>JARHVA010007737.1:87500-382500 GCA_037957365.1 Torreya grandis | reverse complement strand
TGGTACAAATCCCACTTATGTGATAATGAGCTAGAGATCAATCTAATTGATGAAATCAAAGGATTTGTAAAGGTCAATTTTGAGAAGGAAGGTTGATTGAGATTTATTTTTGATAGTATGCATAGCTTCTTGTGTAGTGTCAATGGTATCATGGATGAATCGGTTATCAAGAAAAATGAACTGTTCTAAGGACATATGATCTTATATAATGGCTTTAAGGTGGGCATAAATAATCTTGGTTATGATCTTGTATATGTATTTTCAAAGGGAGATGGGGTGATAGTGCTCAAATCTAGATAAATTATCAACCTTAGGGCTATTTATAATTAAATTGGAGGAGAAGGGTACATGTATCTTACCTGAGAGGCATGAACCTTTAACCACCATAATAAGTTCATTTATAATGTAATCCCAAAATCCAATGTAGAATTTAATCATTCACCCATCTGGTCTAGGTGCCTTCCCATGTTGCAAAGTGAGAAGGCTTTCTTACAACTCATCTAAAGTAATATGTCACAGGAAGGCTTGATTGTTTTGATTGCTCACCCAATCATCAAAAAAAGAGGCCACCACTAAGATGTCCCTAATATTTTATCATGGTGGATTCATATTTTTGCATTTGTAGTGGGAGATAGATGCCTTAGTAATAGATGAAAGATCATATCATTCCACTCCATTGTTATCTCTAATGTTTTAGATGGTTTTTCTAGCCCGTTGTGCCATGGATTGATGGTGGAAGAATTTTGCAATGTCATTCCCTTCAGTTAGTTAGTTTACTCTAATTTTCATATGCCATTTACTTTTTGTCATGCTAGAAATCTAGCCTTATCCTTTTCCAAATGGTCAAGTTATTTTGTATATTATGCACTGAAATCATCTTCATGGAAGGTGTCGAGATAAACCTTGATTTTTTCTTCAACCATATGGAGTTCACTATCACTCTCATGAAATTTTTTTGCCCAAATATTTATTGCATCCTTTGCCTTATTGATATTATTTTTTAAACATACCATAACATGTTCATCTTATGAATGTGACTATCTAGTCCACGTCCCCTTGATCAAATTATTAAAGTCCTCAAAAGTCAACGCTCGTGGGTTGAATTTGAATGGTGAGGGTGATTGGTTAACTCTCATAACCATTTTTAGTTGAATGGAGTTGTGATCATAAGTAAAAAGCTTCATAGTTGTTTCTTTGTATGTATTTATCTAAAATATGAGTGCTTGCTTGATAAAGAAATGATCCAACTTTTTGGAAATGCCTTGTGACCCAGTACGGTGGTTAGACCATGTGGGTTCCATGTGTATTGGAGTTGCATCCACCAGACTATGTTATTCAAATTAGTTTAAAAAATAATGCACTTAAGGATTTGATCCATCTTAGTTTCCCCATACTTCAATGTGTAGTGAATTTTAGGTCCCCCATACATTGAGATGTGGCATAAAAAGAATGTTAGTTTTCTATAGGTCTATCCAAAATAGCTTCATGTTGTATGAGGGCACATACACATTTAGGAAATGAAATACTATGTTCAGTTATCTTGAGTAAAAGGTCCCAATAACATAATTTGGATTTGTTGATGAGGTTATCAAAACCATAGTAGTGTTCCATCCCATTTCCAAACTACTAGAACCCCTAATAGAGTTACTAGCTAGGAAAGACCATTTAAGTAGGCATTTTTTAGGTACCTCTTTAAATCTGCATCCAAGCACATAGTTTATTGTAATAGAAGAACACATGGATTGTACCTATAGACAAGATTATTAAGGGATAATTTATTTGAGGTCATCCCTATACCCCTTAAATTTTGAGAAATAATGATCATTTGGACACCCTGTTGGGGGCTACTCTATGAAGAGCCCTACAAATAGTGATTTTTTTCCTAATAGGACTTCACATTCGACATCTTGTTGAGCATGATATAGATGTGTGTGTCAGCCTATGGTAGTTGGAGGAGTGTGGACATTTGATACTTCTATTCCTCCTATCTATTGGAGACCTTTGAACTAATGTAAAACCTCCTTTGTGTGTGATATGGTCATATATCTCCTTTTCTTGGATGGTGTAGTAATGGTTGAAGATGTAAAGGAATTTTTTGGACTTGTCGATACTCTACCTTTCTCCAAACCTAGCACAAGCCATTTTAATGTGGGTAGAATACCATTCAGTACAAATGGTTCACTTCCTAGTGTGGTTATATGAGGTGACTCTGTTTGAAATTAATTGATATTAATGGTGGTTAAATCTAGGGTATTTTTATAGTCCTCAAGTATCTAGTCTCCCTCAACACCTTATAAAATATTTGTGCCCTTCAATTTGCCTAGTTCCTCAGTGCATAAGGTGTTGTTCAATGTTTCTACTTCTAAAATATCTAGTATAGCAAGGTCCATAAAGCCTTGAGTTTTCTACCTCTCCATTATGATGATATGAATTTTCTCAAGAGACTGAAAGGTTAGTGCATTCCTTTGTGTATCTCCTTGAGAAATTATTATAATGGTATTTGAGATGTTTATTTGTGCCTTGGGTAGTGTTTCACCTTCTATATCCATCACATCCTTTATTCTCCTTATGCCTTCTATTACTATAGAATCTATAGCTCTATATGCAATTTCTTCACCCCCCATACCCATTGGATTTGTCTGTTGGCTCTTATTTCCCTATGGGAAAGCAAGTGTTGTCTTTATGAAGAGTGATCAAGAGTTTTTAAGGCATCTATATGTGCGACAGTGAGAACATCTGAAAGGAACATTCTTGTAATCTAATATTTACATGTAGTGGAGATCTCCAACCACAAGCTCAATAGAATCAGGTAAACCTCATGAGTTGTTAATCTCCACACATATAACGTCCATAGTTGTGTTCTTTTGGTAAGTAGTTCCAAGATCTATTTTAATACATTTTCCAAGAGTGTCCCCAATGATCTTCAAGATATGAGGCTCCCACAATTCAATAGGTAGTCCTAGAATCTTGACCCATAGAGTCACAGAATTGATGTGCTCACATGTGAGGTCAAACCATGCATGCCATCTAGATGTAATAAGGGAAGCATTTCCCCAAAACTAGGGTCCACCCATATATATTTTTTCCAATCCTTTTTTGATTTGAAGACAAAGATAATGAAACCTCTTGCCCCTCTCTAAACTATAGGTGTGTAACCCAAAATTTGTTCCCATGTATTCTAGACCCACCTATGGAGATCATTATCCTTATATAAGTGTACATGGAATCATCCAATGAGGGTTTTCTCAATATATGTTATTATATTGTCTTTAAGGAGACAAGGATTGATGATCACCTAAAATGTAGTCGATGAGATCTTGCTACACATTGGTTTCCTCCTTCTGATGCATTTTCCTTTTGTCTATGCTCCATTTACCATGTGTAGATCTATATTATTGTAGGGTTCTTGCTCCTTTATGCATGCATAGTCCTTGTAAAGTGGTTGGGTGGCATGATGACCATATAAATGGAATTGGTTGTGAATGGGAGTTTGTAGTGGTGAATGGGAAGGGATTCTATAGATGATCCCATCCAGTGATTTTAAAAACCTTTAGGGGAGGTTGACAAGTGCCCAACAAAAATTATGTCTATGGCTCTATCCTCAATGCCCAAATTTGACTTTAAAATAGTTTCTATTATGGGTATGCCCTAGTTTTAATAAATGGAAGTAACCCTAAGTTTTATTTCATTACCTATGCTCTCATCATGCTCATCAATGGGACATATCTAGATGTAACACATTTTCTAGAATCACATAAAAATAAGGCTCAAGTAAGGGAACCTACCTCTTATCCACCATTTACAAGAAAAACCAAATCTTTAAAAATCTAAAATACTACCTCCACCTAATCTTTGAAGCACCTTCCTCCACCATGCTCCCAACAATGGATTAACAACCCCAAAATGAGCTGTCGGTGGGGAAATGAATATAATTTGTTTCCACAAGACTCCACCAAATTTCATTAATTGAGAGAGTACCCTATTTAAAAAAATATTTACTTATCCTTACACACCCATGTTTGTCTTTATAATGTCCTTGTGGGTTTAATTTCACAAGTAAACTACTCTTACACATTTCTTACAAATCATTAACTTTCCTTACAAGGTCCAAATTTCTTCTTACATTTTTACTAAATTATATTATATGTACCATGTGGATTTAATTACAAAAGTAAACCCACTTTATTATACACATATGTAAATCCTTACATGCTCACATGGTATTTTTAAAACTTTATTAATTTTCTTACAAATTACTTACACATTCCAACTGGTTGTACAATCTCACCAAACCTAGGCTAGAATACTAGGTCCTATAGGCTACCTAATAAGCCTAGTAGCTAAAGAGCATAGCCTTCATAAAAGGCCTATGCACTCATTTATTTTTAATTTAAAAATTTCATAAATTTGAATTCAAATTATATTAGTCTATACAATTTAAAATTAATCTTGGTTTATTTAAACACTCTTAACATTAATGAAAATTTTTAATTATTTGTATAGGGAGAGAAAAGAAATCATATTTTCTCATACACTAGGGGTCAATGAATGTGATGAACATATTGAATTTAGCTAGGAATAGTGGCTCAATATGAGGGGTATTACTAAAATAGAAATATAAGTGTCTAGATATCGCATATTATGCCATAATAGATTAATTAGCAAATTTAATTTTTGGATATTATAGTACAAAAATCACAAAGTATACATAGTTTGACCTTTTTTATTTTTCTAATTTATTTGAACTTTGTTTGATGCTATTTTTAATCTCTAAGTGTCAAGATGAGACTACATGAGAGGCACTTATGATGAGATTTGAGTTATTAGAGAGCACACTATAGGGTGAGCAACCGTTAGGCCTGGTATATTTGAAAAAAATCTCTTTTTGAGTTATTTTTAGTAATTCAAATTATATATATATATATATATATATATATATATATATATATATATATATATATACATATATATATATATATACATATATATATATATATATATATATATATACATATATATATATATATATATATACATATATATATATACATATATATATATATATATATATATACATATATATATACATATATATATATATATATATATAAGTTTGTCAATTAATATGCATTTTTAACTAATTTTAGTGGTATGCTAAAGGCATCTTTCTTATGCCAAATATTTTAGAATCCATTTTAATCTATCAATACTTCTGTCAGAGGTATCTCCCATAGGAGTATACTTTGTGTTGTAAGAGTCTAGCCTACACTACATGAGTTTGTGAGTGTTAAAATATGTGTTATTGTATTTTTTATTATTTTTTTATTTTTGCCCTTGGTTTTTGATGGATATAATTTAATTTTCTTTTGTTTATTCAAATTGATATGCATGTGAGGGAGTTCCATCAAGGCCAACATATGGAGACTATTATAGGATTGAGTATTAGCAATGCAAACTAGCCAATAGTTGATAGGGCAGGGTTATGCCATATCGGTTGCCTAAGTATTATGCCATATGACATGTATCTCATGACTATCTTAACTGAGAGGTGGAATGTGTAAAATTGAAATTTTTGTCTCCCTTTAGGGGATATTATTGTTCTTAAGGATGTATGGTGTATTTTGAAATTACCTCTATACTCATGTTGTTGTACAGGGTGAAAAGGGATAGGGCCCAAAATGGCATGCTCATCAATATATGATTGGACATTATCATTATCTTGCAAATGATACAACTATATCATTTTCAAATATTATGTTGTTAGATGTTCAGTGATTGTAAAAAAAATTGTTTGTTCTATTAGGTTCTTTCATCCCAATTGAGAGAGGTGTAGAGATTTTATATTATATCCATAATATTGTTTAGGATATCTAGGAGTATGATACCATGTATTCCTAAGGTTGCACCATGTTGGCCCATTTTTATATATATTTGTATAGGTTTACTAAAGAAGATTAGCATGGAGACTTGGGATCAACTACTCTTTTTCTTGCATGGGCCTATGAGCATATATTAGCTACATGACCAATGGGGATGTCCCATGTAGGTTAGAACCATCCATATCTATGTTCAAAGGTGGGTTCATATTGATTATATTGGTTAAAGTACCATGGATTATCAGAATTGTCTTGATTAGTTGACACTTGAGTCAATCATATGGAAGTTGTATATAATATTTTCAAGTTGGATCAAGGATGCCATACAACTATGGTGCATCATAGTTAGTTGTTGGTTTCATGACAAGTTTATGAATGTGTATGAGAGATTTTAGTACAAGTTTGTCATGAGACAGTTTGGTATTAGATAGAGCATCCCTCTAGTACCACATACTTAGACACAAACTCATAGGGCTACTCAACGTTGAGGGGATAAAGACCAACCAAGTGTAGTATATCTAGCATTCATTCATGTGAGAGAGGTAGATCCCCAAGTGTCTATAGCTAATACTAATGATGTTGGATGTATCATTGAGTATATTCAATGTGGAGGTAGGCACAATGTCCCCTATTGTTCCTTGTTATAGTAGATGTAGACACAATTGCACACCTAACACAACCTGATGTGGGTATGGGTGTTAAGTGAGGAGTGGGGTAAGTGGATGGACAACATGATGTAGTTGTTGTATATTGAGGTAAGTATACACATGTATTTAGTTTAGTATGTTACCATGTTTTTTTTACTAGTTAGTAATTGTTTTCGTACATATCATGTGACCTTGTAAGGGATGCCTATTGGATTGTTGTTACCAATTTTTTTATTTATAAATTGACTAGGCATATAAGTAGAGAGACAATTCGAAGTGGATTTATAAAGTGATTGGATGATATTTCATGCATTCATGCACCTTTATTTTATCAAGTCTCTATTGCCATTTCTACTTATTTTGTTTTTTCTAGCAAGTGGGATGACTTAAGAGCATAGTTGGTAAGGAAACAAATGTCTCCACCAGTTGTTGGTAATGATTTAGGGTAGAATATATTATTAGAGTATGTGCATTTTCAAAGTGAGCATATCAACCTAAAAATGATCAATTTTGTATGAGGACCGAGAGAGACATAATAGGTCATGATCCTGAGGTCATTATGCTAATAGCGGTGCTTACTATTCTAGAGGTTATAGGATTAGAGATGATGGAAGTGATGTCTAAGGATAAGAACACCATGCCCCTATTATAAACTGACACATTTTTTTATTTTAAAAACGTTTTTGACTTTGAGATATATAATGTCTTTATTTGTGTTCCATGTCATACTTGAGCTTTTTATTTTTGAGACGGTGCCAAATGTTATTACTTTTTCTTTATGTATTTTAATTTTCTTATTTAATATTTGTAATCATATGGATGGGATGCATAAATTAGATAAAATTTAATAAAAATGCATATGTAGATTAATTAACCTATGACATCCCAAAAAATGGGCGTTTTAGTTTTAATAAAATCATCTAACCAACCACTCAAAAATATTGTTGCATTGTATTGATCTATAACAATTTATCCCATGATGATTCATTGAGATAACTTGTTTTCTTGTTGTTTTGGTATACTATTCCTTACTTATTCCACTATTTAATCCTTAACTTGTTGATTTAGCTTTGGTACCCACACTTGTGTTTTATGAGATGTAATTTTAATCTTCTTTGTGTTTTTTGTAATATTTATGATATGTAATCAAGTTGCATTTAAAAGTGAATGAGAACATCCTATTAATGTTGTCAAAATTTTCTCCCATTTTTTGTAACCATGATTTTCTCAATATTTCATTGCCTTGTGAAAAATATTTCTTCACATATAATATTGTATCAATTATCTTAGGCCTATGAGTAATTGGTATGGTAATATGCCCCATGACATCCTCATAAGCATGTGTATGTTCTAAATCTCACTCATTGTATCCAAGTGCTTAAGAAATCCCATTGTGCATGTATTGCATTGTGTCTTATCTTATATAATAATGCCTTATCTATGTTCATATAATAAGGGCTTGAATGACCATTTGTTCCTTTAGAGGAGCATCCTGTGAGAGATTTATCCTTATAGAATGTGAGCTAGAAGAAGGCCTTCTTCTAATTGTACCTTCCATAGAAGCCCAAGTGACAATTGAATCTTTTATATGAACATCTTGGTATATGTTAGACTTCATGAAATTATTAATAGAAGAATATGGAAATGGGAACCTTGTTGAACTATTGTTAAATGTACCAAATGAAATAACCCCTTTATCCACAATTTATTCAATCTTTTGTTATAATGCATAACAATTTTTATCTCCATGTCCATTGATATGATGATAGTTTCAAAATGATCTTGCCCCCATTTGAGTCAGATGATGATTAGGGTGATGGTAATTATGAGGTAGCTTAATTAATATCTTTTCAAGTAATGTTTGTCAAATAACATTTGGATTATCCTTAAAATTTGGATTGTCAAATAGCATTTGGATTAATAACTCATAATATCTGATAAATGGACTCTGTCACCTGCAAAAGAACTAAAAAATTAGATATTGAAGACCCTAAACCTACTCATAAAAATATCTCCCTATTCATCTAAAGCTCTGCAAGTGCTTTCTTTCTCCAAAATGGACAAATAACTCTGTAATTTTTACAGTGTTTGTTATAGGTAGAAATAACCTCCAATAAGCTTTTATAAAAAAATTCCATTACACAAATTTGGATAAATATGCAATCTATATATTAAATTTGGTTCTTTGTGTCCTCCATTCTCTGTCCATAATAAAATAAAAACCAATAATATATAAAAATTGCATATAACCAACTTCAAGCCAATGTTAGCTAACAAAACCAAATCACCTAAATTAAAAATTCAACTTACATAGAGATGATATTGCTAGTAAGGATAGTAGTGGTTTGGAAAGATTCATTCATTTCTTTCATCTCACCATATATCTTGAACATAGGCATAATAAATTCATCACAAACATTTATATCATTCCATTGTATAAAATCATTCTCTATTGAAACATTATTGGAATAATGGAATTAGTACTCACATGTGTAAGAAATAATATTACATGTGTGTGAGTAAACAACTCACATAGATAGAGATTAAGTGAGACATTGTACAGATCAAAGAGATATTTTTAGATTGGTGATAAGTTTTGACTCTTAACTTATTAGGGATCAATAAGTTATATATTGTAATCTCTTGTTTATGAATAATTAATCAAGTTTATTTTGTTCAATCCAATCTAAAGCTCACATTTGACATCAGAGAAAGTAGATGGAAGGATAAAAATGAGAAGGGAAAACTTAATAGTTTGATTGGTTCTCCAATTTATGAGAGATTAGATTAAATTTGAAAGAATAGTATTACGGTAAATGTATATTATTTAAGATAATTTTGTTCTAATATCATTTTTTCAATAATGTTAGCCAATATATTTTCCCAACATATGAAGCTTCTATCTAAATATATCAAGCTGAGCAAAGTTTAGACCCAAAGGATCAAAAGATTTGAGAAAATGAAAGAAGATGGACCAGACTGTCACCAAGACATCATGAAAAAGCAAGTAGTTTGGTCCATTTGAATGCTTTATAAGTTGGTCATGAAGCCTTGTAGTACCAAAATAAATGCATGGTTTCAAATCCCTTGGTGATAGGATCTTTCTCTAAAAAATTCATGACTTGATGAGATTTCTATCTCAAGTTACAAGTATTAAAATTTGAAATTATAGAATGAAATGTTCATGCAAACACCAAAATTAAGATCAGTAGTTAAACCTTTGGTATTCAAAAAGAGATGGTCTTGGGAACATCAATAACGGTCATGTGGATGTCTTTGATAGGTGTGCAGAAGTCAATTAATCCAATGACCATTAGAGCTTAAATTTGATGATTGCATGGATGTCAAATATGGTCGCATAGTTTTCAAATGATAGGAGTACAGATGTCAATTTTAACCTCATGAATTAGTCATTGGATTTCAAACAATGGGTCCTAGTAGATCAAAAGTACATGAGCAAGTCAAAAGTTCAAGGGGCTTAGAGGCTACCATGTGGCATAAGCATGGGATTAGATAGACTAATGAGTAGATCCAAGGACCAAACATGTGGTGATAAGTGTCAATAGCATGTTAGCTTAGGCAAAAGATCTAATGGTATGCATTCAACCTATCAGAAGAGATCCAATGGTGAGAGAAAGGGTCAAGGTCAATGGAGCTCGAGTCAATTTGCTGAAAACTAATGAACAAAGGATTGAGTTGGGACATTTTTGACTAAGGTTGATGAAAAAGTTCAACTTAAGAAAATCAAATGAATAAACTCAAGCTGGTAGAAAACACATGTAATTGAGCTCAAGCTTGACCCAAGTTAAACCATGATATACAATAAGGACCAAACATTGTCAGTAGAGATCTAATAGAGGTAAAATAGGTCTTTTAGACCTAATATAAACCAAAAGGGTGGAAACTTGTTTTAAAACGGACCAGGCATCAAGTAGAGTGCCATCTATATAAGCTATAGGAAGACCAATAATCTTAGATTGGTTTTTGTCTATAGTTAATTTAGGTCTAGGTTTCAAAGCAAGAGTTGCTTTGTGTAATAAATGTAGAGGATCTCATCCTTTGACATAGTCATAAGCTCTTGACAAGTCACTAGTCAAACCAGAGATACCTTGGCTTAGTCCAGATTCAAAGATATGAGTAATTTGTCCTTATACATAAGTAGTCAAGTGGAAGATGACATAAATATCAAAGATGGAGATCTGGTGATTAGAGAAGTAGTTGGGGGCATTCAATGATGATCAAAACCTTGGATATCTTTTCCTCATTAAAATAATTATGACTTATGATCTTAAAATAAAACTCTTATCTTCTCATGCATTTCTCAAATACTATTGGAGCTAATTCAAGCTAACTGTTGATGATGGATTAGTTCTAATTAGACCAAAAAATAGTTGGGTATTCATTTTAGAAGGTGGCAGTTCAACTAATGATCTAATCCAACTCATCGACTGGATGCATGCTTCTTTCTCTTATTTATCTCTCCCCTTTCTCTTATTTATTCCATTATTTCCATTTGTAAAGGATTCTTTGATTTTATAAATTTTCATCTTTCTGAGAGATATGGGGGACTCTTTGAGATATTGTAAAGTATGCTCCTCTTAATTAGGCTTGACCCTATCAAGCATTTGTAAGAACTACCTCTTGATTCAATATAATACTTTTTAAACCTATCTCTTGCCTTGAATCTGTGTTTGGTGTGTGCACTATGGCATTTTGTGAAGGAGAATCTTCCTCATCCATGGTCCTTCTTTCTGACCTTGTTTAGAGATTTTTCAATGTTGTTTTTAGGTATGGATTAGTGTTCTTTTTTTTGTTGATGTAATCCCTTAGTGAATCTTATAACTCCTCTTTGTTTACATCCATTGCTTCCTGAACCTCTTCTATGAAATACTTAAACAGTCAGCTTGATCTTGAGATTGTGTAAGCTAGCATTGTCTATTGCAAATTTATTGTGGGTTCAAGCATATGGGAGTTTCCCATTTGTATTTGGTGCATTGCTTGGTTAACTTTATTAGGATCCATTATCCCCTTTCTAACCCTTTGCCCTATGAAGCATTAGTTTAGCATTAGTTTTAGGTGAGCATCAAAGAGGAATATGACCTAATTTGGAGGTTTAACCCCACTATAGGTGACCCACATCCTAGGGTTATTCCCATAGTTTTGCTCAAGTTGGAAAGGGATTAAAAAACCCTCTTCCAAAGGGTGCAAATTTGAGGGGTAACAATTTTTAGCACACTTGGTGGGACTAAAGTCCAAAGTAGTAGAAGGATTTTTGGTGTTCTTCTACATATCAACATTTGGAAGCATTCTACAAACATCAATGGTGACTCTAAGCATTTATCAGCTAGTTTAAATATCCTAACTAAGTGCCTATTCATCATTATCTGGTATGTACCTCATCACTCTTTTGATTAGTATGTTTTTCTCTACCCTTGCACATGACCAAGGATAACCTTCATGAACTTGTTATGGAGGTTAAGCTCAATTGGTTGTTAGGAACTCGCACCTTACCCTTCTCTTTGCAGTATTAGTGTAGTATATGTTTGCCCTACCTTTAGGAGGGTGTGATGTGGTTTTAGGGGCGCAGTGGCTTCACACATTAGGACCTATTTTATGGGAATTATCTGAGCTTTAGATGTAATTCATAGATAATGGTTAGAAGCACACCTTAAAAGGGTTATTTCCAAAATCTGCTAACATCATCAGTTCTCATCGCATGGAAAAACTTTTGAAGAAAGGCTCACATGGGGTCATTGCACAGTTGCATTCCATTCAACTCCAGCCCCTGGCTGCTACTAACCACCCTACAGATTTACAAGCCATACTCAACAAGCATGTAACCATTTTTTTAGAACCAGTAGGTTTGCCCCCTTCACACCCTAAAGATCACCACATTCCTCTCCTTCCAAGAAGCATCCCACCCTACATCCAGCCATACCATTACCCCCATCTACAAAAGACTAAAATTGAGAACTTAGTCTAGGAACTCCTCAAGTTTAGAGTTATTCACCCCAGCACCAGCCCATTTTCCTCCCCAGTGCTTCTTGTCCATAAAAAAGATGGGTCATGGCACCTTTTCATTGACTTTAAATCCCTTAACCACCTCACTATCAAGGATAAATTCCCAATTCCTGTCATCGATGAGCTCCATGGGGCCAAATTCTTCTCCAAGTTGGATTTGTGTTTTGGCTATCATCAAATCTGAGTGCATTCTGATGACATTCCCAAGACAGCCTTCTGTACGCATGAAGGTCACTATGAGTTCCTTGTCATGCCATTTGGCCTTACAAATGCCCCTTCCACTTTTCAAGCATTCATGAATAAAATCTTTTAGCTTTTCTCTGTCAATTTATTTTAGTTTTCTTTGATGACATTTTGATTTACAGCTGCACATGGGTTGAGCATCTACAACATATTGACAGGGCATTAGAACTATTAGCAAATAATCAATTATGTGCCAAGAAATCCAAGTGTTCATTCAGTCAAGAGAAAATTGACTATCTGGGGCACATTGTTTCAGCCAATGGGGTTCACGTGGACCCAAAAAAATTAGTGCTATGAAGAATTGGCCTCAACCAACCACCCTCAAGAGCCTTCTTGGTTTCTTAGGCCTGACAGGATAATATCGCAAGTTTGTCAAAGATTATGGAAAGATTGTGGCTCCTTTGACTTCCTTATTAAAGAAGGATGCTTTCACCTTGGGTGTAACAACTGATTAGGCATTCATCAAACTCAAACAGGCTATGTGTAACACACTAGTTTTGGCACTTCTAGACTTTACCAAAACTTTCACCATCAAAAGTGATGCTAGTGGCATTAGTTTGGGTGTTGTTCTTCTCCAAGAGGGCTAGCCAATTTCCTTTACTAGCAAAGCCCTTTCTGGCCCCAATTTAGCTTTGTCTACATATGAAAAGGAAATGATGGCAATTTTACATGCAGTACAAAAATGGAGACCCTACTTACTAGGAAATAATTTTTGCATCAAAACTAATCATCAGAGTTTGAAATATTTCTTGGAACAATGGGTCTCATCCCCAGCTTAGTAGAAGTGGGTCAGCAAACTCATAGGTTATGATTATGAGATCACCTATAAGAAGGGAAAAGACAATGTTGTGGATGATGCTCTCTCAAGAACCTTTGAGGACCAGCCTTCCCTCTTTGCCATCTCCATGCCCATTCCAAACTAGTTGGAATCTATCCAACAAGGGTATGCAAATTATCCCTCCTTATGCCACCTCATTCATCAATTGGCCACTAACCCCTCTATAGTACCACATTATTCATGGGATGATGCTTCTCTATGATATAAGGGTCATCTAGTGCTTTCCCAAAGTATAGACCTACATCAGGCCATCTTATATGAAATTCATGCTTCCCCCTTAGTAGGGCACTCAAGATTTCTCAAAACCTATGAGCGGGCACGTCGACACTTCTTTTGGAAAGGCATGAAAGCCAAAATTAAACAGATGGTGGCTGAATGTGATACCTACCAATGAAACAATGATGAAACCACATTAACTCCCAATTGCCCATTCTTAATAGGATCTGGATAGATATTTCCATGGATTTCATTGAGGGCTTCCCCAAATCTAGAGGAAAGATAGTGATCCTAGTCATAGTCGATTGCCTCTCCAAATATAGTCATTTTTGTGCAATCAACCACCCATACACAACCTCCATAGTTGCACAGGTTTTCTTGGATTAGATCTTCTATCTTCATGGCATTCCTTCTTCAATTATCTCAGATTGTGATGCCACTTTCAACAGCCATTTTTAGATGAAACTATTTCATTGCACATGCACACAGTTGAGAATGAGCTCTGGGTACCACCCATAAATAGATGGCCAGACATAAATAGTCAACAAATGCTTGGAGACCTTCCTTCATTGCTTTGCTTTAGAACAACAACATCAATGGGCCAAATGCCTTCCCCTAGCTGAATGGTGGTACAATACCTCATACCACACTTCCACCAAAATGACTCCCTATGAAGCAATTTATGGTCAAGCACCACCACCACTTCTTCCATATAATCCTAGCAGCTCACTAGTTCAGGTAGTTGACACTACTCTCTAAAACTGAGATAAGATTCTCCATACCTTGCGGGACAATCTCCACATGGCATAAAACCGAATGAAGTAGTAGGTTGATCAACACCGCTCTGAGCATACCTTTCAACTTGGTGATATAGTCTTTCTTCATTTTTAGCCATGCAAGCAATCATCACTAAAACTAAAAGGGTGCCAAAAGCTTGTTCCAAAGTTTTATGGGCCATATAAGGTTCTCCAGAAGATTGGGTCAATTTCTTACAAGTTAGAGCTTCCACCCTCCTCCCAAGTTCATCCCATCTTTCATGTCTCTCATTTGAAGCAAGTTCTTTGATCCAACATCTGAGTGCAAACAATTTTACCAGCACTTGATAATGAAGGCTCCATCCTTCTCAAGTTGGAAGCAATACTGGACAAGCGTACCTACCAACTTCTATCTCGCTCCATCATAGAGGTCTTAACCCAATGGCACGGCATGCAACTAGAAGATGCAACATGGGAACCACTCTTCCAGATTCAACAACAATTCCCACATCTGAAGCTTTGAGGGGAAAGCTTTTTCTAAGGGGGAGGGGATGTTAGGAACCCATGCCTTACCCTTCTCTTTGCAGTATTAGTGTAATAATTTATATGGATGCATATGCTTTGTAAGTCATCCCTTAGATCATATTTGAATTATCCCACATACAAGGGAAGTAGTAGTTGTTAGAATACAGTTAGTATATAAGTAAGTGTTGAGGCCCAATGAAGGCATCCACGAATTTATTGTATTGAGCTTGCTTAAAGGAGGTTGCCCCCTTGAAGTGGCCTGTGATCAATATAAGCTTTCTATGTTTTTGTTATTCGTAAGAGTTATTTTATTTTTGCATATTTCGATTAAATCTGTTATAGGAGGTAATCTGTTACAGGAGGTTCTTCTCATTGGTATAGCTCAAACAACTTAGAAGATCAATGGAAGTAATTGTGCTCTGATTTCTTGAAAGAGATAGGGTAACTTAATATCATATATGAACCTAAAAAGGATAATCCTCAAGAAAAACATGAGGAAGACTTTGATTGGATTACTGAAGTCCATTCTACATAGGAGAGGACAATCCTCAAGCTCATCATGAGGTAGATTTTGATTGGACTACTGAAGCTCCATTCTATGTATACAAAAGAGAGGAAAGTAGGATAAACCTTGAGCATAACAAATGTGATGTTTCAGACCTTGGATGGTTGATTCAACCTTAATTTGTAGTTAAGGATCAATATAAAACATTGAGTGAGGTTGATGGGAGAGACATCTTAAATGTTCAAGAGATGTGGTTTGATGAACATACTAGTAAGACATTTGAAGGGTTATGGTAGTGGTTCAATGCCATAACCAAAGATTTAGAAGGATATGTTCTTTTGGGACTACCAAGTGAACCAAATCTAGTTGCTCCTGAGAGCCTAAATGAAGTCTTCATGTAAGGCTTTCTCAGAGGTGATGAGCAACATCAAATAAGTGCTCTTGTAGTCTAAAATGAACCAAGCTTGGAATACTTGGATCAATATATCTTCATTGGAGACATGTTTGTTCCCTTTCATCCATTGGAGGACACATCAAAAAGACTATCCATCAAGCTACTCGGTTCAACAATTATGGCACCTCCAAAGCAAGGTAATGTTCATCTTGATTTATTACAAGTGAATGATACTCATAGTTTCCCATTTGAACTAAGAGGGAGGTGCTTGTAAATTGATGTACAATATTATATATATATATATATATATATATATATATATATATATATATATATATATATGTTAGGTTCATGATTTTCTCTAAGCGATCTTGTGCACATTTGTTTAGTAGGTTAGTTGCTTTTTATTTCCTACAAGTGACTACATGCACTTGCCTTCATTTTGTTCCTATTGTTATTTTTCTCTAAGAGGGGGTTTTCTAGAAAGGATTGACTTGGTAAATTAGAGGCTTGAGACTCCATGACTAATAGATCAGATAAGTGAATGGTATAGGTTCTCAAATCATAGCAGGCATGATTTTTTGTGAGTCACCAAATATGTTAGCCAATAGCTTTACCACATATACCAAGCTTTTATCCAGATAGATCAAGCTGAGCAAAGTCCAAAACCAAAGGATCAAAAGAATTGATAAAATGAAAGAAGATGGACCAGATTGTCACTAGGATGTCATTCAAAAGAAAACACGATGGTCCACTTGAGCATTTTGTAAGTTGATTAGGAAGCCTCATAAGAAAAAAATAAATGCATGGTTTCAAATCCCTCGGTGCCAAGATCTTTCTCTGTAAAATTTGTGACTTGATGAGATTTCTATCTTGAGTTACAAGCATTCAAATTTAAAATTGCAAAATGAAACATTCATGCAAATGCCAAATTCAAGCTCAACAATTAAAACTTTGGTGTTCAAAAAGAGACGGTCTTGAAAATGTTAATGATGATCATGTGGATGTCTTTGATGGGTGTGTGAACATCAAATTTAACCTCAAACAATCCAATAACCATTAGAGATTAAATTGTATGGTCATGCAGACATCAAATATGATCACATGGACATCAAATGATGAGAGTTCAAATGTTAATTTTAACATTGTGAACTAGCCATTAGATTTCAAATTGGGCTTAGAGGCCACCACATGGTGTAAGCATAGGAATAGATAGATTTATGATCATATCTAAAGACCAAATGCATGGATGCCAAGTGTTAATAGCATGTTAGCTTAAACAGAAGATCTAACGACATGCATTCAACTTGTCAAAAGAGATCTAATAGTGTAAGCAAGGGTCAATATCAATGGAGCCTGAGTTGGTTTAACAATAACCAATGAATAAAGGACTGAGCTAGGACATTTTCAACTAAGGTTGATGGAGCAGTTTGACTCAGGGAAAACAAATGAATGGATCCAAGCTATTAGAAAACACATGGAACTAAGCTCAAGCTTAACTAGTTGAATCAAGATAAACAATAAGGACCAAACATTGCTAGTAGAGCTCCAATAGAGGTATAATATATCTTTTAGAACTAATATAGGCCAAAAGGGTGGCAACTTGATGTAAAAGGGACTAGGCATCAAGCAAAGTGCCATCTATATGGACTATATGAAAACTAATAATCTATTGGTTCTCCTCTATAGTTAATTCAAGTCCAAGTTATAAAGTAGGAGTTAGTTTGTGCAATAAATATAGACTCTCTCATCCTTCGACACAGTCATAATCTCTCAATAAGATGTCATTCAAAGAAATATAACATGGATCCATCTAGATTTAAAGATATGAGGATTTTATCCTTATACATAAGTGGTCAAGTGGAAGATGGCATAGAGATCAAAGATGGAGATATGTGATTGTAAAATTAGTTTGGGGAATTCAATGATGATCAAAACCTTGGAGATCTTTTCCTCCTTGAAAGAATCGTGACTTATCATCTTAAAATAGAACTCTTATCTTTTTGTGAATTTTTTGAAGACTATTGGAGCTAATTTAGGTTAACTGTTGATGATGGATTAGTTTTGATTGGACCAAGGGATGGTTGGGCATTTATTTTAGAAGGTGGAAGTTCAAATAATGATCTAGGATATCTCATCAACTGGATTCATGCTTCTTTCTATTCTTTCTCTCCCCTTTCTCTTATATATCCCATTCTTTCCATTTGTAAAGGGTTCTTAGATTTTAGAAATTTTCATCTTTCTGAGAGACATGGGGCACTCTTTGAGATATTGTAAAATATGCTCCTCTTGATTAGGATCAACCTTATCAAGCATTTGTAATAACTACATCCTGATGTAATATAAGACTTTTTTTACCTATCTCTTACCTTAAATCTATGTTTGGCAAGTTGTGCACTATGGCATTATGTGAAGGAGAATCTTCCTCATCCATGGTCCTTTTTTTGACCTTATTTAGGGATTTTGCAATGTGGTTTGTAGGTTTGGATTAGTCTTATTTATATTTCTTATGTAAGCCCTCAGTGAGTCTTATAACTCTTCTTTGTTTGCATCTATTGTTTCCTTAACCTCTTCTATGAAATACTTATGCAGTTAGCTTGATATTGAGGTTGTGTAAGCTAGAATTGTCTTCTATAGATCTAGTGTGGATTCAAGATTATGGGAGTTTCCCATTTTTATTTTGTGCATCACCTTCTTAACTTTATTAGGATCCCTTATCCCCTTTCTAACCCTTTTCCCTATGAAACATTAGTTTAGCATTAGTTTTAGGTGAGCATCAAAGAGGAAGCCAGCGCATTCCAGAGGTTGAGCCCCACCATAGGTGACCCACAACCTGGGGTTTTTCCTATGGTTCTATTCAAGTTGGAAAGGACATAAAGAACCCTCTTCTAAAGGGTGAAAATTTGAGTGGTAACAAGTAACTTATGCATAGTTTATTGCATGACCTATCAATCAATTATTTTATGGCCTTGTGCATCTTTCAATTGGTGAGTTAATTGTTATTTCCTTTTATATGATCTTTATGTTGGTTTGATATCCAATTTATGCCTCTCAGACTTATACAAACCTGCTTATGCTTGTTGACATCTCCATCATGCCTTGTTTAATAGTCAATGCTCAATTCATTTATAGTCCTCATATTAATTAATTTCAACCACCACTTTGAGTGTTCATTATTGAATATGCATGTATTGACCCAAAAATTTGTGGGTTGTATTCATATTTCCTACATGTCTCCATTGGTAGACCCACATGCCTACTAAAAATAGATCCACTTAGTATTCAGAAGGAGCTACCATTTATTCTATTCATCAGATCTATTATCTGTCCATTCAAGTCTTCTATAAATCCATGTGTATGCTTATATTATATGTTCTTCCTCGGCCTCATGTAGTAGTTTTCATTTTTTACCCATGTGGTGTTATTTCAACCTTTGATCTAATTGATAACATGTTGACATGTCATCTATATTATGAGTTTGTTGTGTCTACCAATTGTGCATCATTTTGATCTATATAAATCTAGTGTCTTAAACATGGCAATAATCATTCAAACTCAACGTATTCTTGTCTATACTTGTCAATGATGCAGTATTATTTATAATTATTAATAGACATGGTGGAATGTGGACTTAGTGGTAATCCATTATAACCTGTAAAAGACTTGTACATCATAGCATTAAGATCTACCATAAAAAATAATTGATAGGGTTTAGTTTATGAGTTCAAATTTTTAGTATGTTTAGTTTTTAATCATTAGATGTGGCAAATATCTAAAATATATCATAAATTATTTTATAGTGGTTTATAATATTTATTTCAATTTTATAATTCAATAACCATTAGTTTTTTTTGGGTGGTCTCTAATTTTTAAATTTGTTAATATTGTTGTGATAGTTTATAGAATAATTTGTTAGCTTAATAAAGTAGTGGTGTTTATCAAAAAGTCCATGAGTTTTCATTTATGTCTAGGGCTTATAGTATTCAACTCTGGTTCAATAAACTATTTAAATGTTTTAAAATTTAATAAAGTCATTTTTCTCATGTTATAAAGAATCAAAATCAAATTTCAACCTGATAATAAATACACTTTTGAGTGACCCCGACATCCAATTTGGAATAAATATGTTAGTCTTATGGGGGGGGGGGGGTTATAAAAAAAAACATAGAGCTAATCTTCGTGACTAATCTAGATAAGTGATCCAAGTTTATCAAAGGTCGAAGGCATTGGAATAAGTAGGCCAAATAACACCTCTCATTAGTGACTAACAAAGAGGATGTAGATTACAATAGTGGCACATGCTTCTTTTTATTTTAGTTTGTGTATGATATGATATCCTATTGTAATAGTGAGTATCCTAACACTGTCTTAAAATAAATAAATGTATGTGGTTCAAACAGTTCCAATTTGCCTTGTTGATGTAGTTAATTATGACCTAATGTAATTCTACATGAAATGAAGGATGAATAGATGTGTGAGTCCCTATTCATTTTTAAGTTCCCATTCATGGTCTATGGTTGTTGTGGTCCTATGTGAATGGTCAATGAGAAGTCGATGGGTTACCTCTCTACACTAACTTTTAGTGTGTGTATCCATATGTTCACATGTTCCTATTAAGGGCATTAATTTTGTAATAATATAGTTAGTACTCATGTGTGTGATTAAATATATTTGTGAGAAATAATATTATATGTGTATGTAGAAGAACCTAGGCATAGGTTAGAAGGTGGGTAAGTGAGCCATGTGAATTTAAAATTCCCAAATAATAGATAAGTGGGGATTAGGATGGGTTAATGGGATGATTAGGTTAATTAATGATGAAGTGTGATATAATAAGGTTAGTTAATGATGAAATATTAATGGGGGACATTAGATAAATGACTAAAAAAGGGGTATATGTAAATAACTCACATTGATAGATTTTAAGTAATATATTATAGGGATCAAAGAGATATTAAGATATATTGTAGGTGATAATCTTAGACTTCTAACTTATAAGAAATCAATAAGCTATATATTGTAATCTCTTGTTTATAAATACTTAATCAATTTTATTATGTGTTTATTTTGTTCAATCTGATCAAAATCTCACAAACATCATCACATAGCTTAAAACTATCATCACATTTATTTCTTTGATGAGAAAGAATAACATCATGTTTTGCTTTGAAAGGAGGAAGAATATCATGTTTCATTTATAAATAAGGAACATCATATTCCTTTTTAATATAAGCATCATGTAAAGTAAAATAAATGTGGTTATGTTTCATTTTAAGAGAGGAAAGAGGAACATCACATTATTTTTCAATAGAAGCATCATGTAAATGAGAATAAATATAATTATGTTTCATTGAAAGAGAGGAAAGATGAACATCACATTATTTTTTAATAGAAACATCATGTAAAGTGGAAGAAATAATATCAAAGTAATATCACATTCTAGTTTAGAAAGAGGAATATCATTACATTTTGTATCACTAAAAGCATCGTTGCATTTAGAAACATCATTTCAAGGCTTAGTGTCATGAGAATAAACATGTATATCATCTATCCATTATTTTATTATATCTTATTTCTTAAGTGAAAATATAAAAACATCAATAATAGCATTAGATAATTCATTGTTACTTTCCTCTTGTTCTAGTGTTTGATTGATATAGTTTAGAGTAGGATTATTGATTTATTGAATTACAACATTAGCTTGATTTGATTCTACTTCACTAGATACATAATTAACATACCACTTTTCTTCATAATCATATTTTTAGTCATTTACTTCACTTACACATGCATATTTTTCATCTACATAAGCATTATTATTAAGCACACAATCATGATGATTAGTCCACTCATTAATATAATCATAAGGCATGGAATTGGTATATAATGATAAATAAATAAAGTGAGGTATATTAGGGGTTTCAATATGTCTTCAAGAATTGTATCCAAATCAAAAGAGTGAATTTGTTGAATAGTCATCCTTCTATTATCTCTTATTCTTACTTTAAATTAATCTCTACAATCAATCCAAAAAATTTCAAGTGCAGGGATATGCATATATTCAAGAGAAACTATGTTTTGTGCTATGCTTCTATAATCAAAATTTACTCTAGCCTTAAAATGTGATTGATTATAGTTATGATACATCTCTATTTGGACATTTTTGGCCTTATAAATACTTTCATAATGATAGTGACCAATAATAATGAGAAAACTAAATGAATAATGATGTACTTTTGACTGAAGATCATGTAATTCCAACAACTGCCTACATAGTTCCATTAGAATCCATTTATCACTAGGATACCTTGGTATTTTATTGGTGTCCTTGTGAAACCACCGACTTTGATATATATGAAATTCAAGAATTAAATAAAAATACACCTAAAATGGGAAACTACCTCCCAAGTTGCATTAGATACTCTTTTTGCCTTCAAATCAACATTCAATTTACAAATGACTTAATAGAAGAATGCATCATTTACCCTTTTATAGTGCTTTAAGTATTTAGAAATATTCAATTGAGGGTAGTATTCATAGATGGGATCTATTATCATCAACCCTTTTGTAGTCATCCTAGAAAAGACTCCATTAGATGTTGTAGCATGTACTAAATATGAAGTCATTTTGAAGTCAAGAATCTGTAATACATTACTCAAATTCTAATCAATGTTCTCACTTATCATTCTTGAACATTCAATCATAACATAATTCCTATTGACATCAATAGCCCTTATGTAAGCATACATCTAGGTGGAAAAGTTCTTGGCATTTTTCTCTCCATTGATTCTACACAATAACTAGGTGATGTCATCAACTTCTTGAACCAAGTCAGACCTCACTATTTATTTTGGAAATCTTGAGGGCTGCCTTTGTTTCTTTAGATAAGTTGTATTCATTATCTTGATACAATCTGGTATTTTACTCTTCCACATATGTTTAGCTTTTTTCATTAATAAATCTATCACTTTAGGTCTTGTTGGGATCTTCAAACAATAGTCAAAATAATAAACATCTAATCTAACCACCACATTACCAAAATTATCTTTTACTATTCTAGTGAGAGAATCATAATACTTAACACATTCTAAGACAAATTCAGGAAGTTGTGCAGAGCTTGGGAAAGCTGCAACTTGTAGGATTCCACTATTTGTTATTATCAGCATGAGTGGTGTTTTGACTATGGTTTTAGACCTTTTCAATAACTCATTTATGGAAACATGTCCCATATTAGTGTCATTAATTTATGATAATTTGGGTGCAATACAAGACTCAATGGGATATCCCTTGTATTCATACTTCATCTTTGCTTCTTTTGACTTCTCAAATCTCTTTGATTTAGTCTTTCCTTTCCTACTTGGCCCTAGAACTTATTCAATTGCAAGCTTACGAAATTCTTCAATTAGAGTTTCTTCTTCTTCTACTCTTGACATTTGTTGTGACTAACACTAGAAATACTTGGTAAATGCTCTTAAAAACTCATTAATTATTCCTATTGGTTTTAGAAAAGGTTGAACAATGAGTTAAGTTGTTGTCTTTTGTAACAATCCTAAGCAAGCTTTAGGTATTAAGAACTTCAAGCAGTAGTAAACCTTGAAAATTTTAGGCAATTCATTCTAAGTAATAGGGCGTCATAATTTTGAGAAGGTCTAGGTATTTCTCAAGTCTTTAGGGTTGAAAACTCTATGTAAGTGACAAGTATTTACAAATCTAGGTTTCTGTGGGAAAGTTAATGGAGTTAAAAAATCCAATGAATCAGAAGTAATTGATATTCACAACTCTAAGTAAGCAATGTCCCTTAAGAACTCTGAGTAACATGAAACTAGTTATTCAAGTTCAGGAATCTGAGTAAGCAACAAGTCATGAGGGGTCCGGGTAGATGATCTAATCAATTGATAGGTTTTTGTAGAAATATTCTATCTTTTGGGATTTCATTTGAGATTTTCATATGAAAAGTGTTTCTGAAGAATTTATAAGGTTTTTACAACATCATACATATAAAAATGACAAATAATTGTGAGAAAATCAAGAAATAACAAAAAAATTTCAAAATGACATATGAAAATTAACTAGGGAATGGAATAAATACCTGAATTGTAAATGGTTTATGAATATTTTACCCCAAAACCTCTCCATAAGCTCAAACAATATCGCTCAGGATTCACAAGGGAAACAACTAGGTTAGAGAACTCAAAAGCCAGGTGGGAAATGAGGTGGGCTTTTTAATATTTATATTAACCCATACATTAATGATACCTAAGTGACACATGTGAGGGTAGCCACATAATGTTTTGATGGTGGTTAGGTTTCATGAGTTACTTTACTTAATTGGGTCTATAAAGTTGAGTACAAGTTTTGACAAGGACAACTAAATCTCATAAGACAAAAGACAAAAATTTCAATATGGGTAACCCAAAATTTCCAAGTGTCAAATTTTGGGGACACCATTCTAATATTGTATGAAGGTGATAGGGATGACTGAAACTAGATCAAGAGTTTTTTAGGTTTAGAATCAAATGATTTTGATTTGTCTAGATGAATATTATAGAATATTGACATCTGTGGAAAATTGAATGCATATGATGTTTGTTGAAAATGTCCTTGTAATATGTGTCATAATACTCTAACATAGATCACTATGTATACCTCTAAACCATTATTTTTTACAATATCAAAAACTTATTTCTATGCACAAGTCAAAAATTATGTATCCTTTACTTTAAAATCATAGTTAATCTTTCAACATAAGGTTTTCCTAAAAAAATCAAGGGGAAAACTAGTTTGAGTTGACCCCAACCATCCCTCACTAAGTGTTTGAGTGTTTACTACATTTCCAATCCTACAAAGAAGGCTCAAACCACATGTTATTCTCATGGTTAGGTGTATGTGTGCAATAGTGATCCTCTAGTATGGATGCAACTTGTAACTTGGATTTCAACATTTGAAAATATGTAAACTTGACTTGGATTGAGTGTTTTATACATGCCTAAGACCTACTTCTTTGAGGGGTTTTTGATTTGGAATCTTTAGGGTTGTTATTTTCAATGTGCAGAGGTATACATGTCCTCTTAATATGTGTTAGATATATAATTTATAGATGGGAATAGGCTTGAGAATAACATGTATAAATACCCAAGTCTTTGGATAACTTGTTTTAAAACTGACATGCGAAACATGCTGGCTGACCCATAGGAAAGATTTGAATTTAAGAAAATGATTATTATAAGGCACGTAAATAGATCTAGTACAAGTAGACTATTTTGGTAAGCTGAAGCCATTTGAGTACACCATGAGACATATAAAAAGTAGGAAACAATGATATGATTATCATGAGTCAATTTAATTAGATTAATATACAGACTAGGTACAAACTAAGGAATTCATGTAGGTTACTGATAGAAAATCAGGAAGGATGAGTCCATAGATAGATGAATGGTTAGGAAACAACATGGAAAGGAGTCATATATGTACACACAAGTCATGTATGGTAAATACAGGTAAAGATTGGTATTGTAAAGTGTCCAATACTAAAATTATGTGTCTACAATTTGAAGTATAAGGACCTTTTGTATTATATTTACACATTTTTGTTTAATTAGTTTTATATAAACACATATATAATTGTGATATTATACTTTTATATTTAATATTTTAAATATTAAATAAAAAATTATAAATAATAATAATTTTTTATTAATTTAACTAGCAATAATTATTTATTTATTTTGGTCGATGAATAATCATTTTTTATTAAAATAATTGAATATATAATTAAATTAATTTATCATTTAACATTGTTTAATTGATTTATAATTATTATCAACTAATTAGATGATAATAAATGGTAGTTCTTATTTAATTTTGAATTTATACTACTAATTATGTCACCACTAAGACATATGCATGACACAAAAAGGACAAACACAAACAACATGTGAATGATAGGCATAGGAGATCTAAATTTCATCATAAAGGTGTCATACATATATCATAAATACGGAATTTTGAAAAAAATTACTGAATGAGATATGAATGATATATTTACGGCACCTTGTGATGTTGTGCATTTGTCATACAATAAAATCTAAACAAAAACACATAACCATGTAGTAAATGTGACTTAAAACTATCTTAAACATATATTAAAGTTTATTTAAAATGTGGGATGTGTAGCTGTGGTTTGTGCCTTTATTTGTGTGTGTGTGTGAGAGAGAGAGAGAGACATATTAATGTGAAAGTGTGCACGTGCCTTATTTATAAAATATAAAAATATGACATCACTAAAGGTAAAGTATAGGAGATACTTTCTAACAAGAGAAATTAAATCATAATAACTCTCAACAAGGCATCCCAAAACAATATTTGCATGTTACATTGTAAATCATATTCATAATATAAAAATGGTAAATCATGAAACATTTATAATAAAATATATTTTATCATATCATTTGAAATCATGTAATTTAAAAATTAAAATTAAAAAATAAGAAATTGAGTTATTAGATTTTGAAAAATCACAAGCCATGACAATCAATGAATAATAAAACAACCATGGACCCTTCTCATCCAATATTTCTATCATAATTAATTACTTATTATTGCAATGACACAAATGTTTTTTGTTCATTTAGAATTAATTATATATAACATAAGGCATACCCCGTAAATTAAAATACTTAAATAAAATTGATAAACAAAAATAACATGAGATGAAATATTAATCATAAAATAAAATTCAAAATCATAAAGCACACAATATTAAAGAATAGACAAATCATACAAAGTAACATATGGACCGAGTAACATGAAAAATTAAATCAAATTAAGAAACAAAATTAAAAAATTAAGTAAAAAATATATATAAATCAAAGCGATCTAAAACCTAAAAGGTTAATAAAATTGATGAATTATTTGAATAAAAGGCATGTATAAGCACAAATGTTTTATGTAAGAATTGTTTATGCATGAACGTGTGTTATGGATTTATTAATTATTTGAATTTGACATGTTGAATAATATTGTCTTATTATCTTGATACATTTGTTAGCTTGTTCAATTTAATAAAATTTCAATCTACATGGATATAGGAATGTAGAATATGGATTTAGGATTTTAGTTGCATTTGTACTATCTAATTTAGAATGTATATGTAGATTAGTGTTCTCACTTTGTAGTTGTGTTAGTTTAAGAACCCAAACTTGGGTGGGTAATTTAGTAGATATGTCTTTATAAGCTTCTTGTGTGATTATGTGTGTTGTTAAAAATGATATGATCATTTTTATCTTGAACAAGATTCAAATATTGTAGTGAATTTTGTTGAATATTTGGAGCCTTAGGAGGTTTTATAACTTGGTTATGACATTTTTGAAAGGATATGATTCTTGATTTTCAAGTTTATTTATATTTTTTATTAGCGCATAATAGTTATTATCATGATTCCCATTAATTCCATGTTAAGTATAAAATGGTTGGCCTTTTTTTTTTCCAAGTGATGTGGAGGATAATAGTAATTAGGGTGTAAATTGATTAACCTTTTTTCTAATAGTTTAGGTAAAATATTGTGCAGAGGATCATAATAAGAAAATATTAGTGGTTGTACTTTTATTGAAGTTAAATAATGATCATGAGTAGTAACTAGAGGAATATGTTGTTTTCCTTTATGTAAAACTTTGACTTGTTTTATTTGAGATTAAACATTACGCACCTAGGTATTGAATTATGTTTGTCGATTAATGTGTGCATTATGATTTTTTAATTTTTATACATTATGAGAAGTATTTGCATTAAGTTTAGGTGCATGTCATTAATTTGAAGTAACTTATTTAAGTATGCTAACGCATTTTGCATATGATTTGAAACATTTTCAAGACTAAATTCTTCTTCTAATGCTAAGGCCTCATAATAATGAGCTAAAAATGATTCACAAGTATGATAAAGTAGCTTCTCTTTTAAGTGATAGATAAGTCCTCAACAAAATATATATTAGAATTATAGATCATTGGGTTGGTAAATCAGTTGATGTATACATGTTTTAAACCATAATATGTAATAAAAAACTTGTTCAAATTTACCTTGATGCAAAGAGGGTAACTTTTCATATGTAACCCTTGGTCCTTTATTGTGAATATATTGGTTAAAAAAGGTTTATTCTAGTTCAAGATAAGTAGATAATGACCCAATAGGAAGGGAATGAAACCAAGCAAGTGAACATCCAACTAAAATTTTTAGGGAATAATTGTAATAGTAAATAAATACAATTGTATCCACTCATGTTTCATGAAAAACTGTAAGATGCAAGTAAGAATCTCCATTTCCATTGAATGTGGAAAATGCAGGGATTTGGAAATTTGGAGGTAATTATGTGTAATGAATATTATGCATAATAGTATTACCATGGATGGAATTAGAGTCAACCCAAGTGTGATATGCTTTGATATCTAAGTATAAGTGGTGTACTTTATTTTTTAAATCACCTACGACATGTGTGAGGGATATGACTTATTGGGAAGGCATGCTAATGTTTTTAAGATGTTAATTTAGGGATTGAATTATATTGTTAATCTTATCCATTGGTATACTATTTTTGAATAGGATAAGGATGCTCAAGAAGAAATTTTTCCTTGGAAATAGTTCATTTTGGAGATTCATTGGCCTTAATATTTTATTAGTGTGTAAAGGTATATCATGTGTAAGTAAGATAGGATATGTAATAATATAATTACTAGAATCCTCTTGTTCACATGTTTTATTTGTAGGAGAGTATGATAAATATCATTACAAGATGTATGTATTTCCTCATCACTAGGAAAGGAGAGTGGAGAAGTCTCTAGATTAAGATTAGGAGGAAATTTAACATCATCATTATAGACATAATCATAATCATACCTATCCTCATCATAGTCACTTTAGTTATGATGTTGAACATTTATACAAGGATAGTAAATATCAATTCTCTCTCTTTCCATTATAGGTGATAATATTGTAATAGAACTATGACATGTCATCACACTAGTTATGGTGTGTAAAGAGTGAGATATGGTGTCATCACCAATAGGGTTTGATTGATCCTCATGTCAAGAATGGAGAGGAGTTTTTTCATAAATAACCTCATCCTTTTGGAGACATGGATTATGGGATTTGGTTTTATAAGAGTTAATATGATGAAGGGTATTAGCAAAGGCAAGATATAAGTTAGGTGTGTAAAGATAAGGTTCTTCATCTTTAAGAATAGGTGGCAACCTAAAAAATAGTAGATAATCAAAACTAGGGGGATCTTTGTGCTCTAAGGTAGATTATAGGGTAGGAGGTGAGGAAAAGGAATGAGTAGAATCCAAGTGCATATTTTTAGTGAATACTAAAGGGGAAGCGATAGAGGAAGTTATAGGTGTGATATAGGAAGAGTCCAAAGAGGAATATAAAAGGGAAAGTGGAGGAGAATTAAGAGATGTAAAAAAAGAGGGTTTGAAAGGAGAAAGAGGGATCTATAGGTGAGATTGAAGGGGAATATAAAGAGTAATATAGGAGAGAATCCAAAGAAGAATCTAATGAAGGTAAATTCAAAGAGGAGGATATAAAATATCCCAAAGGATAACCTATTGATATTATCAAGGAAAAATTCATTGAATAATCCAAGAAGAATTCTAAAGAAGGATCTAAAGATAAATTAAGAAATGTGATTATGGGAGAATAAAAAGGAGGGTCTTGAGGTTCTCAAGGGTAAGTATAGTCACCTTGAACATGATATGCTAATTTAAGCTCACAATCATCCTCCTCCATAACTTTATTTTTGATGTTTTGTATGTTCATATTTATCATAAGAAAATGGGACTATTAGAAGTACAACTAATAAGAGGGGGTGAATCAGTGACCTTAAAATAATCATTCAATTTCACTTATAATTCATGAAGAATTCATTCAAACACATACATCAACCAATGCATAAACAAGCATCCACATAAGCATATAACATATGAACACAAGAGATATATGGAAAACCCTAATGGGGAATAAAAACCACTAAAACATATCTTGGACTATAGTCCTATAATCAATGAATCAAGATTTAGTGAGGCACCAACCCCATAAGGAGCACCAACCCCTCACTAGTCAAGCACCAACTCAACTAGTCCTTTAGCAAGCACCAACTATTTCACTAAAATTTTGTTTTATTTTATTTAGAAAGAAATTTGTAAAAATTGAAAGAAGGATGAGGTTGGTAGAACCTATATGTGTTTTACACTTCATAATACAGATTGTAAATACTTCTCTTTGTCTAGGGAAGAATGACTTGTAGATAAGAAAGAACTAAAGAGATTGTTGATTAGTTGGATAGTAGGGTGGATTGCCTATCGTGAGCTAGATATAAGAAGCAAAAGATTCCTTGGAGGCTATCAATCCACACTTTTAAACAATTAAGTTCTGAAAATGAAAGTTTAATTGCTTGCATAAATAACAGAAGATACTAAAATGAAATACAAGAAGTGCTTGAGAATAAATAAGTGCTTTTGACTAATTATAGTAATAAATTATTAGATATCAATGCTAAATAAATCAAACACGGTTCAAAATATTGATCGATCCTCTATGATAAGACATAAAATTAAAAAATGGGATTTGGTCAGGGTCTGATAGGTCCAATAAGCTTGCTTTTGAAAATGACAGATAGAGACCATCGATGGTTGGGGTCAAACCATTGATAGTTAGGAAACTATTGGAAATTAATGACTTTAATAGTTAGGGTCAAACCATTCGTGGTTAGGAAACCATTAATGGTTACTGTGGGATCTAGTTTAGGATAATAAGTTTGGTTGGGAAGGTTGTCAGAGGGTTTTGAAAGGTAAATCTAGATTGGATATTGGTTGTGATGTAGAGGGAAAGTGACACATAGAAACTAATTTCTAAATATTGATAAAAAATATATACTTAGATTTTATTATTGTTAGTCTAAAGAATATTGAGGCTAGATAAAAGCTTGTTGTAGATTCTAAGGCAATTTAGGTAGAATGATAGTACCTTGGTTATTGATTGATGAGTTACAACACTTTTGATCTCTATCTTGGTCACTATAAGCTAGAAGAATACTTGGATAAGAAGCTCTAATCTCTTTCATAAGAAATTATCTAATAATGATTTCTCCTCCTCTTCCTCTCTTAATATAAAGGGAAGGGAGTGGTGAAAAAATAAGTTCAACAAGGTGTCTAACAAGTTGTCTAATTTTAAGCTCAATATACATTGATTATGCAAAATGGTAGATCAAACAACTATTAATAAAAAATCAAGCTAGATTTCTAGTTGAAGTTAACCCTTGAGGTGGTTGAGGGAAAACCAATGGTAGTTAAGGGTTGACCATTAGTAGTTAGGGTCATAGTCATAAATGGATAAAGTTAGCCATTTTCACTAATGACTGGTGGGTTAATTGGTTAGGAAATGGTACCAAGGGGGTCTAGGGGTGGTTTAATGGTTAATACGACATCTAGAACCATAGTTTGTATTTTTATAGTGTCTATATTTTCCCCCTTTTCATTATGTAATTTGTATCTTCAAGCTACAAAATAAAAAATGGAAGGGTAGTATAAGGTCAGATGCTCCAAGTATGGGAGTAGGGGTTCCCCCTCAAACTAGAAATCAATAAGGTGAAATAGAGTTGGTGGTAGTTTTAACAAGTGGTTAAGTGGTTGATAAATTTAGTGAGAGGTTTGGGAAATTAAGTGCCAACATGCATGTGAAATGTGACTAAATGAAATATCACAGATCACATAGAGACTAGGATTTCATAAGTAAGGTAGTTTGTAAAATACGGTAGGTAATATAAGGATAAGTTGAAAGTGGACTAAGTGACCACATTTAGGCATGGTGATTATGGTTTCACTCATAAATGCAAATCTCTTAGGCAAGGTTAATGTGTTCTTAGGTATCCAAAGTGTTGGGGATCAACCAACAATTGATTACACTTATGAAAGCAATAAACGCAGAAATAAATCAGATAGATAATTAACTAGAATCAGATAATAGCAAAGAACAAGAGATACAAGAAACCACCCTAAAAACTTGTATTAAACTCTTTACAAAAGGAATACAATTGAAGAAACTCCTTTCTTCCACACCTCTCTCAGATGTACAGATCTCTCTCTAGATCTCTTTCCCTCAAGAGCTATCTCTCTCAAGTACAATCAACTCCAACAAACCTAGATTGATTCAACACTCTGTACTGTTCTTCAACATTACAATTGTCTACTAAGCTAAGAAGATCTAATCCTACATATAGAATTAGTAAACTTGAGCATGTACTTACAACCAACAGTTATGCCTCTTGAACAAGGGCTCTAAATACAGTCTTGCTAATAATAGAGATGCAGACTTAAGACTAAGACTTAAACTCATCATGCAAACACTTAGTTCTGTCCTCAGAAATAGATTCTAGATGCACAGGTAACCGACATCAGTTCCTGCCTGTTTGCCTGTGATCGACGTCGGCCGATACCTACCGACGTCGGCATCTCCTGCACTGCTCCTGACTGATGTCGGTCGCTCCTGACCGATGCCGGTGACTGTGTAAACCCAAAACTATTAAATGCGCTCCTTTGGTGAAGCTTTTAGCTCCACACCCTAACAATCTCCCACTTAGAGATAAACAGCTGCACCAGTACCTATACAGCAACATCTTTTAGCTCCTCCATCTTTAAATCAATTATGAAGAGCAACAAAAGTTGAATGAAGATTCAACTTCTCCTTTGTAACCGGCTTGGTTAACATATCTGCAGGATTCTTATCTGTATGGATCTTTTCCAGCTTCAACTCACCATCTTCCAATACCTGCCGTATGAAATGGTACCTTAGTTGTATGTGCTTTGTTCTTGAATGAAAGGCTGAATTCTTAGCCAAATGGATTACACTCTGACTGTCACTATACAATCTACAACTCTCATGCTCCCTTCCAAGCTCATCCATGAACCGTGTCATCCATATCATCTCTTTGCTAGCCTCTGTGACTGCAATATACTCTGCTTCTGTAGTTGACAAGGCAACAACCTTTTGCAACTTTGATATCCAGCTAACCGCCATTCCACCTACAGTGAAAACATATCTTGTAGTGCTCCTCCTGCCATCCAAATCACCTGCCATATCTGAATCTACATAACCATGTAGAGAAGTATCTGAACCTCCATAGCACAAATACTTACTACTAGTTCCTCTCAGATATCTAAGGATCCACTGAACTGCTTTCCAGTGTTCCTTACCTGGATTGGCCATATACTTACAACTCCCACTGCTTGGGCAATATCCGGTCTAGTACAAACCATTGCATACATTAAACTCCCTACAGCAAAAGAATATGGAACTTTACTCATGTACTCTACTTCATCATGTGAATTAGGACATTGTTCTTTACACAACTTAAAATGTCCAGCCAAAGGTGTGCTTACCGGTTTAGCATCCTACATATTGAACCATTTCAACACCTTGTCCACATAATCCTCTTGAGACAAAATCAACCTGTGATTTTTCCTGTCTCTCTTAATGCTCATGCCAAGGATTTTCTTTGCTGCTCCCAAATCCTTCATAGAAAACATTTGAGCTAATTTCACCTTAAGCTCAGAGATATCCTGCATGTGTGATCCTGCAACTAGCATGTCATCTACATACAATAATAGAATAATATATCTACCATTATCCAATCTCTTGAAATACACACAATGGTCAGATTGACACCTACTGTAGCCATGCTCAGTCATAAACCTATCAAATTTCAAGTACCATTGCCTAGGAGCTTGCTTGAGGCCATACAAGTTTTTCTTCAATCTGCACACTGACTTCTCCTTACCTTTGACCTCGAATCCTTTCGGCTGTTCCATATAAATTTCTTCATCCAAATCTCCATGAAGAAACGCTGTCTTGACATCTAGTTGCTCAAGATGCAAATCCTCAATAGCAACCAAAGACAGTATAGTCTGTATAGAAGTCATTTTAACAACAGGAGAAAAAATCTCACCAAAGTCAATACCTGGTTTTTGTGCAAATCCTTTCACTACTAACTTGGCCTTATATCTCATCTTTCCATTCTCACCTTCCTTCAACCTATAGGTCCATCTGTTCTTCAGTGTCCTCTTACCAGTTGGCAACTCAACGAAATCCCATGTCTGGTTCTCTCTCAAGGACTCCATTTCCTCTTTCATGCCTAGCTCCCATTGATCCTTGGACTCCACCTGTATTGCTTCTTCAAAACTCTCTGGTTCTCCACCTTCAGTTAGTAATAAATAAAATAATGAAGGAGAATATCAAATTGGAGGCTTACTTACTCTTTCTGACCTCTTAATGGGCGTCTGAGACTCGTTCACAACACACTGTCCACCCAAATTCTCTTACGGTGACTGACCTCGGTCACTTCCATGCCTGTAATTGGCTGACGTCGATTCTGCCTGACCAACATCAGTTCCTGACCTATCGACGTCAGTCTCTGTATGACTAACATCGGTTCTTGTTCTACCGATGTCGGTTCCTACCTGATCGATGTCGGTCTCTATGTTTTCCTGCAAGTGATTATTTCTTTTTCCTGCGAGCTCATTTTGGACCGTCACCTCGTCCAATTCTCCATTTCTCTACCCAGATTGATTCAGCTTCCTCAGCTGATCACTATACATCACTTTTTCATTGAAAACAACATCACGGCTCCTAATTACTTTTTTAGTTTCTAGATTCCATAATCTGAAACCAAAATCATTTGAGCCATAGCCAATAAATGTGCACCTCATAGACTTAACATCTAGCTTTTTCCTATTTTCCTTATCAATATGCACAAAGGCTTCACAACCAAAAACTTTGAGATATGAGAGATCTAACTTTTTACCTATCCATGCCTCTTTTGGAATTCCACCATCCAGAGCTGTAGAGGGTCCTCTGTTAATCAAGAATACTGTAGTGTCAACAGCTTGTGCCCAAAACTGTAAGGGCAAACCAACATGCAATCTCATATACCTTGCACGCTCTATTATTGTTCTGTTCATCCTTTTAGCAATTCCATTCTGCTGAGGTGTCCTTGGAACTGTCCTTTGCCTGCAGATTCCATGCATATAACAATAATCTCTAAACTTGTGGCTGCAGTACTCACCACCATTGTCAGATCTTAGGCACTTCAATCTTTTGCCTATTTCATTCTCAACCATAGCTTTCCAAATCTTAAAAGTCCCAAATACATCAGATTTCTTCCTAATACAATAGATCCATACCTTCCTTGTAGCATCATCTATGAATGAAACATAGTACTATGATCCTCTAATGGAAGCAACTTGAGCCAGTCCCCACATGTCTGTGTGAACAAGCTACAACTTATGCTTCTTCCTAGTAGACCCAGTCTTGAGAAAACTAACCTTTTTCTGTTTTCCAAATACACAGTGCTCACAAAATCTAGATCTATGCCTTTTAAATCTGAAATCATACCTTTGGACTTAAGAATTGACATCCCCTTCTCACTCATGTGGCCAAGCCTTGAGTGCCACAATTTTGCATCCACATCTGAAGTAGATAATACAGAAGGAGAATTGTTAGTAACACAATTACACAAATAGAGAGTACCTAATCTCTTACCTCTGGCCATTACAAGTGCTCCCTTGGTCACCTTCCAAGATTCTGCTGTGAGAGTTACTGTACAACCCTCCTCCCCTAACTTTCCTGCAGAAATCAAGTTCCTCTTCAAGCTAGGAACATGCATAACATCTCTCAACACCCATGTGTTGCCATTCTGCATTTTTAGCTGCACTTGACCTTTGCCAATTATTTTACAAGGCTCATCATCCCCTAAATACACTATTCCAAAATCTCCATGGATATAGTCACAAAAATATTCTCTATTATGGGTAGCATGAAAAGATGCACCAAAATCTAACACCCAAGATTCTATATTATTATGCAAAGAGAATATTAAAGCATGTTGTGCAATACCTGCAACCTTTGCTTCTTCCTTTCCTTCGTGCTGATTGTCCTCCTTAGGCTTTAACCAGCAATCTCTGCTTATGTGCCCAATCTTTCCACAATTCCAGCATTGTGGCTTCCTGCCATTTTTGGATTTGGATCTTCCTCTCATCTTAGACTTAGATCTTGATCTCCTCTTGCTCTTATCTTTCTTCCTTCCCCTGCTCTCAAAACTTAAAGCATTCCCAGATGTCTCTTCTGTGCTTTTCCTGTGAATCTCCTCATTTAAAATAACACTAACAACATCCTCTACTTTTAAAATGTTTGAAGCAGATGCAGTATTACTTACTACCATTACTAAGCTATGACAACTTTCAGGCAAAGAACATAATATTAAAAGAGCTTTTATTTCATCATCAAATACATTTTTGATTGAACTTAATTGATTTACAATTCCATTGAAATCATTCAAATGAGTAGACACAGATCCACCTTCATTCATATGCAAATTAAATAACTGCTTCATAAGATATACCTTATTAGAAGCTGAGGGTTTTTCATACAAATTTGCTAAAGTAGTTATTAACTCTACCGTAGACTTTGCCTGTGATAAATTAGATATCACAGTGGATGCTAGACTCAGTCTTATAGACCCCAGATCCTTTCTATCAAGAACTTCCCATTCTTCATCATCCATGTCTGTGGGCTTCTTTGCAATCCCACTTAACGGTAAGTATAGATCTTTCTGATACAGATAATCCTCTATCTGCATTCTCCAATGTTTATAATTTTTTCCATTAAACTTCTCCATTCTTAGTTTACTTTCTTTTGCCATTGCTTCTCCCACTCAAACAAAAATCCCTGCAGAAACCCCTGTGACTAACCTGTAATCAATACACACTACACAGATCTGAACCACCTGTTAGTGAACCTGGGCTCTGATACCACTTGTTAGGGATCAACCAACAATTGATTACACTTATGAAAGCAATAAACGCAGAAATAAATCAGATAGATAAATAACTAGAATCAGATAATAGCAAAGAACAAGAGATACAAGAAACCACCCTGAAAACTTATATTAAACTCTTTACAGAAGGAATACAATTGAAGAAAATCCTTTCTTCCACACCTCTCTTAGATGTACAGATCTCTCTCTAGATCTCTTTCCCTCAAGAGCTATCTCTCTCAAGTACAATCAACTCCAACAAACTTGGATTGATTCAACACTCTGTACTGTTCTTCAACATTACAATTGTCTACTAAGCTAAGAAGATCTAATCCTACATATAGAATTAGTAAACTTGAGCATGCACTTACAACCAACAGTTATGCCTCTTGAATAAGGGCTCTAAATATAGTCTTGCTAATAATAGAGATGCAGACTTAAGACTAAGACTTAAACTCATCATGCAAACACTCAGTTCTGTCCTCAAAAATAGATTCTAGATGCACAGGTAACTGACATCGGTTCCTACCTGTTTGCCTGTGACTGACGTCAGCCGATACCTACCGACATCGACATCTCCTGCACTGCTCCTGACCGATGTCGGTTGCTCCTGACCGATGCCGATGACTGTGTAAACCCAAAACTATTAAATGTGCTCCTTTGGTGAAGCTTTTAGCTCCACACCCTAACACAAAGTAGGATGTGATCCTGGGAAGACATAAATGGGTTGCATGTATCGGGACTAGAAAGGGTCATACTCTAAAGTAACTAAATGGTTGGTTCATAAAAGTATCATAAGTTCAATTTTTTCATCATATAAATTTATTCATTATGGTCAAAATGACCAAGGTAAGGTCATCATAAAGTATGCAAAATTTGGGCCAAAATGACCAAATCTAGGTGGTGTGGTTGGGTGGTGGGTTGGTGGAGAACGTGATCTTGAATAAGTTTGGTTAATGTGAATGTTGTTGTGGTAAAGAGTGAGTAAACAAATTTAGTTACTATGCCAAAAATGTAGAAGGGTCGATCATCGATGGTCAAGGTTAACCATTGACTGTCAATAGTCATCATCATTGGTTAGACATCAACCCTAAAAGGGTGATGGTTAAAATTCAAATGAGGATTGTTATTCCTCATTTACACATTGACCAAAATATCTTATCTTTACTTGTGTAGTGATGCTTGAGTGTTAGTGATTAGTCGAGTGAGAGTTGATTTGTGTGTTTGACTAGAATTTAAGTGATGAGTAGGATGTTTGATCGAGGTGTGCTAGAGTGTAGGAAGGTCCAATGAGGGTGCAAAGATGCTGAGGGAGAGTGTGGGGCTAAGAGGTGGTGGTTTAGATAGTGACACCATGATTAATATCATGGAATGAGGTTAGTAGTGTAATTGAATTTGTGGTTTTTTACATGTTTGTGGTTTACATAGTTTTTAATGGGTAGGTGGGGTTAGGCAGTTTTGAAATAAAGGGGTTTATGAGATTTATGTATGAAATTGGGTATGGCGTGGGTAGTGATTGGGTGGGAACTAGTGTAGATGATAGTTATTATAAGTGTAAGTTAAAATTTTGGGATTTGGTAGATGTTTTGGGTAGTTTAAGGAAGCCTTAGGGTTTAGAATGTAACCTATTTGTCACCATAAAATGATCATTGACAGTCATTATCGACTATCACCAGTTGATATGAAACCATTGATAGTCGATAGGTGACCATTGAAGAAGTCAATGTGGAGACTATCGATGGTTCACCACTGAACCATTAGTGGTCGAGTGGTGATCGGCAATGGTTCCATAAGGAACCATCAGTGGTCTATACTTGACCATCAATGGTTTAAGATAAGTTAAAAGTATATTGGGAGGATGAGTGAAGGGTAAGTATGGGAGAAGGGTAAGGATGGGTGATGGGTAAAGATTGGTGAAGGGTAAATTAGGTAAGGTGGTTGAGGGTGAATTAGGAGAGGGTTTATGTAAATGAGGTGAAGGGTAAGGGTAGGTTTATGGTAGTAGTCATAGGTGGTTGTATAATAGGTAAAGTATACTAAGGACCAAATCTAACCTTATAGGTGAAGGAGTAGTTATAGGTATAGGATTGAGTGCTACAATTCTTAGATGAGGTCCATCAAATGATGATAGACTAGGAGTAGGATCACTTGACAAAAGTGGGCTTGGAAAGCATCATATATTATTAGCACATGCCCAAAGATGTGGTTATGTTGGTGGAACTCATCAAGAGATGGGACCCAACCACTAACACATTTTTGCTACTGACCAAAGAGATGATGATCTTACAAAGGATATCCATCAAATCATGAGGCTAATGATACGAGGTGAGATGATAGAGCAAATCCATGGAGAGGAGTGAGATGAGCTCATAGATGTGTTTTATGGGGAGCATATAGTGCACATGAGGTGACATGCAAGAGGCCTCCATTATGTACCCTTATACCACAAGGATAGGGGAGTGAGATTGATGATGATGATGATGATGATGATGATGATGATGATGATGATGATGATGATGATGATGATGATGATGGGTGTGACTTATTATGCACTACCAAACTTGAGTAATGGAAAATTTACTTTGATGTTGCTAAGAGTTCTGGTAGGTATGATGATAGATTAGATAATGTATGCTTGGGAACCTATCCTACTAGTTCAAATATATCAATAATTTTGGGGCTATAGGGTACACAAGAGGTATGACATTAGTTTTAGGTTTATGCTACACTGTTAGGTGTATGAACATATTAAGGAGATTTGACCAAGTGGGTTACCTTGGCATGGATTTATTTAGATGGATTATAGAGTTGGTATCATGCACTAGAGGCATGATAATGCACTCATCAAACTAGGGGGAGGGATATGAGTCTTGGAGTGGTACCAAGATAGGTTGGATGCACTAGTTGAGGATGATGTCATCTGAAGACTATATGATATATTTATGGCATGGGCAGGTTTGACAAGGTAGATATTATAATTACAAAGTTATAGGTGGATTGAGGGTAGATAGGACCTGAAGGTAGAGTTGATTACTTTTGACAAGGTGATGAGGTATTTTGGGTTGGTGAAGGATATCCTAGGTGATTTTTTGTAGTATAGAAGGGAGGACATGGATTTTTCACTACTTGAGCCATAACTAAAGGATTTTGAGTTTGATCAGGAAGAGATGCCAATAAGACGAAAGATTTATGATATAAGGGTCACATAAGAGTACCTTGTGTGGTTCTAGGCAAATTATGATGTGATTGTTTTTGGAGGAGATGATGGCCAATAGGATATGGATGTGGACATAAAAGTGTGGGGTGGGGATCATATGGAGGTGTATGACCCTAATATATAGACATTGATTGTAAAGAGACTAGGCACATGGGGCACTAGCTACAATATAAACAACTTTAGCATTGATGACCTAGGAGAGGGATGTAGCATAGGGTCAGGTGGCTATACTTATTGGGGAGAGAGATCAGTCTTGATCTTAAATAGCCATTGTTATACAAGAGATATTTTCTCATAGATAGGTATAAGGGTTAGTACCAACACCTAAAAAACCATCAAGGACTATATCTATGATGAGATATATAACAATAGTTGAAGAGCTGAGGTATTATAAGGCCTTGGTTTTTACACATTTTTTTAATGAACCCAAATGAGGTGAGTACAGAACAAGGATTGCCATAGGGGATAGTAGTGCAACACCAAGTTAGTGGGTTGCATCCATAGGTGGATAAGTAGGTTAAGGATGTGGGTAGGCTCTAGTAGGTAGTGGTGCTCTAGGGTGTTAGACTTGTATGATACCTTGTATTGGATGTATTATATGATTTTCATACCAGCTTGTGAGCCAATGTAGCGAGATGTATATACCCTATTGAGAGACATGTATATTATTATGTATATTATGATTATTTTGATTATGAGTTCTTGATGTGTGTGTGTGTGTGTGTGTGTGTGTGTGTGTGTGTGTGTGTGTGTGTGTGTGTGTGTGTGTGTGTGTGTGTGTGTGTGTGTGTGAGTGTGTATTTTTCCTATGGTTATGGATGTCATTTATTATTATGATCATGATGTTGCTTATGATTAACATTTTATTGCTTATGTTTTATTCACCTAGCTAGGCATGTGATGGATGACATATATGGATGATTTGTTGATATATGATGTGATAAATGATGATGATGATAGATGGTTTATGATTAGTTGATGTGATTGGTTATGTATATGTTGATAATGATGTTATGATGCTTATGGATGGATGTATAACTCATTATAAATGTGTATGTTTTTAGATCAATGAATCTATGTTTCCTTAATTTGTTAGGCATGTGATGATGTGGATATTTAGTTTATGCTCATGATGATATTTGATATTTTATGGATGTTGTTATGTTCATGATGTGATGATGTTTATGATGATATGTTTCATTAGACATGGCTATGATGCTTGTAATTATTGTCATGGGTATTCAGGACTATGTTCATGATGTGGATATATGGTTTATTGGTGTTACTTATGGATGCGATCATTTAATTTAAGTTCATGAGATATATTTATATGATGTTGATATGATTATGGTTATGGTTATTGATGATGATGCTCATGTTATAAATTAATGAGTCTATGTTTCCTTATCTAGATTAGACATGTGGTGGATAACATATGTGATTGACACATTCATTTTTGATGTATGATTAAATGGTTGTAGATATGATAGATGGTTGATGACTAGTTGATGTATTTGGTTAGTAGGATGAAATGATGTGTGATTTATGATAGTGGTTAATAAAACACATAGAGTAAGTTGGATAACAAAACTAAATGTGAGAAAAAACAAGCATCTAAATGAATGTATCAACAAGTAGGTATGAGGGAATAAGAAGGCGTGATTCTTCTTCTTTGGTAGGGACTAAAATAAACTAAAGTCATATCAGCTTAGGAACTTAATCCCTTAAAATGATTCATAGTATCTCTTTTTAGTTAGTTAAATAGTTTCTTGATCACATAATTTCAAGTAAGCTAAAAAAACCCTTGTTTATAGAGGGTATAAAGGGGAGATGGATGAAAATGGAACCTTCTTGTAAGGCTAGCATGCATCTTCTGTAGGTTAATAAAGAGTCAGTATAAACAAGTCCATGTCATATAAGGTGTATATTGATCGATGCGGTAAGTTTACTTATGAAAGCTGATTGCAGTTTCCATAATTATTTGTGCTTTATCTAATTTTGATAATGGGTCTTTTTATCGGGAAGTTGATCAATGTGAGAAGCTTCCTAGAAATTAATATGCTTTGGTAAATGCTTTACTCAACCATCCTTCAAGGGAGTGGTCTAAGCTTATGATATTTTTTTAAGAATCTTGATAACTATCTGTAAAGGGAATGATATACCTTACATTGAGCAATTTTGATAAAATCTGGTAGTTGTCCTTCATGGGAGCAATTTTTGAATACTTGGAATGACCCATAGAATACATTTTTTTTTAAATTTTTTGTGATTTTATTCGCTATTGACATGGATTTACTTATATAGGCTTAAAAGGTTCACCTTTATGAAGGTAAAACTAGAGCACATGAAGGTTGATGATGGGTAAAATAGGTTTAAGTGATAATAACCATGGGAATCTATCCTATAAAGGGATGAAAATTACCATGAGAATCATGCCATGGGTAGAGCCATGGTACCCATATTTTAGTATTACAACTATAACTATGATGGTTTAATCACACAATTATGGCTTTAATCTGTTGTCCTTAAAATGAGGAGATGAATGTTGGTGAAAATAAGGGATGAGATTAAGTTAGGAAAAAGGTGAGTTTGATCTTGTTTAACAAAAAAAAGGATGTAGATGTGAAGTATTGAGGGGTTTAGGTTCTAGTTTCCATTTAAGAGAGGATAACCAATAATCTCTCGATCCATACTTTTGCACTATGATATAAGGTCCAAGCCAATTGAAATCAAACTTGCTCCTCTTGTTTTTATCCATATTGATTACATGTTGATTTTCATTGAAAATGAGATCTTTGATACTGAATTCTTACACTTTGAGGTGTTTGTTATAAGCACATTTTATTCTTTCTTGATAGACACGAAGATGGGTAAGCATAGATAAATGATGTTCATTAAGTAGCTCAAGTTGGGATAAACATTCTTGAAGATATTCACTTTTAGAGGTGAGATCCTATAAGGATATGCAAAGAGAGGTAATTTGGACTTTGAGAGGAAAGACAACCTCTACTCTAAACACAAGAGAGAAAGGGGTAGCACCCATAGGCGTTTGAATGCTAGTATGATATGCTCATAAGGTGAAGGGGATGTGTAAATGTCAATCCTAACTAGACACATCAACCATTTTAGTTATCATGTTGTTGAGAGTCTTATTAGAAGCTTCAGCCTATCCATTTTCTTGTGGATGATAAGGCAATGAGAAACTAAACTACCAAATGTGTCATAAAGATCATGGATTTGTTTGTTGTTAAAATATTTACCATTATCAGTGATTAGTTTATATGGAACACCAAAATGACATATACTATGATGGTTGATAAAATAAACAATATTTTTGACTTTGGTTGAGATGAGAGGAATAGCCTCTACCCACTTAGTGAAATATTGTATTACAGTGATGATGGAATGATGTCGCTCTGAAGAATATGGGTTGATTTTACCAATAAGATCCAAACCCTATTACAAGAAGGGCCAAAAATCTTTGGATACTTGGAGGATATGGCTATGTGTATGATGTAAATTGGTGTATTATTTACATTTAATACACTTATTCACATAATCACAATAATATTGGTTAAGGGTGGGCCAATAGTAGCCAAGGTGAAGGATATGTTTGTGACAACTAAGCCACTAAAGTGTCCTTCACAAACCCTATCATACATTTCCATGATAGCATGAGAGGCCTCATGAATAAATAGGTAATGGAAAATAAGGCCATCAAAGCCATACTTGTAAGTTATTCCCACTAATATGGTGTAATTAGAGGTACCCTGAATGAATGCTCTTCAACCATTCCTAGAAATATTAGAAGGGACGATGGTAAGGTGGATATAGTCAAAGATTTGCATATCCCAAAGGTCAATTTAGGAATCCTCAATATTAAAGAGAGTTGGAGAGCTTGATTGGATATAAGAAGGCTAGGTAAGATGATGGATAATGATAGATAACTTATATTCAAAAGGTATCGACAAGAGCTGGGAAGCGAGAGAATCCATCATATCAACAAACTTTTTCATAGACCATAGAGTGTCTTAGATGTGGTAGTGTTAAAATGATGCCAAGATTACATCAGTTAGTTATTTTTACTATTGTAAAACATCATGTTTACATTGATAAGACCCATTTATTTTGTTAACCATGAGTTTAGAGTCACCAAAAATACTGATTATCTTGACTCCCAAGGCTAAAGCAATTTGGAGACATATCATTAGGGCTTCGTACTCAACCATATTATTCTTACAATAGAAGTCATGTTTGAAAGATAAAGGAAGAGGTTAAACATTAAGGGGAATAAGGATGATACCAACTCCCCCACCATGCTGACATTTTGACCCATTAAAGAACATGGTCATCTGATAGGTGGTGTCTCCCTGAGAAAGGGTGGTAATGGACTCATCAAGAAATTCAAAGTAGGATGATTGTTTATCTGCTAAGGGTACTTCATCTAATTCATCAGTGATGACTTTCCCTTTTATCAAATTTTTATGGAGGAATTCAAGGTTAAACTTATCCAAGGGCATGATCCACTCAACCATACCCTAGTTTTAGTATGGCTTAGAGTGCATATATTTGAGTGGGTTGGTATTAGTTATGACATAGGTATTTTGGTTGAGAAGGAAGTGGAAAAGTTTGGGGGTGACAAAGATCAAGTCAAGGCAAAGTTTTTTGGTATGGGTATATTGAGTCTCATACTCTATAAGTATATGACTTATGTAGTAGACAACTTACTCTTTATGTTGCTCATCCCGATGAGGCAACATTGCCCTTGCAAGCTACAAAGTTGCTTGAGGTGGGTGGGAGGAGGCATATCAAGGATTTATTTGATTTTGGTGGGATCAAATTCAATTCTTTGAAGGGATATGATAAAGCCAAGGAGCTTTCTTGATAAGAACCCAAAAATACACTTCTTGGGGTTAAGGCAGACAAGGTAATAGATGAGGCATTCAAAGATAATCTTAAGAAAGGCCAAATGATATTTATGACATTTGTATTTCCTAAGAAGGTCATCAACATAGTCTTCTATGATTTTATGAATAAGGTCATGGAAGATTTAGGTCATAGTGCATTGGTAGGTTGAACCAATGTTCTTCAAATGAAAAGGCATGAACTTATAGTAGAAAGCTCCCCAGGGGGTGATAATAGTAGTTTTATGTTGATCTTTAGGGGCAATCAAGTTTTTATTATAACTTGAGAACCTATCCATAAGAGATAACATCTCATGGCCAGCTATAAGATCAACAAGTTGTTCAATACTTGGCAAAAAAAGTCATCCTTTGGGAAAGTAAGGTTAAGGTCATGAAAGTTGACATAAATGTGAAGTCCCCCTGTGGCTCTAGTGATAGGGATGACATTCAAGACTTATTAGGGATAATCAATGGGTTGAATGAAATTTATGGATAGGAGGTGTTGAAGTTCTTATTTGATGAAAAGGGCTATATGAGGGTGCATTCAATGAAGTTTTTGCCTAACTAACTTGGAATTATGGTTGGTGAATATATTAGGGTGGTGATGGAGGGTTGATTCCTAGCATGTCACTGGAAGATTAGGAAAATGCTATGTTATAATCTTACAGGAAGGAGGGGATCTTAAAGATCCTCAGAATTTAATGATTAGCTAATTTTGACAATGTGTCAGTTAAATAGAGTACCCAAGTTTATATCCCTAGTGGATTAGTTTAACATGGTTGAAGTCTCAAGAGGAAGGGACTTGTGGATAGAAGAATCTTCTACACCAAGATAGGCAAGAATGGAATCATCATCTTGACACCGAATGGTATTAATGGTAAGAGAGTCATCTTATACCATTTCAAGATGAGTCAAAGGAATGATAATAATATCCCAATCCTTTTGATAAGTCAAGGTTCCAAGGATAATCATGTTGATTTAAAAAAAGTTAGGGGGGATGATGTTGAAATCCTTAGATGTTGATGGTGGAATGGATGGTGAGGATGGAATTTCCTCATCAATTATAGTAACGGGAGGCAAGTCTGTTGGCGCTTTGGGTGGAGCAGAACTAAGACTAAATATTTCACAAAGATTCTAAGTCTTATGTGAAGGCAACTCACGTGGTCCATGCTTATAACATCATAGATCAAATCCATTTCAAGCACACCTATGGAGGTATGTCTTGGCAAACTCTAGTTTATCTAGGTAGGAGAAATTGAAGGTGAATGGTCGAGGAGAAGAAGAGGTTGAGGAGGTGGAAAGTGGTTGATCAAGTCCCCCATAGATAAGATTTGTTTGGAGATTGGGAGGCCCAAAAAAATAGTTGTTCTAGTATTAGGTTCATAACTGGGGTTCCTGTCAAGGTTCCCATACTCTTGAGGATTAGGGAAAGCATCCTAGGGTAAGAGGCAATATTCCCCAAGTGAAAGGCATTAGAATGTGGATTCCAAGGGGTCATTTTCAAGGATTTAGGTAGAAATAATGGATGAGCTAGCTGAGGCTTGGTTGGTATAATAAGTAGAATCATCATTGGTTGATGAAGACTTAGTGGTGGGAAGGAGGAGAGCATCATTTAGGTGGTATGTCATGTTACACAATATAAAATGACTAGGGTCAAATTTTATGGTAACTACTTGAACCTCATGCTTAAATTTTATGCACCAATGTAGGGTGGATGGTACACAATTCATAAAATGGATCTAAGGGCATCCAAGTAGAACATTGTATTGGAAATCACCTTCCATTACATATAAGAGCTCAAGAAGCATGCAAAGTCCTATACAAATGTGGAGGATGATAGTATCTATATTTTTTGTCATAGTTTCATTAAAGGAATAAAGTACTGCTATGGTTTTAGACATGATGTTCTCCAGTAATTTCAGCTAGTCATAGGCATGGGAGGAGATAATGTTGATGCAACCCCCATCAATCATAACTCACTTGATGTAGGTTCGATTGATGTATATGGTAATGAAGAGGGGAGGATATAGATCTTAGGGATGAATAGAGGGTATTTTATAATATTTAAGGGTAATAAGGGTGGAAAGCTAGATGGCTTTGATAAAGGCTCTATAGGTTGTCGATATTCAAGTTGGACCTTTATGGACTATAAAGCTTATATCATTGTTTGGAAATGATGGGGTGAGGTATTGATTAGTTCATATAAACTCATCTTCATAGATGTTTGGTGAATTTTATTTAGAACCACTCATTGGATTGACTCAGAAGGGTTAGATTGAAAGGTACCTAAGATGGATATCTTGGGTTTGAGAGAAGATGTGGGTGTTTGGGTTTAGTTGAGTGATTGGGTGGTAGAAGAAGGGTATGTCCATGGAATAGACACCTTTGTCTTCCCCTTATCCTTTTTTTAGGATTATGATCATGTGACCAAATGGATGGTATGGATTTGTGGAACAGTTGGGTGAGAGGACTAATTTGGTTCCTCCTCACTCCTTGATGAGAGTGTAGGAATAGGTAAGTTTGGGGTGGTAGTTTGTGGTTCTTAGAGTGTCTATGGGCTCATAGGTGTATCTTATAACAATAGGTCATCGTTAGTATATAGTTGATGGACTAGGACTTAGACAGCTTTATAATTATCCATATCATGTCCTGACATTCTATGGTATGATAAAATCAGATTGTCAACAAACCAGGATGGATTAGGACTATGGGGGTCAAATGGTTTGATGGGAGGCAAAGTCAAGCAAGAAGATTGCAATAATCTATGAAGGATGGTTGAGTAAGACTCAGGCAGAGGTGGAAGGGATGTTAGAATTTTAGCTTTGACTTTTGGGGTTGAAGCCTTCTTAGGAGTAGGCTTAGAAGTAATATTTTTGGGTGGTGGAATATTTTTGGTGGTTTGGTGGTAGAATTTTTAGAAGTATCAAGCTTGGCAGTGGGTGATTTAAAAATAGAGGGGTTAAAAGTAGGATGTTTGGTAGTGGAGGGTTTAGAGGTAGAGGGTGCGAAAAGAATACGTAGGGGTGTAGTTAAGAGAGGAGGTTAGGTTTGGGTTACCTTTGGGAGACGTGTTTTATTAATCAAAGGATGAGGTCCTAAGAGGGAAGAAGGATGTGGTCACAAAATGGAAGCCAAGGTAGAAATAAGTGGCAAGGTTTTGGCTTTTAGGATCCTAGGTGGCTCATTTTTCTTAGTTGGCTTGATTTAGGGTTTCTTTGGTGGGATAGGTGGTCTTAAATCTAACTTCAATGAAGGGTGAGTAAGGATATGAGTAGGGAACATGCCTAGGGTTTTGATGGGATGGGAGAAGGTTTTTGGGCTATTTCAGGTGGAGTTGGTTTGGTTGGTTCAACTATGGCTTGAGGGGTAGATTTTTTAATGATTTGGTTGAGATGATGGTGGGTTAAATAGTGGAAGCGGATGGTTGGGTTAACAACGGTGTGGTTGGGGAATCTTGCTTTGTTGGGTAAGGAAGCTTGAGATGGTGCCATAATGTGGCATGATCTATGTTACGTTAGGATAGGTACTCCAAATTTTGAACTAGTCTAGAAAAAGGCTTATAGACAGGTTTGATCCCTTCGATATTGGTCTTAAAGGACAAACCCATGGGTAAAGAGAGGGGAGTGGTTACCTCATCCTTCTCCTCAATCAAAGGCTCTATTAAGACCAACACCCTCCTATCTTTCTTTTTTGAAAATGGGGGCCCTTGTGATTGTTTTCAGAACATCTATATTCTAGATTAGATGTCAAAGATTGTTTGATCCTAAATTTTAATAGTAAATCAATTTTAAAAATGGCATGAGTTTTGGTGTATCTAATTATGATCACATTTTATGGACTAATGTTACTAATAATCATTTTCAAGATGATTAATTATAGGTTCCATGGAATAAGCCATGGTTCCCAAGCAATAAACCCTAAGGGTTTGAATTCAAATGTTCACAGGGAAATATAGCAAGAAATTTTATTTCCTTTTGGTTAGATAACCCCAAGTCTAACTTTATATTAAGCTTTAACCATGTTTTTAAACATGACTGAATGTTAATGTAAAACCATGACTTAAACCTTAGGATAAATTTCATTCATGATCAGGCCTTAACTTAAAACTCATACGCTTTTGCAAATTTTATGGTGATTGTTTGTTCACTAGTTTTGATCCAATGGTGCAAATTAAAACTGACATCCAAAAGGACACTAACAACTATTAATCATTCAAGATTTGATCTAATGATGATCACTTGTTTGGAGGTTCTAATTTAATGATGCGCATCAACTCTAAGGTTTCAAGAATTCTTGAAAGCTTTACCCATGCATTTAATCATTGGATTAGAATTTTCCATTATCTTAAATTTGACAGGTTCACTCCCATTATTTGACGTCTACAAATATGCATTTGATGTTAGTGAACCCATCAAATTTAATCTTCATTAGGTTATAAAATTCTACTATCCTAAATTTGACAAATTCACTCCTATTATTTGATGTCTGTGAATATGTATTTGATGTTAGCAAACTTGTCAAATTTAACTTAGTTAATTTTTAAAATCCCAATAAGGTATCCAATGATGATCATTTGCTTAGAGTTTTTGATCTAATGGTGCGATGAATTCAAAGACTTTTCAAATGCCCTGTGAGCTTGACACATGGCATAATTAGAAAACTTAAAGATCAAAGGACCAATAAAATGCAAGGACTAGGATTTAGATTTTCAAAGTAAATTAAAGAGGGCTTCTAAAGGCTAATAGCTATTCTACAACTAGCATTTATGAAATTTGCCATGAAAGGTATGGAATCTTGCCACATAAGCTCCACTTAAGCATGGAGGATAAAAATGAAAGATATCTTATGCTCAAAAACATAGAAGATATGATAATGAGGTCCCATCAAATATAAGGTATGTATGAGATCAAGGCTAGATATTTCTGCCATTAAAGCTAAAAACCCTAAACCCTCTATAAAAAAGGCTTAAGTCAGTTCAATTGATCACATAACAATCAAAATAAGTGAAACTTGAATCTAGAGAAAGGGCCTTAGTGAAATCTTTAGTGAAATTTTGACCTTAGATGGAAGTGGAGCAAACAACAGATGAAAATGGAAGCAGAGCTCTATCTAACCTCAAATGGTGAAGGAAGAGTTTTCAGAGACACATAGTTAGATTTAACAGCTTTGAATATACATAGGATCAGGAATTGGTCTAATTTATTCTTCCTTATAGAGGAATTGTAACCAATTTCCTATGAGGAAAAGAGGAATGCTACAGCGCATCAAATATATAAAGACCTGGTATCAATTTAGTAGGTAGGCCTTTACCATGCAGCTGCTAAACTAGAGGTAATGCATTGCATCGACCTTCTTGTTCTTATTTTCATTGATTATAGAATAGATATGGAATGGATTATACATGAAGAAAATACCAAGAAGGTTACATGTATAACTCCCATGGCTTTTGAGTCTTATTATAAGCTCCCTTTGCCCCATGTCGATCTCCCATCTTATAGAGAATGGATAAACTCCCAAAACTTGGATCCAACCCTCTCACCTTGGTTAATCCAAGGTTACCATGTTTTTAGATCTCCTATTGGTGAGATTCCTATTGTCCAATTTAGGGAGGGTGTTAAGGTAGATATGACCTTATTGAATCGAGTCTTAGGTGCCTCTTTTACTACTTATGTCCATTGCATGTTTGGGTGGAACTTAACCCATCCTATTGAAGACCTAATAAGTTTTTTATTTATTAAAAATTTTACAATCATCAATAAAAATACCTCTAGGTAGTTCTTTATGATGTCTTACCTCATGGACTCACTCTTAGTTTCTATTAATTTCCCTGACATCTGAAATTGGTCTCCTGATGGTAGAACTACTATTTCCCATTACTAATCCAAATTGCATATATTCAAATATAAGAACAACATGAAATTCATATGTGATGGTTTCTTCCCAACCATGTTTGAGATAATCACTAATATCCCTATGCCCAAACTTTATCCTTTAATTAAAAGACAAGTGGAAACCATGGGAGATGTGTGGTTCTATCCAGATTGCACTATAATAAGGATAGAAGGAATCATGGTCCAACCATTCAGATTACCTATTCATGTTCCCAATAATCTTGAAAAATAGGAAATTTTTATCAAATCATTCAAGGAAAAGATGGGACATGCAAGAAGAATAAGAAGGCTCAGGTTCATCCCTTTCCATTGAACATTGGTAGAATTATGATCAAGGATTGGAAGCAGTTAGAGATCATGGTGGTGTACATGAACTCTTTTGATTTTAAATTTGATGATTTTAAGATGTGGGACCCCAATGATAGAGTGGCCAACCATATTTGGGATAAAAAGGTTTCAAATACTGAGTACAAAAATCAACCAGGTGTAGGAGATGGTATTTACACAAAGGTACATAATTTTGAAGAAGTCCTATCTAGGGTTCAAAATTACAACATCAAATTAGAACATAGGCTAGTTAGAGATAATAAGCCCTCAGGAGAAATATGGAAACTTCATCCATTACATTATCACTTATTACCAGGACCATCTGGGACTGCACATCAAGAACCACCTATTGAGGGACAATCTTCTGAGCCTCAATAAAGGGAATTGGTAAAGTTATCCCAAGTTGGGCAACCTAAGGATGTAAGAGGAAAAGGTAAAGCTATGATTTAGGAATCTAGCATATAGCATAGACTTGGTGAAGGTCCCAAAGCTTAGGAATCTCCACCAAGTCCTTCTTCCTCAATAGAGGTTATTAACATGATTGCTTTGAAAACTAGAGAAATAGTGGAGAGTGCCCCTATTAATATCATAGCTACCTATGGTTTTGATAAAGAAGAGGATCCATCTAAGGAAGAAGGAAAAGAATTAGTTCCATTGGATGGAAGAAAGAGATATGCAGAACTAGCTTTAGTTCTTCTAATCCCAAGAAAAAGGCCTAGGTTCACTTTCATTCACCCCACTAGTGAAATTAACCTTTTCAATGATGAGAATCCTATTTATATACCAGTTATTCCTGATTGGTTTGTTTATGGGAAGTTGCAAAAAATCCCATCTCTTTCTCCTTCATTGGCTTTGACTTGAGTTGACATGAATGTTTAGGATAATGTCAAGCCTTGGATTTAGGATATTCTAAATAGGCAAGAATAAAGAAGGATCCAAATCCTTCACAACAAGGAAAGCCAATGGGTTGACACCCCAAGAGCCTGTGTGAGTTCAAATATAGAGATTATTGAGCAACCAAAGGTAAAGGAGTCTAACCCTTAGGTCCTTTTTAATCTAGATACCTTAGCTCTTGAGAGAGTAGTGACCAAGAAAGTTACTGTTGTCACTAAAGAGTTCACCTTTCAGAAGGTGGAACCATTTGTGGGCTTAACTCCCATTCCAGGGTAAGTAGTAGGGGAGAATTCTATATTTCAAGAGGATGTATCTAGTATGGTAATGGCCTAATAAACTATGACTTTGGCTAGAATTTAGGTAATGAAATAGAAGATTCCTAGTTTGGAGAAGGAAAAATAAGATTTAGAAGCTCAGGTCCTCCTTTTAATTCTTAAAGAAGTATTGCAAGTACTAAATTAATCTTTGGTGAGCACATTCAAGAATTTGAAAAACATCAAGCTTAGGTTGAGTGATTTAAACCATCAAGTTGAGATGGCACAAGCCTTAATCACCCAATGGAAATATTCTCAAGCCCAGATGAAGGAACTCATCAAAGTACATAAGACAAAGCAGGCCTTAGACTTCAAGATTATCAAGCTTAGACATCTGGACATCCTTATGGTAGTTTTAATGGATAAGAAAGAAGTTTTGATCACCTGGTGTAATGATATCAATAAATTCATTAAGAGAGACACATGCTTGGTAACCCAGATTGAGAAGCTTTTAGGGAATTTTTAGATAACCCTTCTCAAACTACCATTATAGGCCTAATTAGTTATGAAGAATTCAAGCAAAGGGGTGATGTTCACACCCAAGGCATCAAAGACAATAAAGGTCATTCATCCAAGGACAACTAGAAGATTCTTGATATTATTATTTTATAGGGAAGAAAATTGCAAAAGCACAATGTATCAAAGAACTTGTATCTCAGACTGATAGTGAATTTGATAAGTTAGTACATCAAGAAGAGGATTGTCTAATGAAGCCTACAATGGATTTTGAGTTAATCAAATAAAAATATACCAAGGTGAAAGACTTCCTTAGACAAGGCTAATTGAGGGCCCCACTAATGTTTCTATATAAAGATATTTTCTTTTGTAAAGTATATGCTTGTCTGCAAGCATATCTTTCTTGTCAAGTTAATATGAGACCTTTTGTAACTTTGTATCAGGGACAACTATCCTTATCCACCTATGGATATTTTAAAAGTTAATTGGTTGACCACCTATGTTTTTTATAAATACGAATATGGTCACCATTTTGAAAGAGAGAGTTTTTTATCAATTGTATACCAGGAGCATTTAATACAACTAAAGAATTCTAAAAAGATTGTCTGAATAGTTTGTTAAATGTCTATGCTATCTCTCAATTATAGATAGTCATCTTGAATTTGAATAATTATTCTTGTCTTAAGTTACATTATTTGTCATAGGGTTGTTAATTTGTGCTATTTACTAGATTAACTGTAAATATCTCAAGTATACTTCATTTTATTTGCTCTACATTTGGATGTACTTAGGTTATTTAGATCACAATAGCAAAATGTTTTAAGTAAACTTGGTTCTTACTTATGATTTATAATTTTACTCTAAATTTTGCCTAGTTTGTGATGTAATTTGAGCTTATGTTGTGTTATAACATAAATTGGTTCATATGTACTCAAAATAATTGGAATCTTATCATAATATTCAAGATGAAAACCTGTAATCACGTTTCTTTCTTACTTTACCCTTCTCTTTTCCTATTTTTTTAATCAAAATTCAATTTAGCTTAAGGATCATTGTCAATACTCATTTATTTAGCCTCTAAGTCATCAAATATTTGAATATACAAAGCTTTAAACCCTGGTGGCTTCCAACCACTAAATCAAACAAATAGTGTGGATAGTTCTCATACTCTGCTTCTATTCCACCACAAACATCACCAAATTGTCACAAAATTCAACTCATGCCTTGCATTTTTCAGATCCTAAATTGAGAAGTGTTTATCAACACTGAAGAGCACCTATGGTACATTTTGAATCATCAATAGGCTCCAAGGTTTGGAAAGGTGAGTATTCTATAGGAGGGGTAAGTAAGGTGACCACTTCCTTAGGAATGTTTTCCAAAGGAAGAGTGTATTTCTGTGTGATGTAAGAGAAGGATATGGTGGTAATGGTTACCTCCATTGGTATGTCTTCCAAAGGAAAGGTTGGTAGTTCCACTACCTCGATAAGTGGAGAAAGGGGAGTGGTTTTTTCCTTTGTTTCAGTTTCCAAAAGAATAGAAGGTGACTCCACTAACTTAATAAGTGCAAGGGAAAGAAAGGTAATTTGGGAAATAGTTTCTTTAACAATGAGCTCACTAAGAACCACATTAATGGTATTGACCTCATGGTTGTGAGAGGATTCTACTCTATTATTTTCATTACTTGTGAAAGGGGCATAGTTGGGGAATGGCTATCTAAAGATGTCAAGTGATTGATTTGGGGGTGCATTAGGGTTATCCAACACAAGTTCCACCTTGTCAATTAGACTTTGGATAATAGTTTTAAAATCATTGTACCTACTAACATCATGCTCAATGACAAAGTGGAAGGCATACAATTAATTTTACTTATATCAACTAGGTATAGGATGAGAGGAGTCAAATTGTTGTGGAGGTTATATCAGTGAGAGTTATATGATATATGCTTTTAACAATTTTTCTAAGATTGAAGCATATGACTCCCTAATGGAGTTTATTATTTTTGGTTGTTACAGATTTGGTTTCTAGTGTTTTTATTGGAGTAATTGGAAGAGTTAGGTTGGTTAACAACCAATGGAGGAGTAGTTTTAAGAACAACCACATTCATGGTTACCTTGTTTTTAGTGTTAGTGTTGGTTTGATTGTTAAGTTTAGAGGAGGAAGTCTCATTTGATTTGAAGGTGGAATTATTGTTTCATAATTTTAGCTTCCCCTCATCAATGGATTTATTTTCTAACTTCTGTGCCATTGTGAAAGCTTCATCAAAGGTCCTAAAAGCCTAAACCCGTAAAGTAGAGGAAATGTGTTTGGCACAAGCTCAAGCAAAAAGATCAATTAGTTCTAGTTAGGGCAAAGAGAAAGAGATTTGGTTTATCAAGATTCTTCAATGGGATATGAAGTCAATAATAAAATCATCATCAAATTACCATATGGAGTAAAGATCGGTGATGGAGACTTTCTTAGAGATTTTTATGGAAAAGTGATCTAAGAAGGTTTGATCTAGTTGGGCAAAAGAAAAAAGGGAGTGCTTGGTAATAACACTGTACTAATATAGTGTTGGAATAGATAGAGACATAGGAAAGGTGTGGAAAAGGAGAGCATCATCATAGTCAATAAAATAGCAAGAGTGTCTAAATGATCTTAGATGTTGTTGAGGGTCTTCCTTGCTATGAATTTTTGAAAATTTTAGAAGCTCCCATTGAGGAAGATAAGGTTGAATGGGGATGAATGGGTGAATTGGTTCATTATATATTTGGTCACATGATACGAGGTTATGGGTGATAGAAATAGATGACTCTAAAATGGTCATTTTATCCATTAACATCTTGAAAATATCTATTTGTGGTTCTATACGCTTGTAATTGTAGGGTAGATTATGTTGGGTTTGGGTAGGTGCAGCATAAGGATAACTAGCTAAAGGTTGGGAGGTTGTCACATATTGATGTGTGGACATGGGTGGTTGGTAGGACACCATGAATGGGTAGGTGGACATAGGAGGTTGGGTGGAGGATGGATTCATATACCCCTATGGGTTTGGAATATAGGTTGGGGTGGGTGTAATAAGAACCTATTGAGGAATTGACATGGGTTGGGTTAGAGGTATGGTTGGGTTGATGGGTTGAGGATGGGTAGTAATCTTGGTACTAATGGGTAGAAGGGTAAAAGGTATGGGAGCCATCAAGATCTATAATGGAGTGGAGGTAGGTGGGTTGGAACCAAGAGGAAGGGTCGTAACACTAGTAGAGGGTACTCCCATGGTAAGCAGAGTACCAATGCCCAAAGGTCGGGTTACTCCCATACTAGAAGGTTTATTAGTTGGGTTGGAAGGTGTTTGGGTGTTGTTTGGTTAGGTAGTTTGGTTTTTGATGGTGGTATTATTTAGATTATTGGTAAAATAAGATTCTTAGGTGACTAAGGGTTGGGTGGAAATGGTGGCAATAAAGGTGCTGCCCATAAGGTGGGATGGCATACTATAGGGTGCGTCAATAGGCAAAACTGAAGTAGGGATAGGGTGGGATATGGTGTTAAGGTAATGTTGGAGGGCTATAGGGTTTTTATCTAGAAAGGTGGCTAAATCCATATCACCTTGGGCAACCGTTTGAGGGATACAATGACTTACATAAGGATGGGGAGAACTCTATGCATCTGAGACATACTCCATGGATGAAGGGGAAGAAGAAGATGGATGATTAGGAGGTGGATCCTAATTTGATTGGTTTCTTAGTTTCTGCCTAGTTAAAAACATGAAAATAAGGGAAAAAGGAAGATACAAGCAATCTCACAACTCAAAAGAGAAGCAAAAATAAAAATATCTCAAGGAAAACAATGCAAACACTAATGTGCATTAAAATACTAGGATACTTTATTATCTCTCTTTAGGCTTATGCCTCAATTTAAAATAAGTTATGAATACCAACTTGGGCTTATAGAGTGGGTACTAGAAGAAGATATATAAAATTGGTTTCAGGTAGTTAAAGGCCCTCAAGATTTGTACTAGAACTTGGTACATGGCTTAATATTGGGGCCTACCCACTCACTTCACACACCATAGTGATAATGGTGTTGGGTGCTTAGATAAAATATATTGAATTCCTAGATATTACACTCAGCTAATGTAATGAGTTGGTTCTCCTCTTGGTAGTGAAATCCAAGTAAGATAGCTAAGGAAAGGTGGCCACTAGGTGATGAAATCCCAATTAGGCCTTATGTCAATGTTTTGACGTTTAATTGTATGTGTGGTTTGGTCTTGTGTGTGTGGATAGAAGTGAGACTATGATTAATTTAATTTATTTAATTTTCAGCTATATGAGATAATCAATTCAAGCAAATAATGTATGTAGTTAGTTTTAATCCCAAAATGAAAATTTTATTTCATTGTATGAGCATAAACCAAGAAGAAAAAGCACCTAAATGTAACTAGGTCCCACCAGGTGTGCCAAAATGTTTCACTAAAATTTTGATTTATTTTTTTTAGAAAGAAAGTTGTAAAATTTTAAATAAGGGTGAGGTTGGTAGAACTTGGATATGGTTTGCACTATATAATCTAGATGATTGTTGATACTCCTCTTTGTCTGGGGAGGAATGACCTATAGATAAGAAAGCACTAAAGAAATGGTTGATTAGTTAGATAGTAAGGTGGATTTCCTAGCACGAGCTAGATCCAAGAAGCATAAGCTTCCTTAGAGGTTGTCAATCCACACTTTTAAATAATTAAGTTCTAAAAATTAAAGATAAGTTGCTTGCATAAATAATGGAAGATAAGTGATTTTAACTAATTATAACAATAAATGATTATATATTGATGCTAAATAAGTCAAACATGGTTCAAAATATTGAATGATCCTCTATGATAAGATAGAAACTCAAAAAATGGGATTTAGTTAGGTATGATAGGTCAAATAATCTTGTTGTTGAAAATGATAGATAGAGACCATTAACAGTTTGGGTCAAACCATTGGTTAGGAAATCATTTATGGTAATGACGATTGATAGTTAGGGTCAAACTGTTGGTAGTTAGGAAACCATCGATGGTTAACGTGGGATTTGGTTTAGGAAAAGGAGTTTGGTTGGGAAGGTTATAGGAGGGTTATAGAAGGTAAATTTATATTGGATACTAGTTGTGAGGTAGAGGGAAAGAGACACAAGGAATGACACAAATAAACTAATTACTAAATCCTGATAAGAAATATATACTTAGATTTTATTATTGTTGGTTTGAAGAATGTTGAGGATGGATAAAATCTTGTAGATTTTGAATCAATTTTGGTAGAGTGACAATACCTTGGATTTTGACTGATGACTTGTATCAATTTTTATCTTTGTCCTAGTTTTTGGAAGCTAGAAGAATATCTACACAAGAACCTCTGACCTCTTTCACAAGAAGTTCTTTAATAGTGACTGCTCCTCTTCAACCTCCTCTTCCTCTCTTAATATAGAGGGAAGGGAGTGGTGAAACAATAAGTTCAATAAGGTGTCTAATTTTAAGCTCAACATGCGTTGACTATGAAAAATGGTAGATCAAACAACTATTAATAAAAAATAAAGTTGGAGTTTTAGTTGAAGTTAACCCTTGAGGTAGTTGAAAGCAAACCATCAGTAGTCAAGGTTAACCACTGGTGGTTAAGGGTTGGTCATCAATAGTTAGGGTCATATTCAAAAATGGATAAAGTAATCCATTTTCACTAATGAATGGTAGGATAATTGGTTAGGAAATGGTCCCAAGGGGGTCTAGGGGTGGTCTAAGGGTCAGTATGACATTTAAAACCATAGTGTGCAGTTTTATAGTGTCTATATAAAATTTTAAGGAGGCACCAACTACTTAGGTGAATCAGTACCAAATCATCCACATAAGACCTTTGATCACATTTGGACACCTGTTGTTCACTCAACTTATTATGATCACCTTATTTTTATCTTCATATTCTTCTATCTCTCTCAAATAGCCTGTTAGGCCTCTTCACTAAACTAACCCTTTTTTTGGTAGATTTAGGTCATATGAACTTGATCATCATATATAGAATAAATTTTATAACTTCATCATATTAAAATTTTACTTCATTCATTCACCACCTTAATATTCTAACTAGTCAAATTAGGTCCATTAGACCTTATTTTTATACTTGACTCTTGCTTTCACATACCTTGGTCAGCCACAAACATATAAATACTTTGATAAACCTTATAATAGATCAAAAAACATGTTTTAAAAGTGAAATAACTATTACATAGGTCTGTCACCACTCATAAGGACCAAAACCACAATTAGGCCTAAAGGAGACCTAATGCAATTAGGCCTTCTCAAGTGACATGTTACACTTAGTCCTATTGAAAATTATTGAGCCTCTACACATGGATGAAATAATTAAAAAACACATAAAATATACCCTTTATAAAATCCATATATATATATATTAATGCCACCTTTTATTAAAATTCACCATTTGGACCACATCATTAACACTACTCACAACTAGGTGTTCACACACCCAAAAAGTCTATCTCACACAACTGAAGCATATAACCAATTTTGACACATAAATGTAAAAATAAATCACATATTAAGAATATTCATGAACTTAGGGTAATTAAAATTTTCATTTTATACTTAAACATAAAGCTTAAAGCCTCAAACTCTCTTCTATAATATGATCACTTAGAACTGCCTAAATGCTCTAAAACCCAGTCATGAACAATTAACCACAAAAATATATAAAATAACACTTAATGAATATAAATTCACTAAAATTAAATTAAAATACCTTAATAACATAGTAATATTCATTATAATGTTCAACTCTAGGTAAATCACCTCAAACTCATCTCTATTAGATGACTACTTAGAACTACCAGAAACATCAAAAACACAGTCATGAATATTTGAACCTCAAACCCTAAAATAATAATTCCTATCACTTATGAAACCTTAAATATGTTATTTTAAATCTATATATAAATCTTAATTTCAAATTTTTTAAGGTGTAATTTCAAATATTGGTCTTGGAGACCAATCTCTTATCTTTAGTATACACAGTCATTTCTGAACTAGTCTACTTACTTTGGCTTTACCATTTTAATCAATTTTACTAATTTAAAATATTATTAAAAGTATAAATAGAAAATTAATTACCTAAATAAAAATATCATATTCATTGGATGCTTCAGCTAAGCTTAGAGAGCCTCTAACTCATCACTCCCACTTGCTTATTCAGAACTACCATTCTACCTTGAGGATCAGTCATGATGATTATGAATTTTAGAACCTATGTGGACACTTATAATAAATATTTATTAATGAGTATGATATTATGATATCATTAGGTAACTCTCATATAGATAGATACCATGATCAAATGACAACATTGGTCTTGCATACCAATCTCACAATCTTACCTAATCACTATCTTATCTCCACAAGAGAGGTTAACTCATGAGCAACATTCTCAACATATACACTAAATATAAAAACATATAAAAAACATGAATGTGTACTATAGGTATTCAAAAAAAACCCCATGCACTTAGATCCATACTTAATCTATGGTAACACATTCCTAATAACATTCCCACTTCTGCCTATTTATCTCACTCTCTTTCTCACTAGGACTTTTTAGTGATAGGTCAACTTCCATGATAGTTTTAGCATATTTGAAGCATATAAATTTCTCAAAAACCACCATGGGCATAAGATATAAGTCTCAATATTCAACCTCCATCCACTTTCATGCTTTGACTTGGTCAACCTTGACTGCTACATCAAAATTTTGAGAAATAAGGGTTTTCCTTTAGGGTCCACTCACTCATCTATCAGACCAATGCCACTTGGAGATATATGGAGGATTCTTATACATGATCCAATCATCAAACTAGGTAATTTGATTCATTATGATCCATTTCTATCAAGATATTCCATATCAAGTCATTGTTGGGGTTATAAGAGGGTTTAGACTTCCTTCCACTCTTAACAATAATTTATAAGGCTTAGGCCCTCAACCCTAAAACTAATGTTAGGAACTTTGAGATAGGAACCTTACCCAAGTACCATGAAATTATTGGATCCTCATGCAAAATTTTCACATGCGAATGAGCACAAGAAAAACCTTATTAGGGCTGCAACACCTCATTCTACCACTTGAGAGACCTTAACTTCACTTTATATGCTTTTTAATTCAATACAAGACATGAAACTTCATGATCACTCTTGAAAAAACCTCTCACACCTCTATCAAATATTACATGAGATATATCACTTTGGAAACTAAACTTGACCTTTCATTAGGCCACACTAGGTCTCTTTGTGTACTAGACCTATACCTATAAGCCACACTTAGACTTTGAACACACCTTGAAACCTATTTCACTACTCTCATACCTCATACTAATGTCATAAAATCTCATACTATGCTCACACATTACCACTCTTATTCTCACAAGCCTTAGACTACTCACCTCATCATTCTACCAAGCCTATGCCTTGTAACTAGGATTCTTCATGTAATGACTAAGCCTCAAAATTGATCTTGGAACTATTCTAAAGATCTCTTTGCCTCATTATCATGATTACACAACTTCATACACTCTCTCATGCTTGTAATGACACAATACACCAAGCTTCACTATGCTTCATGCTATATATCTTCTCACAAGGCTAGATTAGGCTTCCCAAGACACTTAGTACTCAAAGACTTAAACTTAAACAAGCTAACTCTCAATGATATTAACCAATAATATTCTTCAAATAAAATTATCTTAAGACAATACTACTCTTAACAGGCTCATGAGCTTGTCACACCAAAACATTATGCCAAGACCTCATACATGACTCAAAGACTAATAAACCATGCTCAAATCCTCATGAAAACACCATGAAACATCATAAGAACATATTTGAGAAATCAATGACACTAATAAAACTTTGATATCAATGACACAAACACCAATAATAGGAACATGCCTCAACACGGACATCATGAGTGCAAAACAATACATCAAGAGGATGAATGCTACTAGCAAACTTAATTTGACTATCCATGATATATGTAATGAATTCAAAGGTAATAAGTGTAACAAGAGTAATGCTACAAATTAAAAATCAATCTAGCATGTATAGAGAAACTAATGATTAAATATACAATGTAAGTAAAAAATTGATTTATAGACTCTCATATATACTTTTTCATTTCTTGGATAATGTCGGCCCAATGTTTCAAATCACTAACTACATAGGTAGAACCATATCTATAACCCATGAAATCTAGTTTTGAGGGTAAGTTGAGGGTAACTTCCTAGGGATAATTACTTACTGGTGCACTACAAATTAGATAGCTATAAAATATTCCTATTAATATAAACAAGAGAATTACAGGCATTTTAAATATACCATGAGGTACGTGGAAACTAAATTTCATGTTTAGTATTATACTGTGTCTATGAATATTGGAGTAAAACCCCTCACACCATGATGTTTGTAGACAGAACACCATGTAGCCCTTCATGACAATTATTAAATAGTTTTGAAACTATCAGGATAGAGTTTAAAACAAACCAAAGCAAGGAAAAACAAAGAAAAATAAATGCAAAATATTTTTATGTAGGAAATCAACAACTTCTGAAATCATAAATTGAGTTTAAACTTTAGACCACACAAAAATCAATTATACAAGCAAGTATTATTCTATTTCATAATGAATAATTTGGAAATGTAAGACATCTAAAATTATTTTCACTACATAAAAGAGGTATTTTTAGGAAAATCAAAAAATAATAAAATGTACAAATTTATTTAAAAATAGATTTACCTTTCACTACTTAAGCTAACACTTACTAAAAATAGTAATTTGCAATTTTTGGACAATCTACGTAATAGTTTGCCAATAAAAAAGAGTTTTTTGATTAAATCTATAGGAACAAAAAAACCTTTGATATTTTCTCAAATTCATCTGTTTTGAACAAGTTATGAATCAAATAGAGTGTAATGATTACAGGGTAATTATGATGAAACCCTAGATAATACACAATGGAAAATTTGTGTTTACAATAAAATGGCTAACTATTTTTGAAATTTGAGATAGTTTTTTTTAAAAAATAGTGAAATTAAAAAACATAGATATTAATTATAAAATAGATTTGTTTGTTTTCACTTAAGCAAACATTTAATAAAAATATTATATTACAATTTATGAATAATTTATTTAGCATTTTTCTAATAAAAAATAGGGTTTTACTTATTTGTGTATGACTAATAAAAAACTCTAATGAATTTTCAAATAAAGATGATATAAAATAAATTATAAGAAAAACCCTAGTGAGGAGCTAAGGTTTGACAATGCTCGATAATATGTGGGTTCATCAAAATGTTTACTCTATTTTTAATTAGACTTAGTTAATCTGAATTGAAATAAATTATTAAAAATAATATACGAAAAGGTATAATAAAAATACATTAAGGTAAAAAACATAAAGTAAGTTATAATAGTGAATTGTGAACGGGGAAATATGTACTTAGCTTGTAATTGACTAATTTATGGAAGTACAAAATATGCAATGATTTATAATGGATCATATCAAACTCATTATTATATTTCTACATAAATCAAATATTTGAATGATACAAGGATAAGGATGCACTAGGAGGATACATATGTAATGTTGATTTGTCTACTACTACTATGTTGTCTATGTTGACTATATAGAATGATTTTCACTTGGATCATATGTGGATACTTACAAGGGTTTCATGACTCTATGTAGAGACTGAATAGATGCATGGAAGACCTACAAAATTAAATACCTAGTCCTACACAAGCACATAAGAGAACATCAAATGAAAAATGGTGGAAGTGGGAATGCTGAGTTATCCTAAGAAAACCCCTTGTTGATTAAGTGTTTCCTACATAGACCAAAGGACCTCATGTTGTTATAATTGTCCTTTTAGGGAAGATCATACAAATGCAATTTTAAATTTTGATTAGAATGCTTGATGAGGGATGCCCTCAACTTGCAGTAAAAAATGTTAAATTTGACCAAAACCTATAGGAAAGCAACAAAATTGAACTTGAAAATAATAATGTTCTTTTGATTAATGTAGAATGCTTTTGAAATCATATTTCCAAATGATTAAATTAAGAGGATTTGATATGATTTTATATAAATATATTTTTAAATATTTCTATTAGCCAAATTTATGGAAAGTACAGGAGAGTCATTACTAAAAATTTTAATTTTAAAGAGTGTATGTTAGAGTTAATAGGATAGAAGTGCACTAGAGCACATATCTACATTGTGTACCTCTTCACTTAGTGATGACTTATCCCAGAATGTGATAAACTTATGAAATTTTATATTAGGGATTTTTGAGTATAATAGAGATGAATATGCATAGAATAAGGATGTATGCATGTTATTTTATCAGTATTTGTAAGATAATGAATGTTCCTATAAGTATTTTCACTTACTAAATGTTAAAAACACCAAGTAAAGTAAGGATGTAAATTACAAGTAATGTCAAGCATTTATTTATTAAATTTCATTGTTTACAATGGTGTATTTGAGTCTCCTAGAAGATTATGTGGACCAATTTGCAGTAGAAAAGGAGGGTTGTTCACTTATGGGAAGATTTTAGGTGAGCAACCAACATTATCAAAAATTTCTATCTAGATGGAAAACATTTGGAAGAACATTGGGTGCCTTAGCTTAGTTGCATATCAAAATGGCTTTTTCCTAATCAATTTTATCTACAAGAAAGATCAAGATGCTATGTGGGCTGATGATATTTGATTTTTTGGTAGATTTGGGATAATTATTTGGCCTTAGAATCCTTTTCTATCCCACAATAAAGAATATTGACAAGGTTCCCATATGGATTTGGTTGAATCACTTTCCTTTGGCATTATAAACCTTACTTTAGTCAAACTTCTAGTAGATAAGGTGGGTTATTTTGTCAAGATTGATCCAACTATGAATGGAGTACTATCAAATTATGTAAGAGATTTCATTTTTTAGATCTTTCTAATCATATTTTAAATTTTATTTTAATATATTCCAAGCATGGGTAGTGGATACAACATGTGGATTTTTAAGGGCTATCTTTGAGGTGATTTTCATGTAACAAGTCAGGGCATAAGATAGCAACTTGTTCCCTCCCCAAAATGCCATGTTAATTTAATGTAATTTTATAGAAATAAATATTGAAATAAAGGACTATAGTTATAATCTCTAATCCCTTATCTTATTTGGTTTCACAACAAGTTAGATCAAATTCATGCACTCCTAAGGAAGCTTTGGGTAGTGCCACCTACACAACAAATCACTTATTTATTTATTAAAGCATGTGGTGGGGAAAAATTGTGAAGAACACTAGGAAACTAGATCAATAGAATTAGGGAACATGGAGGTATCCATTGGTAGGAATTTATTGTAAAAGGAAGCTTCCCATGATTTTGAAGAGTTATTCTCCTGATAAGAGGAGGAGGAAGCTCTAGCACACATAGTTGACTCGACAGGCTTAGATGAAGAGAAAGATTGTGATAAGGATTCCTTACAAGAGGGAGATGATGTGGGTTTAGATATCATATAAATTCACACCATCTCCTAAAATTGATATTTGTTGACTAAATCCAACTAGGGACATCTAAAATGTAGATGAAGAAAGATGGAAGCAAAAAAATTACATATTGATGTTGTGAACTCTATAGTTGAGGGTTCTCAATGGATGGTGGAGGCTTTTTTTTCTTGCAGGGGAAAAAGGGAAATATAAACTTAACATTGAGAGATCATGAAGTGATGTGAATTCAAATTTTTATTTCTTGGTGTTTATGTTAAAATTAGGGTCTGATGTATGTTGATATTTTAACTGCTTTTGTGTCTTTGGGAAATTTTTAGTCTTTTTGGGCTCTTGGTATTCCATTCATAAAATATTGCATTTTTGTAAGTTTTTGTTCTTTCTTTGATCCAAGGTTTCTTACATGTCATAAATATTCTTTTATATGATATTTTTTGGTATTTTTGTTATCAAGAAAGGGACCCCTAAAATGCTTGTTAATCACATAAAAAACTATTGTGAACATTTGTCAAAATTTAATAAAAAAATCTAAAGATATTACAAATATTCCCAAACATGATTTATGTTAAGGAACACATGTTGTGTGTATAGATCATGTGTTTAAGCACACAATGAACATTCCCAAACATGTAAAATCATTTCCTATTGTTTTATACAAATTATTAAATATTTTTTAGGGTTTGTTCAAATTATTTAAAAGGGTTAAAATATTATTTAATCTTACAAAATGGGTTGATCTGAACATTATTTTCTTTGATATCCAAATAATTGGATTTTTCATTAATAATCACCTATCCCATCATTAAGATAGGTAAAATAATAATAGCATCTAGAACTAAGATTTCTATTTATTAAAATGAAGTTAGGTTTTAAAATAATATGTATAACAATCACCACAATGTTATAGCTCGACACATCATAGTGGCATGAGAGTCACTTTCTTGCCTTGAGGTGTCCTAATGAGAAATGGTTTCATTTGAATGTATTCATTGAGAAAGTGACTAACCAAAGAATTTAAATTATATGTAAAACAATATACAAGAATTTGGATTCATTTTTTATGGTTTTTTTGAAATTTACAAAAGGGTTTGATATTCTTTAATCATAAAAAATGGGTTGTGTTTTTTATTTTTAGGTTTTAATTTATATTATTAAAAAAGGTGCATGTATTACATAATATTTAAAAATGGGTTGCTTTATTTTTTTATTATAAAAAAGGTAGAAAGAAGATAAATAACTAACTTGTATTTGAGGCTTAATTTCATGTAAAACATCATCACTATGATTATTGGCATTAACAAGATTATCCATGTCATTTTATTTGAAGAGAAGCTCTTCCATGCTACAAATTTATCCAAACTCTCAGATAGAATTATCAAATTGATGCACAATAGGCACATTTTAAAATTGGTCTCCTATGTTGACCAAGAAATAATTCCTATACAAAAATAAACTAAGAACGCATTTGGGAATTTTGACACTAGTTATGGTGTCTTTATTTCTACAAAAATACCTCTATAGAAAGTGATTTAGATAGTAAGAAGGTGGTGTATTTATTTAACTATGTGCATTACATGTTATCTAACCACAAATTTAAGTTGAGGTACCAAGCATATTCAACACTACTACATAACATGTATAATAAAAATAATTAAGTGATTTCACACATTCCCAATTGCATAGTTTTTAAAGGTATCCTAAAAATAATAGATATAAATATGTTCAACCAATGTTCCTTTTTTATTTTAAAAGGATGGATATAACTTAAGGGTTGGTGATGGGTATAAAATAAATAATAAATGGCACTTTACATTGTAAAAAATGATGTGGCTTATAATATAATCTAATTACCTTTAATTTCACTTGTTTAACTTGAGAAAATTATCAAGTAGGCTTGAAAATTGATGGTTTGTACCTTTTTTTGTATTTCAAACTATATATAATAGTTAAAAAATATATAAGACCATAAATTTTTATAATACCTACCATATCTCACCTAAAAAAATAAATAAAAAGTGTGGATGTGATAGTCTAGCTTTTTAATTTTGGTCATTTCCCTCTTTCCACCGACCAAATCTATTCATGAATCTATAGTGACAATTATTTTTCATCCACTTATTTAATGTTGCATTATTACTCACTTACATCATCCATCATAATGAATCCTCTCCTTATATCTTCCTCCACTAAAACCATCTTTGTCTATATTACTCATAACATTTCTACAATCTCATCAAGTCTTCTAGTCATATTTGAAACTAACATGCCTACTCTTCCCACTCTTCATGGAGCCATATTGAATTATATATCAACCCTTGATTTATTTTAACCCTTAAAAATCTACATATATCACACATTTCACTCACTCTCAATTCTATACCCACCTTCATAAAGACAGATAACTCCACACCCTCGATCTCAAAACCCAAATTTGTTTTCTTGCTCTACTATCAAATGATGTGGTTACAATTAGGGGTCTCAATCAAGATATGACTTATATATTGTAACCCACAAAAAATTAAATGGAGTAATAAGAATAAAATTTTAATAGTCATCGAAAATAAAATGAGAGGACTCATGCTTAGCCAAATTTGGCTTATAACAAACACATAGTCGTAGGCCTAATAACACTACATTGTTACCCTAAATCCTCAAATGGACATGATTCAACTTTTTATCCTTTACTTTATATCTACACATAAATATCTACTTTCTAATCTCACTAATAATTACACTCTATAATTTTATCTCATGGGTTTTGTTTCCCCTCTAATAAGTGTAAATATTTGTTTATATAGTCATAAGATACATTTATTGACAATAATTACTCTCAAAAACCCAAAAATGCATAAACTATTAAATGATCCTAATACATAAGGATGTATTATAATCATTAAATATATAATATAGTTGTAATGACCATAAAACATTGCCATCTAATATAGTACTAACTTTGGTATTTATAATGTTTACCATATTAATAAGAAATGGTTAGGTAGTTGAAATATATTATTCTACTAATTATTAGTTAGCCTATAATTATGAAATTTCATATGACAAGTACTTGATCTTATAAGAGGTACACTAATTGAGAAGGGGGGGGGGGTAAATTAGCGAGCCCAGATATTTCAATATCAATTCTAATCCTTTTAAACTATTAAACAATCAACATATATCAACTTGATCAAAAAATATTAACAAGAGATCTCATTCATTTAATGTATACACAAAATCAAACACATAACACGTAGTTCCTATAAGAAACCCTCATAGGGAATAAAACCCACTCTCAAGCCTACAACACATGGACTACTTGTCCTATAAGAGATTACAAATAAGAGACTGGTCAAGTCCTTTAAACCAAAAATCTTGATCAAATCCTCTTGACCAAAGGCCTTTAGTAAACACCTATTTCAAAAGGAGCAATTGCCCCTAAGGAAGATCAAGTCTTTTAAACCTTCGTTTTAAGTGAACACCTCCACCTTAGAATTAATCTCTTCAACACCTGATGATGGATCTCTGATTATCTAACCCCTACATAAAATCCCTTTCTATCTCATACATTCCTCTCACATAGGTATGCCATAATCTTTATCCTTCTTTACTCAAACTACCCTCATATACACACTCAGACCTCTTCACACATATTTAACCTTAAAACCTACAATAAAACTTTTCTATCATTAGAAATATAACCTAAAAGTCATACACATAATCAACAAGTTGTTCTACTCATTAGCTCATCCAATAGGCACACTACCTATCCTCTCTTCTTCGCATCAACACTTACTACTTTCACACAACCCTTCTCCAAGTCTAGAAATCATCATCTTTGATTTCACTATTTATATAGCCTCTATGAATTATCATGTCCAAAATCTTCCATGTTGGCCACAACACATGCCTTCACCCTTAAGGCATCTTACATGGGTCACACTTAAGCACAACACACTTTCAAAATATGCCTAAGTCACCTTTTAGGTCCTATGATGACCCATTCAGGTTTTTAACACTTATTTGAGCAAAATAAGAACACAAGAACACTTTACAACTCATGAACTCCTGCCACAAGATTTATAGGTCCCATTTAAGTGCCAACATCCATTATATCACACTTCTATTCACCCCTAATTAGCTTAAACACCTCTCTATACACACAATCATTATTAATAAAAACAAAAATGATTTATAAACCTTTGTTTATACTATATATAACTGGTCAACCCTTCATAATTCTCATAAAACATCCTCATGGAGTCTACAATACTCTCCAATAGAAAAGTCATCATGAAATATCAAAATCAATTACCCTTCTCAGGTTATTTATATAATATGCATGAAGAAATAATCAAATTTAAACCTCAATATATTTGATTATACACACTTTAAAATATTCAAATCTATAGTTTTGAATTTTCCTTGGAGTCCTATACAAATTCACTTTTTACACCATGAGTAAATTCTGCATAGATTGAAAGATATGGCTAAAATATAGAGTACTAGTTTTTTCCTTTATCAAATTCAAATATTTGAATTCAATCTATCATAGTTAAACCTTAATTAGTTGACTTCATCTCATAAAATCTTGAAATCTTGGACATATACACACCATTAATCTCTATAGATCAGCTTGGTATTTATCTTATAGCACTCACTATTCGATCAATCTATATGAACCCCTGCTCACTGTTAGATCCTTATTCTTTACCTTTGCTTAGTGTTAAAAATTGAACACTTATTACCATCTCATTGATTCCTAGAATATTGGATAAAATGTGCTCCATCAATCTCTTTGAGAGTTTCTCTAACTTTACCTTGTGTAAATTTGACTAAGTATGGGAACCTTTGCAATTTGTCTGTAAGGTCAACTTTTCACCTTTATATCTTTTGCTTTGCTCAAATGCATGTTCTAAAATTTGGACCATATATTCTCCTTTCAAAGAGGAATCCAACCATGTATTAATCCTCACCTAAAACCTTTACACATACGAGATATAATTCCATCAATCTACTCATTTATATTTTTCTACCACAGAGCTAACTATGTCAATAACTTATCTGGAAGGCCAACTTTGCAAATGCATATATTTTGATGAACTTCATCCCATGACCTAAAACTTAGCACAAAGAAACTAGGAATAAAATTGGATAAACCCATATGATTAAATCATTCTTAAATTTCCACACGTGCTAAATATGACTATATTAAAATTCCTACTCAACTTTCTTTGCCACATGCAAATTTGACTATGGGAAAACATTATCAAATTGCATGGGAACCCAAATTTGTACTTACATATATTTTATCATGCTTAGTTGCATGACTTGATATTTATAAAATAAGATATTATCTCATAGGTTAATTCATCCATATATCAAGATGATCCTAAAACTTTCATATATGTGAGATATGATGTCACCAACCTATTTACTCGACTCTGTTTGAACATAGAAAACATTGTCAAAATGCCCAAGAGCCCAAATTTGCACATAAATATCTTTAGATAAAATTCATCACATGATTTAATAATTTTACCATAAAAAATTTGGACTAATGTGATCACAACCATATGACCAACTCCCTTTGACTCATCCACACATGGTAATTATGATCTCATCAAACTGCCTACTTAGATTTTCTGCCATTGGATCTAAAATGTCCGATGAAAACAATGATCAACCAAATGAATTCCATTCATGCACACAAGAAATCAAATCATATAATACATCTTATGGGACATATTTCACATCCTTAAATCATCATATTCATCCCTAATCATTCTTAACCATGCCAAAACAAAAGATCAACCAAGCCTATATCAAGCATACTAGGATAATCATAATATACACTTTGTCATTATCGATTAGACTATTAAGGAAATTAATCCACTCACTTGTAAATATCCATGACATCACCATGACATCATTAAAAACTCTCAAACAATCTCCCCCTTTGTTATTGATGTCAACACCCATCATGAAACAATATACAACTCACCTTCTTTCTCTCTCTTCAAATACTCTCATAATAGGAATCTTCTCCCCCTTTGACACAATGACAAAGTGGGCACCAATAGATCCTAAGGACCTAAAAAATACCAAAAATAGGAGAGGACCACATTATAAATATGATACAAACTCCCCCTTACCTTGAGCCTACCTTTTCTTTACCTTGACAATTTCCTCTTGTTCCATGCCAACACTCTCTTTAACCAAGCACTACAACCAATGAAGAAAGAACACACAAAAGTACTGAAATATGATAGAAATCACCAAGAAACATCTACGAGGGACTCCCCCTAATATTTTTGATAAATTTCACCTTCTGATCAACTTTAGATATATGCACACCATGAAGAACCACCATATAGGCTTACTAGCCTTCTATTTCAAGTTATCACAAGGACCATCAACAGAACTTCATGCCACACAATAAAAATAACACATGACTTCAACCAAACTAAGAAATCTCCTTGAAATAATCATATCTTTATTTTTTGAGAAACTGAACAAAAACATAACATCTTCATTACTAAGCCTATCTAGACTCCTTGTAACCTTACTTGGAGCTTGCAGAGCCCACAACTTTCAATAAACACACCTTCAAGAATTGAAACTTCATACCTAGATCAATTTTAAATGCTCCCTAAATCAAACTAATTTTCATTACCTATATCATCCTATGCAACATACTTCCTTCACAAACCAACTAGCCAATTAGGCCTCCATCTTGACAAAAGCTTGAATAACTTGAAAACCATAAACCTTCAAATCTCTGTGAAGATGGATTTGATAACTTATTTGGCCCATTAAACCTATTAATAATCCTTATATATAAACTCATAAGGCAAACCACTTTTATATAAAAGACCAAAACCCTAGAATCTGAAAACAAATAGAGTCAACAAACCTCCTTCTAGTCAATGTCCACCTTTGAAACTTCTTGTACACCTAGGACAACCATTACACACTTCTAGACCAAGATTTGATCTTCCACATCTTTGGGAACCCCTACATATCATAACCCATTTTAGGACCTACATATTCTTAAGCACAAACTGGAAAACTTGAGAGTAAACAAAAATTCTCCAATTACAGACAAAAGATATTCAAAGCTTAAAACCACCTAAATACATCACAAATAAGTACAAAAACCTTTATGAGCATTAAACTCTTCTTGCCATTGCATAAATTTCATTAGGTCACTTGGAAACACCCATTTAAACCCTACAAACACTGTATACACAACAACACTTACTTTTCCACTAAAAGGAGTCTCTTAAGAAGTATATATAGAGACACCCTACTTCATAATGTCCTAAAATAGTGTGAAACTAGGAGTTTCCCATAACTCCTCATATTCTTTCTCCTCCTTGGTCATCTGATACTCGTAGTTTTTCTTCTTATTCTTAGGCTTAAGAGAAGAAACATGCTTAACCACTCCAACATTATCCTTCTCTTATAAGATGGAATTGACAATACATGGAGACAACAAAGATTCATAACATACCTTTTCATTTTAAGAATCTTCCTTTTAGCTTGAAACTTCATCACTAGGCACTGATAATTGATTTTCTTTGAAGGAAACTTACTCAACAATAATATGATGTTCACTTGGATCCATACTCACCTCAAAACTATCCTTGACTAGTACCTTGGTTTTCTCCTTGAGCTTGGTCTCTTCATTCTCAATATGAGTAGACAATGATACCCATTGACACTCTTCAACTTCTGTAGCATTCTCCACCATAGCAAACAAATTACTTGGACCTAAAAAATAATCATGACTCACACTTGTCACCTTTAGATTCCATGAGTTAACTTTCCTTATACCTTTCAATCTTGGAGCCTGATTGAACTTATTTTGGCTTAATGTATTTTGTTTATAGAATCTAGCAATGTGACCAATCTTATCACAGTTTTAGTAAAGAATACTCCTTGATGGAAACTTAGCTTGTATTACCTTATTTGGAAAATTCTTAGCAGTGTCCCTCGTTAAGATAGTTAAATAAATTAACTTTGCTCATAATTTTTGACTAATGACCCACATCATAGTTCCATGTAAACTCATTTCTAATAGGTCTCTCATATTTTATAACCCTATGACCAAATTGATTACATATGTAATAGTAACCATTAAATCTTGCATACCTCATGGCATTAGGTTGTTTGATCTGATTTGTCTTCATTTTGCTAGCACCTTCATTCTTTGTTTGATGATTTGTTTTAAAAGTATGATTGTCCTTGTTCACATTAGTCCTCATCTTGTCTTGAGTTACATTCTTTGGTTAATATTTGTATCCAATACTATTTCTATCAATTTAATGCTTTTGATTATTAAAATATTTTTTAAATCACTTGAGATATTTTAAAATCTTAAAAATGAATTCACCTTACTAGATGTCTTCTCTAACTTAGATTTTAATTACTCATTTTTAATTTCATACCTTTAACATTCATCTTCTTTAGCTTTCAGGCTTGTAGATAATATTTTCAATTAACAACTGAGATGTTTTACCATATGTTTATGCTCCTTGGAATCTTCATTCATTCTTACCTCAAATATAATGAATTGCTCCTCATAGTCTTTGAGTTGAGACTTCATCTTATTGTTAATCTTATTCTCAATCTTTAGTTCTTCAAGAGAATTTATCAATGCAGTCTCATAGTTCACCTCATCTTCATCATCATCTAAATCACTATAAGTAGACTCCTTTTGATGTCAGAAACTGCCTTCCTCAACCATGAAGAGGGATTCATCTTTATTAGGACCATCATATTCATGATCATACTTTGAGTCACTAACTATACTCTCATCTGATGAGCTTCAATCTTCTTTGGTGTAGAGACTCTTCTTATCCTTGAAGTACTTCTTGTTGTCAAGCCTTCTGAACCCCTTGTTTATTTTATTAAACCTAAATTGATCATGCTCTTCATCATCATCCTTATTATACTTATGAGGGCACTTATTAGAAAAATGTCCTACCTCTCCACAATTGAAGCATTTGAGGGGTAATTTACCCTTATACTTACCTCAACCTATTTTCAATTTCATTGAAATCAAAGAAATTAGTTCATCCTCATCTATATCAGAAATGTCATCCTCCTTAGGTTTCTTACCTTGGAACTTATTCTTTGGCTTTATTTTAGTATTGAAAACTACTTCTTTCTTTGGTGGTATATCATCATTTAATCTCATCTCATATGCAGTAAGGGTGCCATGCAATTGATCCATGTTAAACTGAGTAAGATCATGACTTTCTTTTATAGAAGATACTTTGGATCAAACTTGAGGGATCAAGACCTTAATAATTTTTAAACTATAGTAGCCTCTTAAAAGTTCTCCCCAAGACCTCTGATGATGTTCATAGTCTCATCATCTCTCTAAAAAAATGATGCCACAAAATCTTCTTCCTTCATCTTGAGACTTTCAAATTATCTTCTATGAGTTTGCAACTTAGCAAGCTTGAACTTTAAATCTATTAAATAAATAATCTAAATTTTATCCCATGTCTCTTTATCATATTTACAATGGATTAACTTGGTGAAATCAGTCTCTATAAGACCACAAGTAATGGAATTCATTGCCTTAGAATTATTCTCAAACAACTTCTTGTCTGCAGCACTAGATGGAGGAGTAGTAGGAACAACATAACCATCCACCATGGATTGCTATACATCAAAACCTAGGGACATAATGTATGTCCTCATCCTTTCACTCCAAAAATCATAATTGGATCCATTGAAAATTGGTGCTTTTTTAGTAGTGAAACCTCTTTCAATTTGATGAGTACCCATATTGTACCTTAGATCACCTTCAAGCTGGTAAGCCTTTACCAAAAGACTTGATCTGATACCAATTGTTAGAGGTAAAATCACTGAAGGGGGGTGGATTAGTGAGCCTAAATATTTAAATATTAATTATAATCCTTTCAAACTATTAAATAATCAACATATATCAACTTGATCAAGAAATATTAACAAGAGATCTCATTCATTCAATGAATAGATAGATCAAACACACAACTAGTTCCTATGAGAAACCCTCATGGGGAATAAAACTCACTCTCAAGATTACAACACATGGACTACTTGTCTTATAAGATATTATAAATAAGAGACTAGTCGAGTCCTTTAGACCAAAAACCTTGATCAAGTCCTCTTAACCAAAGGCCTTTAGTGAAACACCTATTTCACAAGGAGTAACCGCCCCTAAGGAAGATCAAGTCCTTTAGACCCTCCTTTGAAGTGAACATATCCACCTTATAAATAATATATTTAACACTTGATGATGGATCTCTACTTATCTAACCCCTACACAAATGCCCTTTCTATCTCATGCATTCCTTTAACATAGGCATACCACAATCTCTCACCTTCTTTACCTAAACTACCCTCATATACACACTCAAACCTCTTCTCACATCTTCAACCTTAAAACCTACAAGAATTTTTTTATCTCATCATAAATATGACTTGTAAGTCATACACATAGTCAAAAAACTATTCTACTGATCATCTCATCCAATAGGCACACTACCTATCCTCTCTTCTTTTCATCAATGCTTACTACTCTCACACAAACCTTCTCTAAGTCTAGAAATCATCATATTTGATTTCACTATTTGTAAAGCCTTCATGAATTATAATGTCCAAAATCTTCCTTTTTAGACACAACACATGCCTTCACTCTTACATCATCTTACATGGGTCACACTTAAGCACAACAAACTTTCAAAATAGGCCTAAGTCACCTTTTAGGTCTTATGGTGACCCATTCACCTTTTTAACACTTATCTAAGAAAAATAAGAACACATGAGTAATTTACAACTCATGGACTCATGAAATATGATCTATATATCCCCTTTAAGTGCAAATATCCATTATATTACACTTTTGCTAACCCTTAATTAGCTCAAAAACCTCTCTATACACACAACCATTATGAACAAAAATAAAGACAACTTCTAAACTTTTGTTCATACTAGATATGATTGGTAAAACCTTCATAATGCTCAAAAAATATCCTCATGGATTATATAATACTCTCCAATAGTAAAGTCATCATGAAATATTGAAACATTATCAACACAAGCTCAATTACCCTTCTCAGGTTATTTGTGGAACATGCATGAGAACATAGTCAACTTTGAAACTCAATATATTTGAATATAATTTTTTTTTAATCTTTAAATCTATATTACCAGATGCACTTGGAGTCCTCTAAAAATTAACTTTTTACACCATAAGCTAATTCTACATAGATCAAAAGTATGGCCAAAATATAGAGCACTAGTTTTTCCTTTATTAAATTCAAATATTTGAATTCAAATGATCACAGTTAAACCTTGAATAGTTGACCTCATCTCATGTAATATTTAAATATTGACCACATACACACCATCAATCTCTATGGATTATATTGGTCTTTATAGTATAACACAAACCATTTGATCAATCTATACGAATACTCACTCACCGTTAGATCCTTATTATTTAGCTTTGCTTAGTATTAAACCTTGAACACTTATTACCATCTCGTTGCTTCCTAAAATCTTGGAGAAAATGTGCTCCATAAATATATTCAAGAGATACTCAAACTTTACCTTGTGCAAATTTGACTAAGTATGGGAACTTTTGCAATCTATCTGTAAGGTCAACTTTGCACCTTTATAACTTTTGCTTTGCTCAAATGCATGCTCTAAAATTTGGACCATATGTTTTCATTTCAAAGAGGAATCTAACCATGTATTAAGTAGATTTTGAAACCTTTGCACATGCAAAATATAACTCCATCAATCTGCTCACTTAGATTTTTCTACCATAGAACCGACTATGTTAAGAACTTGTCTAGAAGGCCAACTTTGAACATGCATATCTTTTGATATGCTTCATTGCATGACCTAAAACTTAGTGCAAAGAAAATAGGGAAAAAAATTAATAAACCCATAAGATTAAATCATTCTGAAAATTCCACACATGTGAAATATGACTATTTCAAAATGCCCACTCAACTTTCTTTTCCACATACAAATTTGACTATGGGAAAACATTATCAAACTACCTGGGAGCCCAAATTTGCACTTGCATATATTTTGTTGAGCTTAGTCACATGACTTGAGATTTATAATATAATATATTATATTAAAGGGTAATTCATAAATATATCAATCTACTCTTGAAACTTTCATATGTGCAAGATATGATGTCACCAACCTGCTTACTTGACTCTGTTTGAACATAAAAAACACTATCAAAATACCTAGGAGCCTAAATTTACACACACATATCTTTGGCTATACTTCATCACATGATTTTAGAATTGACCATAACAAATTGAGACTAATGTGATCACAACCATATGACCAACTCCCCTTGACTCATCCACATGTGGTAATTATGATGTTATCAAATTGCCTACTCAGATTTTTTGCCATTGCACCCAAAATGTCTAGATGAAAACAATGATCAACCGAATGAATTCCACTAATGTAAAAAAGTAATGAAAGAATATAAGAAATCTTATGGGACCTCTTTTACATCCTTAAATCATAATATTCATTTCTAATCATCCCTAACCATGCCAAAATAGAAGATCAACCAAGCCTACATCAAACATACTAGGACAAGCATAATGCACACTTTTTCATTATCACTTAGACTATCAAGGCACTTAAACCACTCACTTGGACATCACCATGACATAATTGACAACTCTCCAACAGATCATTTAGTAGATCTTATGATTCATTGCAACCCATAGATTTCAAATTGTTCTTACCATAAATTTCTTCCAAATGTTGAATGACTCATGTAAATATTTATAAAGTGCAAAAGAAAAATATCTAAATTAAATTCCATATTTAAGTATATTAATGTTGAACCACTAGTTGAATTCAATACAAAGTTACATGTTCAATAAATATTACCACCATGCTATTATGGTGAGAAAATAACTTTACCAATAATCATTGAATCATATCCATCCTTATACAATCATAGAATAGACCCATAAATTGTGGTAACATATAATAATAGTTTGGCATTTGGAAACATACCACAAACGATGAAAATATCTAAGGGATCATGAATAATTATTACTACTAACCTACTCATGTTTTTTGTTGATGAAATATTTCTTGTGGACCTAGATACTCTTACATCATGGCCCATCCCCATACCTTTCTGATCATTATTGAAATGTTCGCTATAACATTTATCGAGTACCTCCTATTATCACTCAAAAGTGCACCTTTACAAGAAATGTGTGTCTATTATAAATCTTATTGATATAATGGAAAATCTCTAAGGTAGGTGTGATCTTATTTTAGAGAGAATCTCTAGATGAAGGGCTAGTTCCCTTTGGTACACTTATCCACTTATCTTTAAAATCTCTTAGATAGTGCTTTCTTGACTAGGAAAAGGTTAGGAGGAGCAATGCTAAAGCTAAAAATGGAAATGAATATGTAGGTGATGAAAAAATATTAATGTCAATTATGCCTGTACATGACAAACTTTGGAAGCTAAATAACCTGCACATATTCACTTCATTCTCATACAATAACTCTTGTATCAGTATTTCACACAGAGGTCTTGACAAACACACACTAACTTGGAAGGATTGAAAAATGGTTGAATTAAATTACATATTAGGTATAAATCAAACTTATACACTCTATATGACATTAAAAAATTCTTATTTACTACATAAAGGTCAAGAATTCAGACATAAACATAAGAAAATCAGTCATTCACTAAGTTATATCAATGAATATTAAGCACATAATTCATGAAAGCTTGACAATAAAAGAAAATTAAATAGAGTTTATGTAATACAAAATAATAATATCATCATAATATTATAAAAATTAAAATACATATAAAAATGAAGAAGAGAGAGAGAGAAGATAAAATAACCCTCAATTGAATGAGTCAACATGCTAACTCATAGTTCACTCCTGCTTCAACTAAAATCTAACTCAACTTTAAAACTTATAAAAAAACCTCCCAAATTAAAATTTGGAATATATAAGTTCAAAAATTATAATCTTGGAGTATGGAATAGTATGAGAGAGATAAGTTTGAATGTGTTTGAACAAGTCTTAGTTCCTTATGCATGATTTTGATTGTCTTTAGTTAATTCCTTTTGAATAGCTTGTACTAAACTCTTTTTGATATTTCGTTAACTCATTTTTATCTTCCATGCATCTTGAATTTTTAATTAAATTACCTTTATTTAATCTTTGAGTTTGAATTGACATATCTTGAATTGTAACTTGGAGTTTGACTTGAGCTTCTTGACTTGCATCTTACATGCATGTTTGAATTCTAGACTTTTTAAAATTAGATATAAGGGGAGTGTAGTAGGAGGAATATTTCATTTTGAATATATAAGGAGTCTCTTTCATGAAAATAGGGTCTTAAGGCTTAACCAAGAGTTCAAATCAACTCCTCCATTTTTGCATGTTTTAATCTTTACCTTCCTAGGGCTCCTTAAAGACTTCTTGCTATTTGACTTGAATTTTCTAAATTTAGATCAAATGTGAAATAATAGAGAAGGATATATTATTTAATTCCTAATTTATTGAAACATTCATGAAATATTCTTGATTATCATGCATTTGATGATGACAATCATAACTCTCCATACAAGGTCTTCTAGATATATCTATCTTTTGTGGTTTTGGAAAACTTCTTAAATGCACCATGAGAACATAGAACTTGATGAATTTAAATTTTTTAATATATAAAGAGTGTAAATATTATTTTATTATAATAAACATGGTGTAAAATACCTTCAAATAAATTTTAAGTTCAAAAATCCACTTACAACCTCCAATAATTTCACTTTGTGCTCTCTAGGCCTCAAGAAACCCTAATTTGGATTAGGGGGTATAAAATGAGTTATAGGCCTCAAAACACACTCATAATATGATAATTGGATATGTATAAATGTGTAATATGTATAATTTTTTTTTAAATATTGAAAACTCTTCACCAAACTCCCAAACAAAAATTCACAAAAAAGTGCATACTTGTTACCCACAGGGTGACCTAGAGATGTTTTAATTTGGTTTGAGCCTATTTTGAGTTTATTTTCAACACATTATCATGGATTAAAACATTTAAATTAAATATGCACACTCTTAAATTATTTTTTGCCATTGGAAGGCCCTAAAACCCTCATTTCTAACTCCATTTGTGAACAAATTAGTGAGAAAACCTTGATTTCATTCATGAACAGACCTATGTTTTGCCATTTAATCTATAATAAATTATATTAAAGATATGAAACAAATTTTAAAAATTAAATGACATAAAAATATATCTCCATGTCAAATTCCAAAATATTTCATTTTAATAAATCTCAAAATATACACTTTTGGGTGTTTCCTAGCTTACACAATTTCATTTCTGAATGCCTATAGGTTTGATTTTTTCCATTTTATCGAGATTTATGAGACCTAAATACCTTATTGTTTTTTAATTCTAAATTATAAAAACCCATATCATCATTATAATCATTTTATATGCTCAAAAAATTACTTAAACCTCTCGAAAAATGCTTTTACCGATTATCTCTCTTGCTTGCTTGAAACTCTGCAACCTGTAACTTTACCTTTATCTATTATTTTCCTTAAAATTTTGATTTATAAAGGTATAAAAAGGTTATTTATTCCCCATAAGATATCACACAACTTTTTTTAAAACAAATAACTCAAAAATGTAATCACGTCTCTTAAAACTGAGGTATCGAGTTTAAGAAGGGTTTTAGAGCACCTTTCCTTCTTAATGATTGTTCATAAATTTAATCACCTGTAACTTCAAAAAAATTAATGATATCTTGAGGGAATAGTATCCTAAATATTCCTATAATAATATTCAAACCAAATCTTCTTTTTGCTTCATGAAATAAACATATGAAAATTTCCCTCCCTAGCTTGCAACTACCCTGCTAGAGAAATAAATGAAACTTCTACCAAAATTTTGATCTGTGAGTTGTCCCTGAGCATGGTTTTGGACCGAAAATTTTTTTATTATATTTTTTAGATATTTTTTAATCTTCACTCCATGAATGGAGTCTTCTTAAAAACTTACACATAAGATACCTTGACCAATGGTGGCAAAAATTATCAACACCTCCCTCTTCTTACCCAAGGGATAAAACTCTATGGAAGAGGGAGGGAGGTGGTAGTGGTGAGGGGGGAAGATAAAGGTATTGGGGGTGAATGGAGTTACTAAATAATTTTCTCTTATTTCCACCACCTAGTCAATTTGGATGCTTTCTGCCTCAATGGAAGTTACCTTATTTGGAATGTCATTGAGGTCATAATGCAAAATCACAAATAAGTGATAAAATCACAATGATAATTAGATGCATCATAGTTTATTTGAATCATTAAATTCCTTTTTGAATGTAAATGTGAATCTTTACCCTTCCATAATATTTGAAATGATGATAACTATGCATCGATCATGATCAAGCCCTAACAAATAGATCAAAGTTTTGAGGTTTTAGAGGTAATAAGTGACATATCACCCCCACCAACTCTAAAATTATTTAATATCTAAAAATTAATTCAGTTGGTATTGATAAAAAACTATGGAAAAATTATTTTCATATTGTGGGCAATAGGGAAAGCTTATAAATTTTTAATTTCTTTAATATTTTACATAATATTGCCTTTAAATTGAATATGAACTAGGTTATAGAATTCCTTGTGTCTGCAAGGAATTTTATTCTCTTCATTTGGTATAATATTATATATTAAACCTTATTTTATTAATTATAACACTGCACATTAAGATAAATTTATATGCAAACACTCAAATTTTAATATATTAAAATATGTATTGCCTTGGAAACTACCCTATAAGTACTTCCTTTATAAGCTAGGGAATATGAAAAAATGACCAAAGAGGTCACTCACCTTATTCAAAACAAACAAATCCCTACATTTTATTTGATTCAAGAATCTACTAAAATTGGTCCTATCTAATAAAGTGTACAAGATGGTCTGTGAAGTCCTTAATTTTTTTTGGAATGATATCAATGCCTTTTCCACATTTGACCACTTTTATAGACATTTTGATCCAATCAAAATTCCATAAGCTTGGGGATCTTGAGAAGAAAAGTTTGGTGAACAATGTTTCCCTATACCACCAATTTCTAAAATATTGTGTACAATAGAAGCTGGTAATAATCAAATTTCTCTCTTTGAGCCAAATTTCAATGTGGATGTAAAATTTCACCCTTCAAATCCTCCTCTCCATTTCTAGTGCCAAAGGAATCACCAAATATAACTTATAGAAAACACCTAATATATCTTATAGAATCATAAGAAATTAAATGAAAATTAACTAACTATGATATTAACAACAATATTAATGATCTCAACTCTTGATCCAAATTTGTTATTCTCCTCTACCTTATATAAATGAATATATTCAAATTGGTTTGTTTATAATTATAGAATAATTTATTCGTTGTCACAAATATGATGCAAATCAATTAGGAGAGTCAAAAGGATCACTGAAATAACATCAACTACAACTCTAAAATAAGCAGATTGCAAGGTCTAGTAATTTACATCAATATAATCATGTGTTTGCCAACAATTTTATTGTAATAATCTCATAAATTAAAATTTTATAGACAAATATGGAAATTATTTTACTTAGTAGGTGCACCTATCACGTGGATTGAGATTGATTTCATTGAAGTACCTTAAATTTTAAACCTTACAAGTATATTATGTTAGTCAATAATTTTACTATTGTAATTTGAATGAACAATATGTAGTAGTAGGATTCATTAATTTGTTTTAGATATGTGGTTTGGTGTCTATGACTTATTCGGTTTTGTAATCCCCCCTTTCAACATTCACACAAGTGAATAATACCATGTTTATGAAGAGAAACCTTTGGTTTGTACTTAGGGGTTGTGCCTTTTTAATGTTGCCTTGGTGATTCCATATAGTGGTTTCTATTATGTACATAGTCATCATTTATATAATACTTACTCATTCTAAGAAATACATTCTACTGATCTAACTATGACAAACATATGGTAAAAGATTCATATGGAAATACATTGCATAAATAAAAATATTGTGTGAAGCATATTATTCCCCTTAACATGCTTGGGAAAAATGTATTGCCTTTGTACAATAGAAAAATGTTTCTAGTTATCTTGGTTTACTTAGGCCTATAAGAGACTATTAAGAATGAATCCTTCATGAGTTATTGTAAAATTACAATGTAGATTGGGCCTTGCATTTTATAACATTTATTACAATTCTCGCTCGTTAGGCCTAATAACACTTGAATTATGTTCATCCATATGGATATTTAATATTCAAAGATGAATTTTAATATAGTTTGGACTTAGTTTTAGAAAATTTTAGTTGAATTCTACTTATGCTTCTCATCATTCTTTTCTTATTGTTTTCAAATCTAGTCACTTAGATAGGAAATATGTTTGCTTATGTTAAGTATATGTAAATTAGTTTTAACTTGTGTACACATTTTTTGTGTGTATAAGTTGTCAAGGTAATATTTAATAATTAAGATTTAGGGAACATTTTCATAGACAATTATGTTTTATGAGTTAAAATGAATTGGCACATGTATTTGATCAAAATGCCATATTTACGAACGTAAAGCATTCTAAGTAAATATATATTTTAGTTTGAAATAATAAATTCTCTTAGGTCACAATGACAAGTACTCTTAAAAGATAATTTTAGAAGTAGTCACATCTCTAAACTATATAGAGGGATAAATATATTTCACATCATCATAACAAATTTATTTAAATAATTACTTATGATCATACACAAAGATGACATTGAATTTATTCTTACCACTTTTCAAGTAAACCATTGTTATGTTTATAGAATTTAAATTAATAACAATGATTTCAAAATATATTTTTATGTCATCCCTAAAGAGGATACATTATAATCCATGCTAAAACATTCAATCCAAGATTTATTTTATATGTAATCATAATAAAAAATACAAAAGTTAATTTGTTGACTCGATACTCATTACATACCCAAATTGTGGACAATTTTAAATTGAAGTAAAAATAACATTGAACAAACACTATCATATTATATGATTGGAATTAAATAATTCCAAAATAGTTGAGAAAATTCAATGAGAAAATGCAACAAGAGGAATTGCATTATACAAATACATTAAACACCATTAATTTCAAAACTAAAACCATGTAGCAAATATTCTAAAGCATCTATCATATTTATACATAGTTTTTGTTTTCAATAATGTTTGTATCAAAATTGAACAACCTCTACCATTTGGATCATGCCCTTGAATTAACAAGGCTCGTTATGAAAAAATACCAATATGGTAAAATGCAACATAGGTGGTTTCTTAGACAAGAAATAAATTAAAATAAATAAATATATTATAATTACACCCAAGAGCTCAAATCATTTAAAGTGATTGGGTACACCTATATTTGACAAGATGATGTCTTGTCCATATTTACATATGTTGTGCTTAAAGATAAATAAAGGGAGGTAGAGATTTCTTTAAAAATATGGGAAATGCAAGGGCACCCATGGTAAAAATATGACAAGTCATACATCAAGAAAAATACTTTTTTTTTGGAATATTGTATATTTTAATTTATGTTATGATCTTAATTGTAGCTACTACAACTATTTTAATTATTTATATTGGATAATTTATAAGATTTGTGTAGCAAGTTGTGAATGAATGGTGAATTAATGAATCTTATAATGAAAAAAATATTGTTAACCTATGTGTCATCTTGAATACTTGGTTTATAGAATATTACATTTATTACATTTAACATGGTTATATTAGGCATACGAGGTATTTTATTAAGAACTCTTTTCTTATGAAACTTTTCTAAGAAGTATTAAAAAATAAAGTAATCTCAATATGAATATATGTATTAACATAAACTCGAATTGAATCAAAAGTATTAAATATTTTGGACATTGCTATTTGATAGTTTTATTGTTGGATTAGAATGGGATTGTAATGTTTGTTATTATTATTATTATTATTAGTTTCCTTATGTTGAGTATGATGCCAATATGGACACTTGAGATATATTTTTAGACTTAGTATATTTTAGTTTTCAATGTGTTTTAGAATTTTATTTAATTTATTTATGACATTAATTAGTGTTTTGGTCACTTTGGGATACTTTTCAATAATTTATTAAAAAAAACTAGAACAACCTGTTCACTTCAGTTCATTATAGTTCACTTCAATGTACTCTAATTTACTATTTAAGTACCTAATTGAGTCTAAAACATTATCCACTTTATTTAAAAGAGTAATAACATGGTTTATAGATCATATTAATTAAATTAAAGATAATTTGAGTTAATTTTATTTAATTAGCTTAGTTAGAAATCTAAGTTGATTACGATGAATAGTAGTTGCATGTTTGACTCTACTATTAAAGAAGACTTCTTGTATGATATCCACTAGTGAGTTAAATTAAATTTATTTATTTTATTTTTAGTTGAGTTTTAGTTCACTTAGTGGTCTAGGATTTTTTTATTATATTTTTATATTTAGATTTTACTTGCAATGTAAGTTATCTTATAATAAGCTTATTTTTGCTTTCTTTATTAACAAGAATTGCACACAAAAGTTGTGTAGTGCATTAATTCAAATTGAGAAAATTTTTATATGATTTATATTTGATATTATTTTAGGTATACAATATTTTATATCAAAAATCACATATTTTCAAGTTTGAATCTATTCAATAAACTTTTTTTATCAAAAATTTCACTCACAACACAACTAGTTTGACAACCAATAATTCTAAGACAATTTTGTTGATATATAGATTAAATTTTAGAAAGAAACAATGCTAATTTACACTTTAAATAATCATTCAAAACCTTTATTTGGTATCATATCCATTCTAAATCAAGGTTTAAAATGTTTTTTAGGTTATTTTAAAAATATACAATGGCTTTAGTGAATTCTACTTCCATAAATATTCTTATTTTCAAAGGTGATAATCTTGAGTATTAAAGATATTAGTTGAATAGAATTATTATGTACAAAAAAGTTTAGGATACTATTATCCATGGGTACACATCACCTTAATATTAGAACACATTAACACAAGATTAGAAAAGAATAAAAAAGGATAAAGAAAAGGGAGACACAAAAGCTTTCTTCTATATTTAGAGTGCCATAGACCCAATCACTTATACAAAAATTTTAAGATGCAAGAATTCTTATGAGGCATGAAATACCTTGAAAAATTCATATCAAGAATGTATCAAAGTAATATAAGTAAGACTCCAAACCCTTATAATTAATTTTGAGAATTTGAGAATATCATATTCTAAAAGAGTTGGAGATTATTGCATAAGATTAAATGATAGAATGAGGGTTTATGGAGAAACTATATAAGAAAATATTATAGTAAGAAATATTATAAGATCTTTAAGTCAAAGAAGGTTGCATATTGTGATCACTTTTGAGGAGTATAAGGATATGAATATTATAAGTATTGATGATTTAGTGGGTTCTCTCTTATGTCATGAGGATAAGATGAGATTATATGTAGGAGATCTAGAACATGGTCTAAAATAAACACTTAAAACCAAGGAAAGGGTTTCAAAGACCAAAGAGAAAAATAAAATCAGAATCAAGTGGGTTTATAAAAATTAAATTCAAAAGAAAAATTTGAAATAAAATTTATAAGTAAAATAAAAAAATAACTTACATGTAATTACTGTAAAAAAATATGACACATGATAAAATATTGCAGGATACTAATAGCTAAGAATCAAGCCAATCAAGAAAGGGAAGAGAAATATTTTTAAGCTAAAAAAGTAAGTTTTAGAGGGATGAAATTATTATCTCACATATTTTATAAGAATATAATAAGAAAATAATTTGTTGTCTCTTAATTTAGGTTACTCAAATCAGGTGATAAGTCATAAAGATGATTTCAAAAAGTTAGATGATTCTTTCAAAAGCCAAGATCAAATAGAAGATGAAAAGTCCATCCAAGTTGAATGAAATGGTAGAATAAAAATCACCAAAATCAATGGTAAGAGTGATATAATTGATCATAAGAGTTTTTATCATATTTTTATAGGTTATAGTGATGAAAGTAAGGCATACAAGTTTTATGATCCTATTAGTAACTCTATAATTATTTATAGGGATTGTATTTTTTTTGAAAATGAGGTACATATTGATTATGATCATGTAACTATAGATATCATAAGTGAAGGGTGGAAATCTATTTTATTTTATTTTTAGGGCTTAAAAAGTCCTACATAGATTTCTAGTTCATCACGAAATAATACTAACTCTTTGCAAGAGACTAGTCATCCACTCACATCAATGCCAAGTAAGAGCAAGCGTTTGTTGAATCCTAATCTAGTCAATAATATGTTGGATCATAATTATGAGAGGATGATAAAAAGTATAAAACATTATGAATTTAAATTATTTTATGATACTTATGATACAAATATTATGTTTACATTATCATTAGTGACTAGTGAACCTAGAAGTTATGCAAAAGCTAGTTAAAAGAAAGAATGGGTTGATACTATGAAACTAGAGATGGATTCAATTGAGATGAATGATAAATAAAATTTAGTTAAACATCCATTGAATAAATATGTTATTGGTACAATTTTTTTCTAAAATACCAAGGATAAAAGTGCATTCCTTAATGGAGTGATTGAAGAAGTATATATGGAGCAGCCACAAAGTTTGGAAGTAAAGGGTAAAGACTTTTGGTTATATAAGTGAAAAAGGATCTTTATGGGCTGAATAAAGTTAAAATAACTTGGTACTCAAGAATTTATAGTTGGTTATTGGATCAAGGCTTTATAATAAGTTAAAATGAACCAAATATTTACATACAATCATTAGATTTTAATGTTATATATATATATATATATATATATATATATATATATATATATATATATATATATATATATATATATGAATGACTTGATCTTTACAGGTAGCTCTATAGAGATATTGAATATATTCAAGGAAGCTATGACATAAGATTTTGAGATGAATAATATTGGAATTATGAAATAATTTCTTGGCATGAAATTCTATTAAAATAAGGAAAAAAAATTCATTTGGCAAACCAAGTATGCCTAAGACATGCTAAATAAGTGCAATCTTCAAGATTCCAAGCCTACATACACTCCAATTATACATATAAATTTTTTTATGAGAGATGATGGAATTAATTTAATTGATTAAAATAATTTTAGAAGCATGGTTGGAGGTTTTATATATCTCATTATGATAAGATATGATATCAGTTATGGAGTTTCACTAGTTTCTAGATTTATGGGCAAGCAGTCACTCAAGCATTTGCAAGTAGTTAAATTTTTTTTACATATGTAAGATGTGATTATACTCATGATATTAATTTCAGATCACCAAAAAAAATTTCTTATTGGATAAAAATATTTAGATTTGGGAGGATCTCTTAATGACAAGAAGTCAACTTCAGGTTATTGCTTCACATTAGGAATTGGGTTGGTTTTTTAATATTGAAAGAAATATGCTACAATTTTATTATACTTTATTGAAACTGAATATATATCACTTATCTCAGATTACATACAAGTTTTATGGTTGATAAATAAGATCAATGGAAGACTCAAGGAGATGATAGTAATCTCACCTCTTTGCATCAAAGGGGGCAATGTTGATTATGATGCCAATATGGATATTTGAGTTACATTTTTAGAATTAATATATTTTAAAATTTTAGATGTTTTGTAATATTATTTAATTTTTTTATGACCTTAATTAGTATTTTATTCATTTTTAAACACTTTTTAATAATTTTTATAAAATATTTAAAATTGTTAGGTAACTGTCAGTTCACTCCAGTTCACTGTAGTTCACTTCAATGTATTCTAATTCACTATTTGAATAATTAGTTGAGTGTAAAATATTATACACTCATTTAAAAAGAGGAATCACATGGTTTCTTGATTATATTACTTAAATTAAATATAATATAATCTAATTTTAATTAATTAGCTTAGTTGGAACTCTAAGTTGATTAGGATGACTAGTAGTTGCATGTTTGACTTTACTATTAAAGAAGGCTTCTTGCATGATGTTCATATATTTATAGTGAGTTAAATTAAGTTTATTTATTATATTTTTAGTTGATTTGTAGTATAATTAGTGGTTTGAGATTTATTTATTATATTTTTATATTTAAACTTTACTTGCAATACAAGTTATTTTATAATAAGCTTATTTTAGCTTTCTTTATTAATAATAATTACACACAAAGTTTTTGTAGTTAATTAATTAGAATTTATAAGATTATTTTATGTTTTATTTCTGATATTATTAAAGGTATATAGTATTTTAAACCAACAATCATATATTTTCAAGTTTAAATCTATTCAGTATACTTTTTGATTGACAATTTTACTCACAACACAACTAATTTGACATGTAGTAATTATGGGACATATTTGTTGATACATAGCTTCAATTTTGGAGAGAAACAAAGCTGATTTGAATTCAAACCAATCATTCAAAACCTTCACCTTATTATTAAATTCAGAAAATGTTGTTCTATTCATTTAGGAAGAAATTGATTTCTTAGGCATAATCTATACAGTATGATCATGGCAAGGATTAAAATAAAGACATAAATTTCAAATAAACATGCATGTGTAATGTTAGGTTGTGGAGCTAAAAGCTTCACAGGTATGTAAATGGAGGAGGTTGTTGAGTGTTACAGTAACCGACGTCAGACTGATCAATTGACATTGGTCATATCCAGTTACAGAGCAACCGGCATCAGTTAGGTATCAGTTGGCATCGGTCAGATAGAAACTGACATCGGTCATCTCCAGATAGACAATGACCGACGTCGGTCATCTGTGCATTCCAAAAATGTTAGTTACACAAACAATTAGTTTGATGAACAGTCAGTTTGCATGTAAAGACTAATTTTAGTCTTGAGTCTGTGTTTCTAATTATTATTTGTTTTTGGATCTATTTAATAGACCCATGGGGCTGTATTGTAAGTGTGGAAGATAGAAGGGCTTGCAAAGGCAAGAACAAGATCTTTCCAGGTGTAAGATCGATTGATATGTAGGTAGCAAGATCAGGAAGGAGATCTACATGGTAAGTAAGGTCAGTTGATCTGCAGGTGTGTGTGTGCAAGGTCAAAATAGATCTACGGGGTAGCAAGATCAAGGAGATTTGTAACACAACAAGGAACAAGATCAGAGAGATCTACTTGGAGTACTTTGAGTACTTGGTGGACTAGCAGTAGGCAACAACAACCATTGGGTTGATTTTCACTGACTGGTGAAGGGAACAACTCTGTGTTTGACTTGGTTTGTAATTGAGAGAAAGAACTCTTGAGGGAGAATTACTGTACACCCAAGAGGTGTGGGAAGAGTGTGATTTCTTCATTATATTTCCTTCTGGAAGAGTGTTAATACAAGATTGTATTATCTCTCATATTCTATGCTATTTTTGAATTCTAGTTACATATTACTTCTAGTTAAATTTCATGTTTAGTTGCTTATACAAAGGTAATCAATTGTACTCTTAAGAAGTAGGGTCCTAACAATTGGTATCAAAGCTTGGTTCACTAACAGGTGGTATCAGAGCTTTGTATGTTCTAGATCCTGACAAGTGGTATCAGAGCTAAGTGAGCAGATTTATCAAATTGTGTTAGTGTTTGTTGATTACAGGTCACTCTCAAGGGTTTCTGATTGAGTGGGAGTAAAGCAATGGTAGAAGATAGTAAGCTAAGAATGGATAAATTTAGTGGCAAGAATTATCAATTACTGAATTATGGAAAGAAAGGGCAGGTAAAGAAAGATTGTTGGTTGGTAGAAGATCAACATGAAGGAAATAAAGAAGCAAATGATGCAGGTATTGTTGCACGGGAAGCTCTTATATGTTCCTTGGATAAAGTGGAATCTTGGGTTTTAGATTATGTTTCCTCTTTCCATGCAACCCCAAATAGAGCATTTTTCCATGATTATGTCCAAGGAGACTTTGGAAAGATTTATTTAGGGGTTGGTGAGCCTTGTCAAATTGTTGGCAAAGGGAAAGTGTGGTTGAAATTGCAGACGGGCAACACATGGGTGTTGAAGGATGCCATGCATGTCCCAGTCCTGAAGAGGAGTCTAATTTCTATAGAAAAGTTGGGTGATGAGGGATGCACAGTAACTCTCACAACAGAATCTTGGAAAGTTTCCAAGGGTGCACTTGAATTAGCATGTGGTAAGAAAGTAGGTACTCTTTATATATCTACTTGTATTATTGATTCTCCTTCTGGTTTATCTACTTCAGATGTAGATGCAAAGATGTGGCTCTGTAGGCTTGGTCACATGAGTGAGAAGGGAATGGATGTTCTTAAGTCAAATGGTAAGAGTTCAGATTTGAAAAGCATAGATCGAGATTTTTGTAAGCATTGTATGTTTGGGAAATAGGTGAAAGTGAGGTTTCTCACAACTGGGTCAACAAAGAAGAAGCACAGGTTGGAGCTTGTTCATGCAGACGTGTGGGGACCAGCTCAGGGAGCTTCTATTGGAGGATCACAGTGGTATGTTTCTGATGATGCTACAAGAAAGGATTGGGTTTATTGCAAGAAGAGGAAATCTGATATTTTTGACAAAGTTAAGAACTGGAAAGCCTTGGTTTTCAAGGAGAAGATGATGGATAGAGATTAGCTCAAGGAGTTGAATAATTCTGAGTAGGGCAGTGTTGATTTGGACAAGGTTATGATCCAAAATGAGCTCACAGATACAAATCATCACTCACAGGGAAACACAATTACCGACATCGATCAGATGAGAACTGACGTTGAACAGGCAAGAATCAACATCGGTCATGTGCAGACCAAAGTCGGTGATGTCAGGCAGGTTGACACCAACGTCGATCAGGGAACCGACGTCGACAGGTGGACATCGACGTCGGTCAGGGAACTGACATCGGCGATTAGGTGGAATCAACATCGGTCGGATGCAAACCAAGGTCAGCCAGAGGTGACCGAGATCGATCACTGTTACAATAGATTTTGGGCAGATAGCAAGCTGTCAAGGAGTCTCAAATGCCCATGTGGAGGACTGAAAGGGTAAGTAAGCCTCAAATTTGTTATTCCCCTTCTTTACACTACTTGTTGTTCACTGATGGTCAAGAACCAAGAAGTTTTGAAGAGGCAATGCAGGTAGAATCTAAGAAACAGTGGGAGCATGGCTGAATAAGGAAATTGATTCCTTGGAAGAGAACCAAATGGGAGATTTGGTAGAGTTGCCAGTCAGAATGAAAGCACTAAAAGACAAATGGATTCCTAGGTTAAAGAAAGGAGAGAATGGACAGGTGAGATAGAAGGCTAGGTTATATGGTCTTGAGCAAGCTACAGGTCGATGGTGTTTAAGGTTTGACAGGTGTATGACAAAGCATGGCTTTAGTCAATGTCAATGTGACCATTGCATTTATTTTACCAGGTTGGATAATATTAGCTACATTATCCTGTTATTGTATGTAATGTATATGCTTGTTGCAGGGTCACACATGCAGGAGATTGCTGAGCTAAAAGTAAAATTAGTTCAGAGGTTTGCCATGAAGGATTTGGAAGCAGCAAAGAAATTATTTGACATGAGTATTTTTAGAGACAGGAAAAATCACAGGTTGATTTTGTCTCTAGAGGATTATGTGAATAAAGTAGTGGAGAGGTTCAATATGTAGGATGCAGAACCGGTTAGCACACCTATGGTTGGATAGTTCACAGAACAGTGTCTTAAATCACATGATGAGGGTGAGAACATGAGTACTAGACCTGATATTGCCCAAGTAGTGGGAGTTGTCAGCAAGTTTATGGCCAATCCAAATAAGGAGCACTGGAAAGGAGTTCAGTGGATTCTCAGGTATCTGAGAGGGACCAGCAGTAGGTATACATGCTATGGAGGGTCAAACACTTCTCTACATGGGTATGTAGATTCGGATATGGTAGGTGACTTGGATGGCAAGAGAAGCACCACAAGATATGTGTTCACTATTGGTGGTATGACGGTTAGCTGGATTTCAGAGATGCAGAAGGTTGTTGTAGTCACAGAGGCTAGCAAGGATAAGAACCCTGCGAAAATGTTAACAAAGTCAGGAACAAAGGAAAAGTTGAATCTTCATTCAACTTCTGTTGGTCTTCAAGATTGAACTTGAAGAGGGATACAAGCTAGAAAACAAAATTAGAAGATGTACAGGTATAGGTAAAGGTGCATCTATTTATCTCCAAGTGGGAGATTGTTAGGTTATGGAGCTAAAAGCTTCACAGGTATGCAAATAGAGGAGGTTGCTGAGTGTTACAGTAATCGATGTCAGACTGATCAACTGATGTCGGTCATATCCAGTTACAGAGCAACCATCATCGGTTAGGCGTCAGCTGGCATCAATCAAACAGGAACTGACATCGGTCATCTCCAGACAGACAGCGATCGACGTCGATCGTCTGTGCATTCCAAAACTGTTAGTTACATGAATAATTAGTTTGATGAATGGTCAGTTTGCATGTAAAGACTAATTTTAGTCTTGAGTCTACGTTTCTAATTATTGTTTGTTTTGGGATCTATTTAATAGACCCATGGGGTTGTATTGTAAGTGTGGAAGATAGAAGGACTTGCAAATGCAAGAACAAGATCTTTCCAGGTGTAAGATCGGTTGATTTGCAGGTAGCAAGATCAGGAAGGAGATCTACATGGTAAGTAAGGTCAGTTGATCTGCAGGTGTGTGTGTGTGTGTGTGTGTGTGTGTGTGTGTGTGCGCGCGCGCGCAAGGTCAAAGGAGATCTACGGGGTAGCAAGATCAAGGAGATCTACAACACAACAAGGAGCAAGATCAGGGAGATCTACTTGGAGTACTTTGAGTACTTGGTGGACTGGTAGTAGGCAACAACAACCATTGGGTTGATTGTCACTGACTGGTGGAGGGAACAACTCTATGTTTGAGTTGGTTTGTAATTGAGAGAAAGAACTCTTGAGGGAGAATTTCTGTACGCCCAAGAGGTGTGGGAAGAGTGTGATTTCTTCATTATATTTCCTTCTGGAAGAGTGTTAATACAAGATTGTATTGTCTCTCATATTCTATGCTATTTCTAAATTCTAGTTGCATATTACTTCTGGTTAAATTCTGTGTTGAGTTGCTTATACAAAGGTAATCAATTGTACTCTTAAGGAGTAGGGTCCTAACAATTGGTATCAGAGCTTGGTTAACTAACAAGTGGTATTAGAGCTTTGTATGTTCTAGATCCTAACAGTGTAATAGGGTTGAAAAAATATTATGCATAAACCATAAAGTATAATCATATCAAGGATTAAAATAAATATATCACTTCAAAATAAACATGCATATGTAATAATTATGTTGTAATCAGACTAAAGTCAACTTGATCTAGAAACAATCAAATGAAATTATGGATATTTTAAAGAGTTTCAATATTTTATCTTTAACAATTGATGATTAGATGAGTGTAATTGTCATGCCCAAAAATTTAATGATGGAAAAAACACATTTTTTATAATAACCTACGTTCACCCATCTAGAAAGATTATGACTAGTAGTAAATCTCTGCAACAATATTTTCAATTAGAAGTAGATGTAAAGGTACAAGTAAATTAAACATAATCTAAAAATATTAAGATATGCAGGAGGAACAAGACACAAGGTCTATGCCTACCTTATTCATAGACTAGGACTCACTATATGGCACATAGTTCACTAACCTCTAAGAGGTAAGTGAGTGAAATAAAGGTCAAGGAAAAGAACGGACTGCATTCCAAAAATTATCTATAAAGGACCATAGAAATCAAGTATACCCACTCTAAAAATAAATCCAATGGATAACAACTCCGTCAAGCTGCAGATCTCACTAACGAGAGTGGGGATGGCTCTAGAGCTTAAATAATGCCCCTCAAAAGATAGACCAATAGTCAAAAAACCAAAATGTATATGAATGATTATGAGGAATATCAATCTAGTCAGTGAACAAAGACAAATTTACAATTAGTCACTAAAACACATGACAAAAGAACAATGATGGTCTTTTCCCAACTCGACAATCTGGGTTCAAAATAGTCTCAAATAAAATATGATCTTAAGAGAAAGATCACTTAAAGCACCTAAAACCAAATCTATGAGGTAGTATTACCTATACCAAATCATCAGATAAGATAATTATGACAATAAAACCCTTTTAATGACGATAATCCAGAAGGGATTTGCATGACTGAAAACTTGCCTTCAAAATCTACTCACAAACGGATTGAGAAATGGCCCTATTAAAAATAGTTAAAAGGCCTAAAAGACAAATATGAACACACCACAGATAATTTAAAATAAAAAGATTTTTGTTTCAACTCTCAATTTCAAGGCGAAGTGAAATTTCCTAATTCTAGAGCATCTAAATTTGACTAGTTTCCCTCACAGTCAATTCTTAATTTCATTACACTGCTTGTCAAATGACAATGGTAAAAATACTCTCACTAAGTGAAAATTATTTATGAAATTATTTATATATTCTATTAACTAAAAGCTACCACTAAGAAATTTTTAAAATGATCTTCAACAATTTAAATGTTAAAATAACTTAGTGTTCTAAACGGATTTTAATGCAGAAAACTATCTTGCCTGGGAATTTTTTCAATAAAGTAGCTTCAAAATTGGGCCACCAAAAATAGTAAAATCATCCAAAAATTATAATTCAAAGTTGTTGTACAAATTTAAAGGTAAAATAAAACACTAAAAAGAATTTATTTTACTAAAAGACTTAATTAGCTATAATTGGCAAACCGATTTTGTAACGACTTTGCATAGAATTGTGAAATAATAGGTCTTAGGAAAAGGATCACTAAAAATATGAAAATATCAATCGAAAATTAAAATAAGGTCTCTTGCATAATATAAGATTAAGGAAACCCTGATACAACATTTGGTTTCAAAATATCCTACTACCGGATATTAATTTAATGTGGGTTTCAAACTGGTTTTATTTCGCTAAAACTGATCGACCCAAGACTAGATTTGAATTGTTTCTCTTACAAAGGTTAAAATAACTTCAATTTTTAACAAGATAAGATTTTCTATGTAACACGATAGTTATATCTAGACAATTCGATTATAAGGTAATTCAAGCACTTGAAGTACCATCTCAAGGATGAGATTTATTTATTTTGGTTTAAAAGTTACATAGTATTAAAATCACAAAAAGATTTGTTATCCAATTACATAAAAAAACAATTACTTGAAAAGTTCCACAATCCGTTAAATCGAATAATCTTGTGTCTCGTCACATCTGCACTAAAATAACATCAGTACAAGTGTCAACGTAAAACTGGCAATTATAAATCTATCTCATAATCCATCATGTTAATCAGATAATGAACATATTAAATAAGTATCAATAACAAAAAAAACTTCTTCACCATTAACTAAAGAGAATAATATACTATTCATTTTATTCACAAGATTATGTATGGTAATCAAGATTATCAATAAAATAATGATACACTTAAAAAATAAATATAAAAAGCTCATTTATTCATCACTTTAAACATAGAAATACATAATGAAACTAGCTAATTCTTTTTGATTGTCCCCAACCTCAATAATATTACCTCACATTCACTTAGAAACGTAAGGGTTTATACTCGTGATGTTTACAAGAGAGGCACATAAACTAATTAGTCATGTACTTATACTTTCATACAATGCCTAAACCTTCCTGGATGTCTCCTTACTGACTTGCACCTAGAGACACGACTAAGTCCGTAATTCGAAACCCATAGAAAACTTAGGATTTGTATTAAAGCTTCTAGAATCCCGTTACCACTCTCCACATCTCGAAATCAATTAGTAATATGTCATTCTTTGGATCTCTCAATGATTTCCAATTGAATGAAAGGACATGAGGTTCCACCCTAAAGTCTATTATTTTGATAATATAAAATTAATAATGACATAAACATTTAACCACCACATCAAAACAAAACATATGTGAATAATTTGATGAGTGTATTGACAACTATCCAGCAAAAAGGAATGCATTAAGTGTATAGTTTTGACCAATTTGATTGGAACTCCAAACTATGCCTAGGTCAGAAATAAAATACCATCCTCCAAAACTAGAGTCTAATAAAACTTTGAGGAATTTATTACTGCTGTCCATATTAATTCCCCACTATCTTGGCACCCAAATTCCTACGCTTCACTAGCACTTCCATGGCTAAAGCTCATAGTGAGATGCCAAATGTCACAGATGGATTTTTTTTTTTAAATTTTTTGTCTGGATTGGTTGTTATCTCAGCTGTAACTACAACCTACAGTGATAACATTATACAAACAAAACCTCACACCACCACCAATTTACTGTGCAACCAATAAAGGACTAATTTTGTCTATCTAGAGCCAGGAATAAAAGTGCCACATGTTAAATACTGTACAAATTTTGGAATGGATCCTCTTTCCGTTCATCAGACATAGGAAAAGCACCACTCTACATAAAAGAAAAATTATTCAATATTCATTGCAACAGCTAGGACGCCATTTCACTACTTCACAATACTCTCAAATTTATCCTTCTCTTTATATAAGCATTACTTAAGGCACCGTGTACAACTGGTAAGAAAAACTTGAAAGATAAAAGTACAAAACAAGAATTTACAAAATTAGAGTGAATCATGAGATGTTAATCACCACTCAACTATGGTGCCATACATCTATACAATAAATTATAAATTCAGCTCTCCAGTCGTACAACCCACAGAAAGGCATCTCACACAATAAAAGAAAACTTCATTCCATACTCAGCGCAAAAATCAAGTTTTAGCTCAGAGTACCAAGGAAACGCAGCTATTTGTACGGCCTTGTCAAGCATTCAGCCAAAGGAGTACTAAAGATAAATCAACAGGGTTTTTTTCTCTAACAAGCTCGTTGAATCTGGATTACTTAATTAAAACTAAGTTAGATAGAAAAACATCCTGTTCTAATTAGAATGCCATTATTATCCAGATTGGCAAGAGGGATTAAAATTTGAATAAATAATAATATCACGTAGGGACATTAAATCCTAAGATTTAATATCAAGCAGAAAAAATAAGATAATCAGATGTTCATTATTGTACTAACAAGGTGAGAGCTGAGATGGAATATCACTTGCTTGAAATGATTTCTTCTACTTTCTCCTCTAGCATGGCATACAACATGAAACTAAACATTTTATTTCACCTCCTACCAATCTGTTCATCTTCTTCTCCCGTGATCTCCTCCTTTATCTACTTCAATAAGATGCAATTCCTTGGTAGATTACGAGTTTGAAAGAGCAACGTTGGATTCAGATGGGAGAGTTTGGGTTTCACCAGAATTCATAAGTATTTTCAACGACTCCTCTACTACACCCCATAATTCATTGGCAGAATTAATGCACTCTCCACTAAACATGGAAAACTCATTCTCTCCTGTCAAAGTTTCTTGTTTAAGCGGGTGTTTCATTTAACATTAAAATTTATTTTATTTCAGAGAGTAGGTGGGTGGCGCAAAATATAAGCAAGGTAAATAAATATTTTAAATGTACATTATTAAAATAACACAAGTGACCTCTGCATTAATTTAATGGTAGGATTATTTTATTTATTTACTTTTAAATTCTAAATTGGCAGTCCAATTACCACTGCTACCGAGCCACTTTCATCTCTCGTCACCTCATGTAACTCACAAGAAAACAAAATCCATTATTTAAAGAAGAGATTCCTCTTTATTTATTTCTTTACTTGAATTTTATTACTCACTAATTAATGTCTCATTATAGATATTAAATGGTGTTAATATTTTTTAATTTTCACATGCAAATTTACTATTTGAATTCGATTTCCCTTTTCTTCATTCCTACGTCATTTATTTGGGTGCACCAAAACTATAAAATTTAACATTATTTGAACAATAAAATATCATAAGAGTTTAAATATAAGTTAATTTCAATTAAATACTAAAACTTAATTTATGATTAGAGACCAAATTTATTATATATTTATTTTATTAGTTATACCAATATTTATAAATGTCATGACTACGTCTAAATCTTTCGCAATAATAACGATAACCATATAAATATTAAAATAATAATTATTAATGAATTTATTTAACATTACTCACAAATTGAATTTTACACACACACACACACACACACAAAGTAGCACAATTTTCCTAGTGTTAATGATGACCTCTAACCAAAATTAATCAACATAAAAACTCTACATGGTGGTGTCTCAAACAAGAACCTTGGCACCTTGAACCAACAGAGCTACCTGATCTCACTATCATTAGAGTAGAGTATTACAATAATCACTCAATTCATTGATATGAAAAACATGAGAGTGAAAATTAAAGTTACATATAAACTCATCTTTTATCATTTTGAATTTACAAAGATTATGCACATCTAATTCATAATGTGTAAAACTAATTTTTATATACATATAAGCCAACGATTATATTAATTTTGCAAGTCATAGAGGGGTAACACAATCATGATATAATGATACACCAAATTTGACTCAAGTTTCCCTCTGTCATGTTGGCTACATATATCCATTTCTCCCTTCTTCTAAGTTATGATGGGATTATTTAATATTAAAGTATGATGCCCTACAAGATGACGCGAAATAAATATATAAGCCTCATTCATATATCAAGATTATATTATTTTATTTAAACATCCCATCACAACCATGATTATTGCAGACAGTTAGTTGATGAAGTCGTTTATCAAAAGTAAGGATAAAATCATTATAAAACCATATGAGAAATATAAGAAATTTGATTATATTAAAACTTATTAATATATAAAAATTGATAGTAATGTATTTGGTTAGCGTACATTTAAGTAATATGAATTATTTTTATAACATTATGTTTGTTTCTAATACACATCTCAAGCAAACATAAATAAATAATATTTTATCATATCTCCAATTATAGCGCCTCTTATTTTCTTGAAAAGATTTAAATAAATCTTTAATCTATTTTTTTTTTTTCAAATCTTCTAAAATATTTTTCTTGCGAATTGAAGGAGAGAGCCACATATTTTTTTAAATCTAAGTGTTTTATTCATAACTACAGATTGAAAAAGCTACTCTAGGTTAACTTTAATGCATATTTAAAACTTCCTAGATTATTTTTACTGGTGAGTTTTATGGAGAGTTAGTATGGTGAGTTTTATTTAAAGAGTAGTGAAGTAATATGTTTAGTTATTTTTTACATATTTAAAAATTATTTTAATTTTTTCAAAATAGTTAAAATTTTGGAGGTGAAACAATTTGATGAAGGATTGGGTTTCATTATTTTTAGGGTTTTTCAAATTCTACAAAAAGATTTGATATTATCTAATCTTGTAAAATGGGTTGTGTTTATTCTATTTTTTAGGATTTTATTCAAATTATTCAAAATGGTAGATTTGTATTTTAAGATCTTAAAAAATGGGTTAAGTTATTTTATGGTGAAAAAGAAAAATGTAGGTAGAAGACTAAGAACTAGAATATGCAAGAGGCTTAATTTAATGTGAAGCATCATTATTATTATTATTATTATTATTGGCAATGGCAAGATGATCCATGTCATTTTACTTTGAAGAGAAGCTCTTCCATGCCACAAATCTAGCTAAAATTATGAACATAAATATAAAAATGGTGTGTATTGGGAAAATTTTAGATTAGACTCTCCCTATAATCAAGAAAATTGTGAGGATATTTCTACATAGATTTATGAACTACAAAAAATAAATAAACAATGAAATGAACTTTGGAAAATAACTCAAAATAAAATTTAGATTGTAGGCCATTTTGAGTGGGCAACCTCTTTTGAGAAAGTTCAATACAATAATATTCGTAGATGCCTTCAATAGACCTCAACATTTAAATACTAAATCTATTGTAACAAGTATTGATTCCCATGTATGTGGGGTAATTCAAATATTATCAAGGTATGACTTAAAAAGCATATTCATCCATAGCAACTAATACACTAATAATGCAAAGAGAAGGGTAGGACATGAGTTCTCAACATCCCCTCCACCTTAGAAAAGAGTTTTTACTCAAATCTTTAGATGTGGGAATCATTACTGAATTTGAAATAGTGGTTCTCATATTGCATCTTTACGTTATATTCCGTGCCAATGAATTAATACTTATGTGATTGAGTGGGACTGAATTTGGTGGGTGTGCCTATCTAGGATTGATTCTGGTTTGAGAAAGATGGAGCCTTCATTATCAAGTTTGAGTAAAATTGTTTGCACTATGATCATGGTTCCAACAAATTTATTCAAATAACAGACATGAAATATTGGGTAAACTTGGAAGGAAGGTGGAAGCTCCAACTTGTAAGTAATAGATCCAATCTACTAGAGAACCTTATATGACCCATACAAATTTAGAGTAAGCTTATGATGCCCTTTTAATTTTAGGGATGATTGATTATATGGTTGTAGATAAATAAAAACCATATCACCAAGTTTAAAGGTGTGCTCAGAATAGTGTTAATCAGCCTGTTGCTTCATTTAGTTCTATGACAGATGGAGATTGCCCCATAGGGTGCTAAGAATCTGAACCCAATGTTGGAGAGTAGTATCAACCACCTGAATTGGTGAACTGTTAGGGGTATATGAGAGAAATGCTGGGGATGATTGACCATCAACCACCTTATATTGAGTCATTTTAGTAGAAGTGTGGTAGGAGGTATTGTAACACCATTTTGTGAGGGAAGCCACTTTCCCACTATTGTTGTTGTTCCAAAGTAAAACAATGAAAAAATATTTCCAAGTTTTTGTTGATAATTTCTGTCTAGCCATCTATTTGCGGGTGATACCTTGAGCTCATCTTCAGTTTTGTGGCTATGCATTGGAATAGTTCTATCCAAAAATAGGTAGTGAAAGCTGCATCACAATTGGAGATGATTGAAGAAGGGATGCTATGAAGATGGAAGATTTGATCCAAGAAAACTTGTGTGATTGTGGAGGCTATATAAGGATGGATGAGGGTACAAAAATGATTCTATTTGGGGAGGCATTCTACCATGACTAGGATTACTATTTTTCCTCCATATTTAGGGATCCCCTCAATGAAATCCATAAAAATATATGTCCAAATCCTAGTAGCAATGGGCAAGGACTTGATCAAACTAGGAATCACTATTATTTCAACTTTGTTGTGTTGGCATGTATCACATTCGACCACCATCTATTTAATTTCCCCTTTCATCCCCTTCCAAAAGAAGTGACTTGATCAAACTAGGAATCACTATTATTTCAACTTTGTTGTGTTGGCATGTATCACATTCGGCCACCATCTATTTAATTTCCCCTTTCATCCCCTTCCAAAAGAAGTTTCGATGTGTCCACTCGTATGTTGGGAAAATGATGAGTTCCCTACTAATGAATAAGCATGTATTTCATATAATATGGTTTGATGAAGGTTTGTGCTATGGGGAAGTACTAGACAACCCTTGTATATAAAAAAAGTGCCATCCCATGAATAATGTGGTATTGTATAGGGGTTAGTGGACAATTATTGAATGAAGTGTTGTAAAGAGGGATCATTTGCATACCCTTGGTGTATATATTCCAACCAATTTAGAATGGGAATAGATATGGTATAAAGGGAAGTTTGGTCCTTGAATGTGTGTGAAATAACATCAACCATGACATTATCTTTCTCATTCTTGTAAGTCATCTCATAATCATATCCCAAGAGTTCATTGACCCATTTATTTGTGATGGTGATGAGAACTATTATTACAAGAACTATTTCAAAATTTGGTGATGAAATTTGATGTAAAAATGATTCCCATGTAAGTATGGCTGCCATTTTTTAATTTTCATGCACAATATCCATCATTTCCTTTTTATATGTAGACAAAGCCAAGTTTCATCTAGAAAGGGATTTGCTAGTGAAAGCAATTGAATGAACCTCTTGGAGAAGAAAAACACCCAAGATATTTCCAAAGACACCATTTTTGATGGTGAAAGTTTTGAATTCTAGCATGGCTAAAACTAGTGCGTTACACATATCTTGTTTGAGTGCCACGAATGCCTAATAAGCTATAGCATCCCATGTGAATGCATCATTATTCAATAAGGAAGTTAAGGAAATTGTGATATTTCCATAATCCTTGATAAACTTATGATAATATCCTATAAGGATTAAGAATCCATGAAGGTTCTTGAGGGTTGTTGGCTGAGGCCAGTGCTATATGGCACTAATTTTTTTGGATCCACGCAGACCCCATTGGTTGAAATAATGTAACCTAGACATTCAAATTACTCTTGATTGAAGGAACACTTTGACTGCTTGGCACATAAATTATTATCTAATAGGAGTTTTAATTCTCTATAAATATGTTGGATATGCTTGACCTATGTGTGGTTATAAATCAAAATATCATCAAAGAAAACCAAATCAAATTGACATTGGAAAGGCCAAAAAAATATCATTAGTGCCTACAATATTGAAGGGGAATTTGTAAGTCCAAATGACATGACCAAGAATTCATAGTGACCATCATGAGTGCAAAAGCCTATATTTATAATGTCATCATCATGCATGTGGATTTGATGATAGCCCAAATGAAGATCTAATTTGGAAAAAAATTGCCCCATGAAGCTCATCAAGAAGTTCATTGATGATTGAAATTGGGAATTTATCTTTGATAGTGAGGTGGTTAAGGGAATGAAAGTCAATGTAGAGGCACCACAAACCATAATTTTTGTGGAAAATAAGCACTTTGGAGGAGTATGGGCTAGTGTTGGGTCGAATAACTTTAAACTTTAGGAGTTCTTATACTATCTTCTCAATCTCAGTCTTTTATAGATGTGGATAGCAGTATAGTCAGATGTTGGGTGGGATGACTCCTAGAATGAGAAAAATGTGATGATCTTTAGGGTGTGAAGACGGAAAACCCACTAGATCTATAAAAATGGTTACATGCTTATTGAGGATGGCTTACAAATCATTAGGGTAGTTACTAGTAGCAGGAGCTAGAGTTGGATGGAGTGAAGTTGGGCAATGACCCTATGTAAGCCTTTCTTCATAAGATTTTCCATGTGATGGGAACTAATGATGTGATCAAATCTAGGAAATAACCATTTTAAGGTATGCTTCTAGCCACTATCTTTGAACTGCATCCGAAACTTAGATATATCCCTTAGAATAGGTCCCAACATGCATAACTGCTATGTCCCTAAAACCATATCACATCCTTCTAAGAGTAGGGAAAACATATCAAAGTGAATAGTGTATTCACTTATCATGATATACATATTCTAACAATTTCATTTACATGGCAATGTTCCACCATTAGCAATCATGAATTCAAAGCTAAAATAAAGGTGTACAAAGTAGTATACCTACTTAGCAATGCGATGATCGATGAAATTATGAGTGCTACAAGAGTTAATGAGGATTGTGAGAGGTATATTTTTAAATAACCCCTTGACCTTCATGGTTTGAGGGGTGGTAATACCTGCTAGTGCATGTAGAGATATATTTGGTTGAGTATCTTGAGCCATTTAGTCCTTTGAGGGGCTTTATTCAACTTGAGCATCTTAGAATTCCTAGATATTGGGCTTGCTATCTTATTTTGATAGTGATTCCACATATACAAATTAGAGATTTTGTGTGACGCACTTGTGACCTTTAACCTATTTATCATCACAATTATAATGTAACCCTTTTTCCTTATGACCCCACATCTCTACCTAATAAGGTGCTTGATTGGTGTGGTTTTGACTGGTTGCTGATTTGATGTGTTCTTTATGAGTGGAAAAGTGGGGGGTCAATGCTATTTTGAGATTTTATCTTCTGCTAACTTAGTTATACCTAAGGTGTCCATCATGTTACTAGGCCAAAAAAATTTCAGCTCTGAGAAAATTGGATCTTTGATTCTACTAATAAAATAACTCTTGAATAAGTCATCTGATAACCCTATAGTGTGATTAGCTAATTTTTCAAATTCAATCTGATAAACATAAATGATGTCTATTTGGTAGAGTTTGGTGAGAGCTCTTATAAATTCCTCAAATGTCAAGGGACAAAACTTAATTAGAAGTAATGATGAAAAGGTTTTCCAATTGGGTTCATCATTTGAATTGAGATACTAATGATACCATTGGAGTGCTTCTTGTTCTAGGTGAAAGGAAATAGTTGGGACTTTATTGACATAATAAGTATTATGAAGTTAAATAATTGCTTAGCTTGGTATATCCATACTATAGGATCTAGACCATTGAACCATGGAAAGTCTATATTGGGACCATACGATGTGTGGGGAGAAGAGAAACTATTCTATAAATAAGACTCCTTATGTAATTTTTTTAGTAAAATGCTATTATATTGATTCAGTCCATGCATCATATCGATTAACTTAGTGACCTGTGATTTCACTGTTGTAATTTCTTACTCCATGATCTTTGTGCCTATACAAGTGACTACCATAATTAGTGTTTTTTTATAAAGGATAAGAAAACACAATATATGACATGGATAGTAAGGAAAAAAATATTTGGGCTCGATCGAAAGGGGTAAATGTATTTTTACTAGTTTTTTGTCACCTCCTGGTTAGGATTGACAAAGGCAAGGGAAATTTCATAATCATAATGGAAAAAATAAAAAATTGTCAAAGAGGGATAGAGGATCAGAAAAGGGAAAGGAACATTACTGGAAAGTTTAGAGGCAAGGGGGAAAATACTAAAGAAGTTATGGAAAAACCCCCAAAAAATCAAAAATTGAAATTTTTGGATAATAGAAGTGGAATTTGGATACGGACCCTCAAGGAAAAAAATGTGTAGAATGAAATTTGAAGTGTTTTGAGAAATTTTGAGAGTCAAGGAAACTATAGAGGAAGAGATATGACAAAAAATAGATTTTCTTACTCTTAATTTTTGCAAAATTGATTATCACTTGGTTTTTCCTACCAAAAGCTTATCTACAAGTACATGATGACCAACTATTCTTAACTATGATCACTCTATTGTTGGTATTATGAAACTAATATATTAGGTATGGGAACCAAGTCTGTTCATCTTCCTAAGGGTTTTAAAGAGTCTCTTTAGCCACCGATGCTATCAAAACAAGTACTACTCTTCTGAAAAGTTATGTCTATAGATTTACCCCTAAGTGAAAACTCTTAGTTTACCTCGCAAGTGGAAAAAATTCATTTGGGATGTGGCCATTAACTTTTTCACTAGTAGGTCCTCTCAATGGGCCAACTACTTTAGGGTTCTTGTAGTACTCTTTATAATGAGTTTAGGGATTATGCCCAAGCACTTCCCATAATTATGCAGATGGGTATTTACCCTTATCTAAAACTATAATGAATATGTATAAAATAGATGCAAGAAAAACTATTTACATAAATGGAAAAGTTACCAGAAAGCCGCTACTAAAAATAAATTCTCCAAAATCTACCTGTAGGCTAAAAAAGTGCTATGATACCAAATGTGAGGATCCTTTTGTATAATTTTATGAACTACAGGAAAATAAAGGAATAATGAAATAACTTTGGAAAACAACCCAAAATAACCTTTTGATCACAGATGACTTCAAGGGGGCAACCTCTTTTGAGCGAGACCAATACAATAATATTCATAGATGCCTTCATTAGGCCTCAACACTTAAATACTAAACATATTCTAACAACTACTACTTCTCATGTATGTGGGATAATTCAAATATGCTCAAGGGAAAACTTAAAAAACATATGCATCCATATCAATTAATATACTAATAACACAAAGAAAAGGGTAAGACAAAGGTTCCTAACAAAAACCTTCCTAGACAAAAATAAACTAAGAATGCATTCAAAGATTTTTATAGACTAGTTATGGTGTATTTATTTCCAAATAAAGAGACAAGAGAAAAGTGATTTGGATAGCAATAAAATGGTGTCTTTATTTAACCTTTTAAATTGCATGTTACCTAACAAAAAATGTTGGTCTTGGTACCAAACATGAACATTGCAAATGAATTAAAGGCATTTAAATGAATTTGCACATTCCTGCTTACATAATTTTTAATGGTATAGTGAAAATGATAAATATGCATGTTCAACTCCTAGTCCCTTTTTATTTTATACCTAGATGGATATACCTCAAAGTTGGGTGACATGCATAACAAGTGCCATGGAGTGGCCTAAGTACCTAATAGCTGGAGGTGGGAGGGATATTGTAGTTGACATTAGAAAACCACTGACTATAAGCAATAGCAACAAAAATTTCATAGGAAATTCAAGAATTATAGTTGGCATAATATACTAAAATGAGTTGACATAGTACATAGGATAGAAAGTCATTTAAATTTTGCATTTGACATAATATTACAATTACATAAAATCTAAAATGAGTTGACATAGCACATATAATAGAAATTCATTTAAATTTTGAAATTAACATAATAGTAGACCATTCACGTAACAAGAACAAAAAAGTGATGAAAACTTAGAAAATTAGTAGTATTATTAAGCATTTGTGTAATGAAAAAGTAGTGGTAGCAAAAATCATTATAGTTGCAATTTGAAAGGGCCATTAGAAATTGTATTCTTTTATAAAAACTATTTGCATTTATAAACTCATTTTTTTGGAATTTCCTCTTGAAGCTGGCCTATCTAGCTCAATATTGGATTGCAAGGTAGTTATTTTAACTCTCCCAAGGCTTTAGGCACTTCAATACTACAAGCATGTTAACAACTTTATAAGATATTTAAATACAAATGTAATAGAAGCATTAAGAACATGATGAAAATTATCCTTATCCTCTATATTATTTTTGAAGGATAAATTACATATTCAAATTGTATGAGAAGTGTTTAACTTCATAGGGAGTATGATGTTGTGGTTTGAGTTAAACTTGTATGGCTACTTTGATGAGACAATAAAAAGCCTGAAGCATTTATAATGTAGTTGTGAGTGTTACTTATAGAAATGATTTATCGATTAATGTTGTGAATTTTACAAGGAGATACGACATTATATAAATACTAAATTTTTAGGCAATTACATACCTTCATTTTCAATTCATGGAACAATTTGCTTAATGGCATTTTTTTTTATCAATTTTAAAAATGCCTTGTGTGGTCAGTTCTGAAAGTAAATAGATCACACTTTTTTTGCTTTGTATGTAATTTGTGTATGTTGTTCTCCTCAATATAAGAATAAATTCATATAGCATCTAATATCTGACAATGGATTGAAGGTTGATATTGGCTTCAATTTTTATATTACATAACAGCTAGTGGGAGTAAAAGTATGGGCATTCTTTTTTACAATTGTTGCAATGTGCTATTGATTCATGCAATGGTTGAAAGTGGTCCACCACTAGATTGCAATTTGTACAAATTGTTTGAAATGGTGTTGAATAAGCCTTTGCAATTGATAGAGTACCATGCACTTGATTTGGCATTAGTTGTTTTTTATTTTATTTTTTTTAAACATTAACCATACATAATATCTTTTTTAAAGATTGTTGTGCATGCTAGTCATGTTATCAGAGGGGCTAAATCTCCTCTCTATATGTAGGTATGTGTAGCCTAATATTTGTGGAAAAATAAGGCCAATTTATTAAAATGAAAAGAGACCAGTCATAAAACAAAATGGGTATGAACATTAATTTTCCCTTGTTATAATGATATCCGTGGAATATAACATATTTGGAAAAAAGCTATCGAGTTTTTGGTCAATTTCACACTAAGTATGAGAATTATTTAGAAATAATATTTGAAGGATATTGAGATTGAATATGCCCAGTGGTGAAATTTATAAATAATTAAAGATTGAACTAAGATATAGTATCAATCTTGCAGGAAATTGAATTTGATGAATGCTAACTATAGGTTTTAGTAAAGATCGGTATATAAAATTCAAATAAACTAGAATGATTTTGGTAATATCCATAACATAATAATAGTTTATGGGCCACAAAACCACAACTATGATCTACTGTAAATTTTTTAGGCTTTTGTGAAAAATATTAATAGAGATTAAAGCATAATTGACATTAAAACATTTGGAGCAACATGCCCCATGGGAGTGAAACTAAATCTATGTAATGGAATTGAGGGGTCGTCTTCACAAAGATCAATATTAGAGAAATGTTATAAAATAATTTTTTAAATCATCACAAAGTAGAGGTGAAAATTACAATTTAAAAAATACATCATAAGTGTTTCCAGAAATATTTGTACGATAATTGTGAACTCTAGAAACCTAGATCATCAATTCTTATGGGATGTTATGACGACATAGAACTGATATTCAATATACTATGGTTGTTATCCTAGATGTTACTATAAGTGGATGAATATAGGTATGGAAAGCATCTATAAGGGATAACAAGCCCAAGGTGGAATCTAAACAAAAAATTATGTGAAGTTAATAATATCCATGATAAAGCAAGTTTTGGAAATTTTCACTCAGGAAAATATATAATGTCAAGGGTGGGTGGTTCACTGCACACATAAATAACTATTAGTTTTTTTGTTAAAGTATCATATTTTGAGCTGTGAAAACTAGTCGGCAGAGATAACCAAGCTATACCAGGAAGAATGATGTGTATAGGTAAGGGGTGATAATTATTGGCTCAACTAATAAAAAAGCTAACGTTATAACTATTAATCGATCTATTCTTAAAAACACACACTATTATTGAAATGAATCATAGCATTGTTAACTATTATAATGAAATTGGAATGTTAGGATCCAAATGTTCAACATAAGGAAATGTACCTTGATTGTTTTGTCAAGGAGATCTTGCAAGCATTGGAAAGAATTTTTTGCATTGACAGAAGTGATGAATGTGGACTACGTGTTGTATAATGTTCTATCTTTTGTTTGGGTATGTTTCGCTAGATTTTTGAAAAGGAAAATAGTTGGTTCTTTTTTGCATATTTTTCTTTCTATGTCATTGTAATGGTATATAAGTGTGTGGAAAATATACACCTATTATTTGAAAATAAATAAATGATGTAATGTTTCTTCCTTACAGAATGATAGTACACAAATTTATGCCTACCTTTGATGTGTCACTTGGCAAATTACCATATTTTATGTTTATTATAAGCTAATTGCCTATCTTTTATGTAGATATATAAATGGCTACTATTGTAGATGTGGCATAGTGCTCTGTCTTGCTCAATATTTATTATATTTTGGAGTTAGGAATAAACATATGTTGAAGGCAAACCTGGCCAATACACTCTATTGTCATGTTATTATTTACTAGCAATCTGAAATCTGAATCACCTTTGTCATAGTTGCTTTTGGGAGAAATAGAGAAGTCATTCACAGTTATTGAATTTTTTAGTGAAAGGATTTGTTCATGCTAAGTGAGTAGATTTATCAGATCGTGTTAGTGTTTGTTGATTACAGGTCACTCTCAGGGGTTTCTGATTGAGTGGCAGTAAAGCAATGGTAGAAGATAGTAAGCTAAGAATGGAGAAATTTAGTGGCAAGAATTATCAATTACTGAATTATGGAAAGAAATGGCAGGTAAAGAAAGATTGTTGGTTGGTAGAAGATCAACATGAAGGAAATAAAGAAGCAAATGATGCAGGTATTGTTGCACGGGAAGCTCTTATATGTTCCTTGGATAAAGTGGAATCTTGGGTTTTAGATTATGTTTCCTCTTTCCATGCAACCCCAAATAGAGCATTTTTCCATGATTATGTCCAAGGAGACTTTGGAAAGATTTATTTAGGGGTTGGTGAGCCTTGTCAAATTGTTGGCAAAGGGAAAGTGTGGTTGAAATTGCAGACGGGCAACACATGGGTGTTGAAGGATGTCATGCATGTCCCAGTCCTGAAGAGGAGTCTAATTTCTATAGAAAAGTTAGGTGATGAGGGATGCACAGTAACTCTCACAGCAGAATCTTGGAAAGTTTCCAAGGGTGCACTTGAATTAGCATGTGGTAAGAAAGTAGGTACTCTTTATCTATCTACTTGTATTACTGATTCTCCTTCTGGTTTATCTACTTCAGATGTAGATGCAAAGATGTGGCTCTGTAGGCTTGGTCACATGAGTGAGAAGGGAATGGATGTTCTTAAGTCAAATGGTAAGAGTTCAGATTTGAAAAGCATAGATCGAGATTTTTGTAAGCATTGTATGTTTGAGAAATAGGTGAAAGTGAGGTTTTTCACAACTGGGTCAACAAAGAAGAAGCACAGGTTGGAGCTTGTTCATGCAGACGTGTGGGGACCAGCTCAGGGAGCTTCTATTGGAGGATCACAGTGGTATGTTTCTGATGATGCTACAAGAAAGGATTGGGTTTATTGCAAGAAGAGGAAATCTGATATTTTTGACAAAGTTAAGAACTGGAAAGCCTTGGTTTTCAAGGAGAAGATGATGGATAGAGATTAGCTCAAGGAGTTGATTAATTCTGAGTAGGGCAGTGTTGATTTGGACAAGGTTATGATCCAAAATGAGCTCACAGATACAAATCATCACTCACAGGGAAACACAATTACCGACATCGATCAGATGAGAACTGATGTTGAACAGGCAAGAATCAACGTTGGTCATGTGCAGACCAAAGTCGGTGATGTCAGGCAGGTTGACACCAACATCGATCAGGGAACTGACGTCGACAGGTGGACATCGACGTCGGTCAGGGAACTGACATCGGCGATTAGGTGGAATCGACATTGGTCGGGTGCAAACCAAGGTCAGCCAGAGGTGACAGAGATCGATCGTTGTTACAATAGATTTTGGGTAGATAACAAGCTGTCAAGGAGTCTCAAATGCCCATGTGGAGGATTGAAAGGGTAAGTAAGCCTCAAATTTGTTATTCCCCTTCTTTACACTACTTGTTGTTCACTGATGGTCAAGAACCAAGAAGTTTTGAAGAGGCAATGCAGGTAGAATCTAAGAAACAGTGGGAGCATGGCTGAATAAGGAAATTGATTCCTTGGAAGAGAACCAAATGGGAGATTTGGTAGAGTTGCCAGTCAGAATGAAAGCACTAAAAGACAAATGGATTCCTAGGTTAAAGAAAGGAGAGAATGGACAGGTGAGATAGAAGGCTAGGTTATATGGTCTTGAGCAAGCTACAGGTCGATGGTGTTTAAGGTTTGACAGGTGTATGACAAAGCATGGCTTTAGTCAATGTCAATGTGACCATTGCATTTATTTTACCAGGTTGGATAATATTATCTACATTATCCTGTTATTGTATGTAATGTATATGCTTGTTGCAGGGTCACACATGCAGGAGATTGCTGAGCTAAAAGTAAAATTAGTTCAGAGGTTTTCCATGAAGGATTTGGAAGCAGCAAAGAAATTCTTTGACATGAGTATTTTTAGAGACAGGAAAAATCATAGGTTGATTTTGTCTCCAGAGGATTATGTGGATAAAGTAGTGGAGAGGTTCAATATGCAGGATGCAGAACCGGTTAGCACACCTATGGTTGGATAGTTCACAGAACAGTGTCTTAAATCACATGATGAGGTTGAGAACATGAGTACTAGACCTGATATTGCCCAAGTAGTGGGAGTTGTCAGCAAGTTTATGGCCAATCCAAATAAGGAGCACTGGAAAGGAGTTCAGTGGATTCTCAGGTATCTGAGAGGGACCAGCAGTAGGTATACATGCTATGGAGGGTCAAACACTTCTCTACATGGGTATGTAGATTCGGATATCGCAGGTGACTTGGATGGTAGGAGAAGCACCACAAGATATGGGTTCACTATTGGTGGTATGATGGTTAGCTAGATTTCAGAGATGCAGAAGGTTGTTGTAGTCACAGAGGCTAGCAAGGATAAGAACCCTGCAAAAATGTTAACAAAGTCGGGAACAAAGGAAAAGTTGAATCTTCATTCAACTTCTGTTGGTCTTCAAGATTGAACTTGAAGAGGGATACAAGCTAGAAAAAAAAATTAGAAGATGTACAGGTATAGGTAAAGGTGCAGCTATTTATCTCCAAGTGGAAGATTGTTAGGTTATGGAGCTAAAAGCTTCACAGGTATGCAAATAGAGGAGGTTGCTGAGTGTTACAGTAATCGATGTCAGACTGATCAACTGATGTCGGTCATATCCAGTTACAGAGCAACCATCATCGGTTAGGCGTCAGCCGGCATCAATCAGACATGAACTGACATCAATCATCTCTAGACAGACAGCGACCGACGTCGGTCGTCTGTGCGTTCTAGAACTGTTAGTTACATGAACAATTAGTTTGATGAATGGTCAGTTTGCATGTAAAGACTAATTTTAGTCTTGAGTCTACATTTCTAATTATTGTTTGTTTTGGGATATATTTAATAGACCCATGGGGTTGTATTGTAAGTGTGGAAGATAGAAGGACTTGCAAATGCAAGAACAAGATCTTTCCAGGTGTAAGATCGGTTGATTTGCAGGTAGCAAGATCAGGAAGGAGATCTACATGGTAAGTAAGGTCAGTTGATCTGCAGGTGTGTGTGTGTGTGTGTGTGTGTGTGTGTGTGTGTGTGTGTGTGTGTGTGTGTGTGTGTGTGTGTGTGTGTGTGTGTGTGTGTGTGTGTGTGTGTGTGTGTGTGTGTGCGCGCGCACGCGCGCACAAGGTCAAAGGAGATCTACGGGGTAGCAAGATCAAGGAGATCTGCAACACAAGGAGCAAGATCAGGGAGATCTACTCGGAGTACTTTGAGTACTTGGTGGACTGGTAGTAGGCAACAACAACCATTGGGTTGATTGTCACTGACTGGTGGAGGGAACAACTCTGTGTTTGAGTTGGTTTGTAATTGAGAGAAAGAACTCTTGAGGGAGAATTTCTGTACGCCCAAGAGGTGTGGGAAGAGTGTGATTTCTTCATTATATTTCCTTCTGGAAGAGTGTTAATACAAGATTGTATTGTCTCTCATATTCTATGCTATTTCTAAATTCTAGTTGCATATTACTTCTGGTTAAATTTTGTGTTTAGTTGCTTATACAAAGGTAATCAATTTTACTCTTAAGGAGTAGGGTCCTAACAATTGGTATCAGAGCTTGGTTAACTAACAAGTGGTATTAGAGCTTTGTATGTTCTAGATCCTGACAGTGTAATAGGGTTGAAAAAATATTATGCATAAACCATAAAGTATAATCATATCAAGGATTAAAATAAATATATCACTTCAAAATAAACATGCATATGTAATAATTATGCTGTAATCAGACTAAAGTCAACTTGATCTAGAAACAATCAAATGAAATTATGGATATTTTAAAGAGTTTCAATAGTTTATCTTTAACAATTAATGATTAGATGAGTGTAATTGTCATGCCCAAAAATTTAATGATGGAAAAAACACATTTTTTATAATAACCTACGTTCACCCATCTAGAAAGATTATGACTAGTAGTAAATCTCTGCAACAATATTTTCAATTAGAAGTAGATGTAAAGGTACAAGTAAATTAAAAATAATCTAAAAATATTAAGATATGCAGGAGGAACAAGACACAAGGTCTATGCCTACCTTATTCATAGACTAGGACTCACTATATGGCACATAGTTCACTAACCTCTAAGAGGTAAGTGAGTGAAATAAAGGTCAAGGAAAAGAACGGATTGCATTCCAAAAATTATCTATAAAGGACCATAGAAATCAAGTATACCCACTCTAAAAATAAATCCAATGGATAACAACTCCGTCAAGCTGCCTATCTCACTAACGAGAGTGGGGATGGCTCTAGAGCTTAAATAATGCCCCTCAAAAGATAGACCAATAGTCAAAAAACCAAAATGTATATGAATGATTATGAGGAATATCAATCTAGTCAGTGAACAAAGACAAATTTACAATTAGTCACTAAAACACATGACAAAAGAACAATGATGGTCTTTTCCCAACTCGACAATCTGGGTTCAAAATAGTCTCAGATAAAATATGATCTTAAGAGAAAGATCACTTAAAGCACCTAAAACCAAATCTATGAGGTAGTATTACCTATACCGAATCATCAGATAAGATAATTATGACAATAACACCTGTTTAATGTCGGTAATCTAGAAGGGATTTGCATGACTGAAAACTTTGCCTTCAAAATCTACTCACAAACGGGTTGAGAAATGGCCCTATTAAAAATAGTTAAAAGGCCTAAAAGACAAATATGAACATACCACAGATAATTTAAAATAAAAAGATTTTTTTTTCAACTCTCAGTTTCAAGGTGAAGCGGAATTTCCTAATTCTAGGGCATCTAAATTTGACTAGTTTCCCTCATAGTCGATTCTTAATTTCATTACACTGCTTGTCAAATGACAATGGTAAAAATACTCTCACTAAGTGAAAATTATTTATATATTATATTAACTAAAAGCTACCACTAAGAAATTTTTAAAATGATCTTCAACAATTTAAATGTTAAAATAACTTAGTGTTCTAAACGGATTTTAATGTAGAAAACTATCTTGCCTGGCCATTTTTTCAATAAAGTAGCTTCAAAATTGGGCCACCAAAAATAGTAAAATCATCCAAAAATTATAATTCAAAGTTGATGTACAAATTTAAAGGTAAAATAAAACACTAAAAACAATCTATTTTACTAAAAGACTTAATTAGTTATAATTGGCAAACCGATTTTGTAATGACTTTGCATAGAATTGTGAAATAATAGGTCTTAGGAAAAGGATCACTAAAAATATGAAAATATCAATCGAAAATTAAAATAAGGTCTCTTGCATAATATAAGATTAAGGAAACCCTGATACAACATTTGGTTTCAAAATATCCTACTACCGGATATTAATTTAATGTGGGTTTCAAACTGGTTTTATTTGGCTAAAACTGATCGACCCAAGACTAGATTTGAATTGTTTCTCTTACAAAAGTTAAAATAACTTCAATTTTTAACAAGATAAGATTTTCTATGTAACACGATAGTTATATCTAGACAATTCGATTATAAGGTAATTCAAGCACTTGAAGTACCATCTCAAGGATGAGATTTATTTATTTTGGTTTAAAAGTTACATAGTATTAAAATCACAAAAAGATTTGTTATCCAATTACATAAAAAAACAATTACTTGAAAAGTTCCACAATCCGTTAAATCGAATAATCTTGTGTCTCGTCACATCTGCACTAAAATAACATCAGTACAAGTGTCAACGTAAAACTGGCAATTATAAATCTATCTCATAATCCATCATGTTAATCAGATAATGAACATATTAAATAAGTATCAATAACAAAAAAAACTTCTTCACCATTAACTAAAGAGAATAATATACTATTCATTTTATTCACAAGATTATGTATGGTAATCAAGATTATCAATAAAATAATGATACACTTAAAAAATAAATATAAAAAGCTCATTTATTCATCACTTTAAACATAGAAATACATAATGAAACTAGCTAATTCTTTTTGATTGTCCCCAACCTCAATAATATTACCTCACATTCACTTAGAAACGTAAGGGTTTATACTCGTGATGTTTACAAGAGAGGCACATAAATTAATTAGTCATGTACTTATACTTTCATACAATGCCTAAACCTTCCTGGATGTCTCCTTACTGACTTGCACCTAGAGACACGACTAAGTCCGTAATTCGAAACCCATAGAAAACTTAGGATTTGTATTAAAGCTTCTAGAATCCCGTTACCACTCTCCACATCTCGAAATCAATTAGTAATATGTCATTCTTTGGATCTCTCAATGATTTCCAATTGAATGAAAGGACATGAGGTTCCACCCTAAAGTCTATTATTTTGATAATATAAAATTAATAATGACATAAACATTTAACCACCACATCAAAACAAAACATATGTGAATAATTTGATGAGTGTATTGACAACTATCCAGCAAAAAGGAATGCATTAAGTGTATAGTTTTGACCAATTTGATTGGAACTCCAAACTATGCCTAGGTCAGAAATAAAATACCATCCTCCAAAACTAGAGTCTAATAAAACTTTGAGGAATTTATTACTGCTGTCCATATTAATTCCCCACTATCTTGGCACCCAAATTCCTACGCTTCACTAGCACTTCCATGGCTAAAGCTCATAGTGAGATGCCAAATGTCACAGATGGATTTTTTTTTTTAAATTTTTTGTCTGGATTGGTTGTTATCTCAGCTGTAACTACAACCTACAGTGATAACATTATACAAACAAAACCTCACACCACCACCAATTTACTGTGCAACCAATAAAGGACTAATTTTGTCTATCTAGAGCCAGGAATAAAAGTGCCACATGTTAAATACTGTACAAATTTTGGAATGGATCCTCTTTCCGTTCATCAGACATAGGAAAAGCACCACTCTACATAAAAGAAAAATTATTCAATATTCATTGCAACAGCTAGGACGCCATTTCACTACTTCACAATACTCTCAAATTTATCCTTCTCTTTATATAAGCATTACTTAAGGCACCGTGTACAACTGGTAAGAAAAACTTGAAAGATAAAAGTACAAAACAAGAATTTACAAAATTAGAGTGAATCATGAGATGTTAATCACCACTCAACTATGGTGCCATACATCTATACAATAAATTATAAATTCAGCTCTCCAGTCGTACAACCCACAGAAAGGCATCTCACACAATAAAAGAAAACTTCATTCCATACTCAGCGCAAAAATCAAGTTTTAGCTCAGAGTACCAAGGAAACGCAGCTATTTGTACGGCCTTGTCAAGCATTCAGCCAAAGGAGTACTAAAGATAAATCAACAGGGTTTTTTTCTCTAACAAGCTCGTTGAATCTGGATTACTTAATTAAAACTAAGTTAGATAGAAAAACATCCTGTTCTAATTAGAATGCCATTATTATCCAGATTGGCAAGAGGGATTAAAATTTGAATAAATTTTAATATCACGTAGGGACATTAAATCCTAAGATTTAATATCAAGCAAAAAAAATAAGATAATCAGATGTTCATTAGTGTACTAACAAGGTGAGAGCTGAGATGGAATATCACTTGCTTCAAATGATTTCTTCTACTTTCTCCTCTAGCATGGCATACAACATGAAACTAAACATTTTATTTCACCTCCTACCAATCTGTTCATCTTCTTCTCCCGTGATCTCCTCCTTTATCTACTTCAATAAGATGCAATTCCTTGGTAGATTACGAGTTTGAAAGAGCAACGTTGGATTCAGATGGGAGAGTTTGGGTTTCACCAGAATTCATAAGTATTTTCAACGACTCCACTAAACATGGAAAATGGGTTAAGTTATTTTATGGTGAAAAAGAAAAATGTAGGTAGAAGACTAAGAACTAGAATATGCAAGAGGCTTAATTTAATGTGAAGCAGCATTATTATTATTATTATTATTATTATTGGCAATGGCAAGATGATCCATGTCATTTTACTTTGAAGAGAAGCTCTTCCATGCCACAAATCTAGCTAAAATTATGAACATAAATATAAAAATGGTGTGTATTGGGAAAATTTTAGATTAGACTCTCCCTATAATCAAGAAAATTGTGAGGATATTTCTACATAGATTTATGAACTACAAAAAATAAATAAACAATGAAATGAACTTTGGAAAATAACTCAAAATAAAATTTAGATTGTAGGCCATTTTGAGTGGGCAACCTCTTTTGAGAAAGTTCAATACAATAATATTCGTAGATGCCTTCAATAGACCTCAACATTTAAATACTAAATCTATTGTAACAAGTATTGATTCCCATGTATGTGGGGTAATTCAAATATTATCAAGGTATGACTTAAAAAGCATATTCATCCATAGCAACTAATACACTAATAATGCAAAGAGAAGGGTAGGACATGAGTTCTCAACATCCCCTCCACCTTAGAAAAGAGTTTTTACTCAAATCTTTAGATGTGGGAATCATTACTGAATTTGAAATAGTGGTTCTCATATTGCATCTTTACGTTATATTCCGTGCCAATGAATTAATACTTATGTGATTGAGTGGGACTGAATTTGGTGGGTGTGCCTATCTAGGATTGATTCTGGTTTGAGAAAGATGGAGCCTTCATTATCAAGTTTTAGTAAAATTGTTTGCACTATGATCATGGTTCCAACAAATTTATTCAAATAACAGACATGAAATATTGGGTAAACTTGGAAGGAAGGTGGAAGCTCCAACTTGTAAGTAATAGATCCAATCTACTAGAGAACCTTATATGACCCATACAAATTTAGAGTAAGCTTATGATGCCCTTTTAATTTTAGGGATGATTGATTATATGGTTGTAGATAAATAAAAACCATATCACCAAGTTTAAAGGTGTGCTCAGAATAGTGTTAATCAGCCTGTTGCTTCATTTAGTTCTATGACAGATGGAGATTGCCCCATAGGGTGCTAAGAATCTGAACCCAATGTTGGAGAGTAGTATCAACCACCTGAATTGGTGAACTGTTAGGGGTATATGAGAGAAATGCTGGGGATGATTGACCATCAACCACTGTATATTGAGTCATTTTAGTAGAAGTGTGGTAGGAGGTATTGTAACACCATTTTGTGAGGGAAGCCACTTTCCCACTATTGTTGTTGTTCCAAAGTAAAACAATGAAAAAATATTTCCAAGTTTTTGTTGATAATTTCTGTCTAGCCATCTATTTGCGGGTGATACCTTGAGCTCATCTTCAGTTTTGTGGCTATGCATTGGAATAGTTCTATCCAAAAATAGGTAGTGAAAGCTGCATCACAATTGGAGATGATTGAAGAAGGGATGCTATGAAGATGGAAGATTTGATCCAAGAAAACTTGTGTGATTGTGGAGGCTATATAAGGATGGATGAGGGTACAAAAATGATTATGTTTGGGGAGGCATTCTACCATGACTAGGATTACTATTTTTCCTCCATATTTAGGGTCCCCTCAATGAAATCCATAAAAATATATGTCCAAATCCTAGTAGCAATGGGCAAGGACTTGATCAAACTAGGAATCACTATTATTTCAACTTTGTTGTGTTGGCATGTATCACATTCGACCACCATCTATTTAATTTCCCCTTTCATCCCCTTCCAAAAGAAGTGACTTGATCAAACTAGGAATCACTATTATTTCAACTTTGTTGTGTTGGCATGTATCACATTCGGCCACCATCTATTTAATTTCCCCTTTCATCCCCTTCCAAAAGAAGTTTCGATGTGTCCACTCGTATGTTGGGAAAATGATGAGTTCCCTACTAATGAATAAGCATGTATTTCATATAATATGGTTTGATGAAGGTTTGTGCTATGGGGAAGTACTAGACAACCCTTGTATAAAAAAAAAGTGCCATCCCATGAATAATGTGGTACTGTATAGGGGTTAGTGGACAATTATTGAATGAAGTGTTGTAAAGAGGGATCATTTGCATACCCTTGGTGTATATATTCCAACCAATTTAGAATGGGAATAGATATGGTATAAAGGGAAGTCTGGTCCTTGAATGTGTGTGAAATAACATCAACCATGACATTATCTTTCTCATTCTTGTAAGTCATCTCATAATCATATCCCAAGAGTTCATTGACCCATTTATTTGTGATGGTGATGAGAACTATTATTACAAGAACTATTTCAAAATTTGGTGATGAAATTTGATGTAAAAATGATTCCCAAGTAAGTATGGCTGCCATTTTTTAATTTTCATGCACAATATCCATCATTTCCTTTTTATATGTAGACAAAGCCAAGTTTCATCTAGAAAGGGATTTGCTAGTGAAAGCAATTGAATGAACCTCTTGGAGAAGAAAAACACCCAAGATATTTCCAAAGACACCATTTTTGATGGTGAAAGTTTTGAAGTCTAGCATGGCTAAAACTAGTGCGTTACACATATCTTGTTTGAGTGCCACGAATGCCTAGTAAGCTATAGCATCCCATGTGAATGCATCATTATTCAATAAGGAAGTTAAGGAAATTGTGATATTTCCATAATCCTTGATAAACTTATGATAATATCCTATAAGGATTAAGAATCCATGAAGGTTCTTGAGGGTTGTTGGCTGAGGCCAGTGCTATATGGCACTAATTTTTTTGGATCCACGCAGACCCCATTGGTTGAAATAATGTAACCTAGACATTCAAATTCCTCTTGATTGAAGGAACACTTTGACTGCTTGGCACATAAATTATTATCTAATAGGAGTTTTAATTCTCTATAAATATGTTGGATATGCTTGACCTATGTGTGGTTATAAATCAAAATATCATCAAAGAAAACCAAATCAAATTGACATTGGAAAGGCCAAAAAAATATCATTAGTGCCTACAATATTGAAGGGGAATTTGTAAGTCCAAATGACATGACCAAGAATTCATAGTGACCATCATGAGTGCAAAAGCCTATATTTATAATGTCATCATCATGCATGTGGATTTGATGATAGCCCAAATGAAGATCTAATTTGGAAAAAAATTGCCCCATGAAGCTCATCAAGAAGTTCATTGATGATTAAAATTGGGAATTTATCTTTGATAGTGAGGTGGTTAAGGGAATGAAATTCAATGTAGAGGCACCACAAACCATAATTTTTGTGGAAAATAAGCACTTTGGAGGAGTATGGGCTAGTGTTGGGTCGAATAACTTTAAACTTTAGGAGTTCTTATACTATCTTCTCAATCTCAGTCTTTTATAGATGTGGATAGTAGTATAGTCAGATGTTGGGTGGGATGACTCCTAGAATGAGAAAAATGTGATGATCTTTAGGGTGTGAAGACAGAAAACCCACTAGATCTATAAAAATGGTTACATGCTTATTGAGGATGGCTTACAAATCATTAGGGTAGTTACTAGTAGCGGGAGCTAGAGTTGGATGGAGTGAAGTTGGGCAATGACCCTATGTAAGCCTTTCTTCATAAGATTTTCCATGTGATGGGAACTAATGATGTGATCAAATCTAGGAAATAACCATTTTAAGGTATGCTTCTAGCCACTATCTTTGAACTGCATCCGAAACTTAGATATATCCCTTAGAATAGGTCCCAACATGCATAACTGCTATGTCCCTAAAACCATATCACATCCTTCTAAGAGTAGGGAAAACATATCAAAGTGAATAGTGTATTCACTTATCATGATATACATATTCTAACAATTTCATTTACATGGCAATGTTCCACCATTAGCAATCATGAATTCAAAGCTAAAATAAAGGTGTACAAAGTAGTATACCTACTTAGCAATGCGATGATCGATGAAATTATGAGTGCCACAAGAGTTAATGAGGATTGTGAGAGGTATATTTTTAAATAACCCCTTGACCTTCATGGTTTGAGGGGTGGTAATACCTGTTAGTGCATGTAGAGATATATTTGGTTGAGTATCTTGAGCCATTTAGTCCTTTGAGGGGCTTTATTCAACTTGAGCATCTTAAATTCCTAGATATTGGGCTTGCTATCTTATTTTGATAGTGATTCCACATATACAAATTAGAGATTTTGTGTGACGCACTTGTGACCTTTAACCTATTTATCATCACAATTATAATGTAACCCTTTTTCCTTATGACCCCACATCTCTACCTAATAAGGTGCTTGATTGGTGTGGTTTTGACTGGTTGCTGATTTGATGTGTTCTTTATGAGTGGAAAAGTGGGGGGTCAATGCTATTTTGAGATTTTATCTTCTGCTAACTTAGTTATACCTAAGGTGTCCATCATGTTACTAGGCCAAAAAAATTTCAGCTCTGAGAAAATTGGATCTTTGATTCTACTAATAAAATAACTCTTGAATAAGTCATCTGATAACCCTATAGTGTGATTAGCTAATTTTTCAAATTCAATCTGATAAACATAAATGATGTCTATTTGGTAGAGTTTGGTGAGAGCTCTTATAAATTCCTCAAATGTCAAGGGACAAAACTTAATTAGAAGTAATGATGAAAAGGTTTTCCAATTGGGTTCATCATTTGAATTGAGATACTAATGATACCATTGGAGTGCTTCTTGTTCTAGGTGAAAGGAAATAATTGGGACTTTATTGACATAATAAGTATTATGAAGTTAAATAATTGCTTAGCTTGGTATATCCATACTATAGGATCTAGACCATTGAACCATGGAAAGTCTATATTGGGACCATACGATGTGTGGGGAGAAGAGAAACTATTCTATAAATAAGACTCCTTATGTAATTTTTTTAGTAAAATGCTATTATATTGATTCAGTCCATGCATCATATCGATTAACTTAGTGACCTGTGATTTCAATGTTGTAATTTCTTACTCCATGATCTTTGTGCCTATACAAGTGACTACCATAATTAGTGTTTTTTGATAAAGGATAAGAAAACACAATATATGACATGGATACTAAGGACAAAAATATTTGGGCTCGATCGAAAGGGGTAAATGTATTTTTACTAGTTTTTTGTCACCTCCTGGTTAGGATTGACAAAGGCAAGGGAAATTTCATAATCATAATGGAAAAAATAAAAAATTGTCAAAGAGGGATAGAGGATCAGAAAAGGGAAAGGAACATTACTGGAAAGTTTAGAGGCAAGGGGGAAAATACTAAAGAAGTTATGGAAAAACCCCCAAAAAATCAAAAATTGAAATTTTTGGATAACAGAAGTGGAATTTGGATACGGACCCTCAAGGAAAAAAATGTGTAGAATGAAATTTGAAGTGTTTTGAGAAATTTTGAGAGTCAAGGAAACTATAGAGGAAGAGATATGACAAAAAATAGATTTTCTTACTCTTAATTTTTGCAAAATTGATTATCACTTGGTTTTTCCTACCAAAAGCTTATCTACAAGTACATGATGACCAACTATTCTTAACTATGATCACTCTATTGTTGGTATTATGAAACTAATATATTAGGTATGGGAACCAAGTCTGTTCATCTTCCTAAGGGTTTTAAAGAGTCTCTTTAGCCACCAATGCTATCAAAACAAGTACTACTCTTCTGAAAAGTTATGTCTATAGATTTACCCCTAAATGAAAACTCTTAGTTTACCTCACAAGTGGAAAAAATTCATTTGGGATGTGGCCATTAACTTTTTCACTAGTAGGTCCTCTCAATGGGCCAACTACTTTAGGGTTCTTGTAGTACTCTTCATAATGAGTTTAGGGATTATGCCCAAGCACTTCCCATAATTATGCGGATGGGTATTTACCCTTATCTAAAACTATAATGAATATGTATAAAATAGATGCAAGAAAAACTATTTACATAAATGGAAAAGTTACCAGAAAGCCGCTACTAAAAATAAATTCTCCAAAATCTACCTGTAGGCTAAAAAAGTGCTATGATACCAAATGTGAGGATCCTTTTGTATAATTTTATGAACTACAGGAAAATAAAAGAATAATGAAATAACTTTGGAAAACAACCCAAAATAACCTTTTGATCACAGATGACTTCAAGGGGGCAACCTCTTTTGAGCGAGACCAATACAATAATATTCATAGATGCCTTCATTAGGCCTCAACACTTAAATACTAAACATATTCTAACAACTACTACTTCTCATGTATGTGGGATAATTCAAATATGCTCAAGGGAAAACTTAAAAAACATATGCATCCATATCAATTAATATACTAATAACACAAATAAAAGGGTAAGACAAAGGTTCCTAACAAAAACCTTCCTAGACAAAAATAAACTAAGAATGCATTCAAAGATTTTTATAGACTAGTTATGGTGTATTTATTTCCAAATAAAGAGACAAGAGAAAAGTGATTTGGATAGCAATAAAATGGTGTCTTTATTTAACCTTTTAAATTGCAAGTTACCTAACAAAAAATGTTGGTCTTGGTACCAAACATGAACATTGCAAATGAATTAAAGGCATTTAAATGAATTTGCACATTCCTGCTTACATAATTTTTAATGGTATAGTGAAAATGATAAATATGCATGTTCAACTCCTAGTCCCTTTTTATTTTATACCTAGATGGATATACCTCAAAGTTGGGTGACATGCATAACAAGTGCCATGGAGTGGCCTAAGTACCTAATAGCTGGAGGTGGGAGGGATATTGTAGTTGACATTAGAAAACCACTGACTATAAGCAATAGCAACAAAAATTTCATAGGAAATTCAAGAATTATAGTTGGCATAATATACTAAAATGAGTTGACATAGTACATAGGATAGAAAGTCATTTAAATTTTGCATTTGACATAATATTACAATTACATAAAATCTAAAATGAGTTGACATAGCACATATAATAGAAATTCATTTAAATTTTGAAATTAACATAATAGTAGACCATTCGCGTAACAAGAAAAAAAAAGTAATGAAAACTTAGAAAATTAGTAGTATTATTAAGCATTTGTGTAATGAAAAAGTAGTGGTAGCAAAAATCATTATAGTTGCAATTTGAAAGGGCCATTAGAAATTGTATTCTTCTATAAAAACTATTTGCATTTATAAACTCATTTTTTTGGAATTTCCTCTTGAAGCTGGCCTATCTAGCTCAATATTGGATTGCAGGGTAGTTATTTTAACTCTCCCAAGGCTTTAGGCACTTCAATACTACAAGCATGTTAACAAATTTATAAGATATTTAAATACAAATGTAATAGAAGCATTAAGAACATGATGAAAATTATCCTTATCCTCTATATTATTTTTGAAGGATAGATTACATATTCAAATTGTATGAGAAGTGTTTAACTTCATAGGGAGTATGATGTTGTGGTTTGAGTTAAACTTGTATGGCTACTTTGATGAGACAATAAAAATCCTGAAGCATTTATAATGTAGTTGTGAGTGTTACTTATAGAAATGATTTATCGATTAATGTTGTGAATTTTACAAGGAGATACAACATTATATAAATACTAAATTTTTAGGCAATTACATACCTTCATTTTCAATTCATGGAACAATTTGCTTAATGGCATTTTTTTTATCAATTTTAAAAATGCCTTGTGTGGTCAGTTCTGAAAGTAAATAGATCACACTTTTTTTTTGCTTTGTATGTAATTTGTGTATGTTGTTCTCCTCAATATAAGAATAAATTCATATAGCATCTAATATCTGACAATGGATTGAAGGTTGATATTGGCTTCAATTTTTATATTACATAACAGCTAGTGGGAGTAAAAGTATGGGCATTCTTTTTTACAATTGTTGCAATGTGCTATTGATTCATGCAATGGTTGAAAGTGGTCCACCACTAGATTGCAATTTGTACAAATTGTTTGAAATGGTGTTGAATAAGCCTTTGCAATTGATAGAGTACCATGCACTTGATTTGGCATTAGTTGTTTTTTATTTTATTTTTTTTAAACATTAACCATACATAATATCTTTTTCAAAGATTGTTGTGCATGCTAGTCATGTTATCAGAGGGGCTAAATCTCCTCTCTATATGTAGGTATGTGTAGCCTAATATTTGTGGAAAAATAAGGCCAATTTATTAAAATGAAAAGAGACCAGTCATAAAACAAAATGGGTATGAACATTAATTTTCCCTTGTTATAATGATATCCGTGGAATATAACATATTTGGAAAAAAGCTATCGAGTTTTTGGTCAATTTCACACTAAGTATGAGAATTATTTAGAAATAATATTTGAAGGATATTGAGATTGAATATGCCCAGTGGTGAAATTTATAAATAATTAAAGATTGAACTAAGATATAGTATCAATCTTGCAGGAAATTGAATTTGATGAATGCTAACTATAGGTTTTAGTAAAGATCGGTATATAAAATTCAAATAAATTAGAATGATTTTGGTAATATCCATAACATAATAATAGTTTATGGGCCACAAAACCACAACTATGATCTACTGTAAATTTTTTAGGCTTTTGTGAAAAATATTAATAGAGATTAAAGCATAATTGACATTAAAACATTTGGAGCAACATGCCCCATGGGAGTGAAACTAAATCTATGTAATGGAATTGAGGGGTCGTCTTCACAAAGATCAATATTAGAGAAATGTTATAAAATAATTTTTTAAATCATCACAAAGTAGAGGTGAAAATTACAATTTAAAAAATACATCATAAGTGTTTCCAGAAATATTTGTACGATAATTGTGAACTCTAGAAACCTAGATCATCAATTCTTATGGGATGTTATGACGACATAGAACTAATATTCAATATACTATGGTTGTTATCCTAGATGTTACTATAAGTGGATGAATATAGGTATGGAAAACATCTATAAGGGATAACAAGCCCAAGGTGGAATCTAAACAAAAAATTATGTGAAGTTAATAATATCCATGATAAAGCAAGTTTTGGAAATTTTCACTCAGGAAAATATATAATGTCAAGGGTGGGTGGTTCACTGCACACATAAATAACTATTAGTTTTTTTGTTAAAGTATCATATTTTGAGCTGTGAAAACTAGTCGGCAGAGATAACCAAGCTATACCAGGAAGAATGATGTGTATAGGTAAGGGGTGATAATTATTGGCTCAACTAATAAAAAAGCTAACGTTATAACTATTAATCGATCTATTCTTAAAAACACACACTATTATTGAAATGAATCATAGCATTGTTAACTATTATAATGAAATTGGAATGTTAGGATCCAAATGTTGAACATAAGGAAATGTACCTTGATTGTTTTGTCAAGGAGATCTTGCAAGCATTGGAAAGAATTTTTTGCATTGACAGAAGTGATGAATGTGGACTACGTGTTGTATAATGTTCTATCTTTTGTTTGGGTATGTTTAGCTAGATTTTTGAAAAGGAAAATAGTTGGTTCTTTTTTGCATATTTTTCTTTCTATGTCATTGTAATGGTATATAAGTGTGTGGAAAATATACACCTATTATTTGAAAATAAATAAATGATGTAATGTTTCTTCCTTACAGAATGATAGTACACAAATTTATGCCTACCTTTGATGTGTCACTTGGCAAATTACCATATTTTATGTTTATTATAAGCTAATTGCCTATCTTTTATGTAGATATATAAATGGCTACTATTGTAGATGTGGCATAGTGCTCTGTCTTGCTCAATATTTATTATATTTTGGAGTTAGGAATAAACATATGTTGAAGGCAAACCTGGCCAATACACTCTATTGTCATGTTATTGTTTACTAGCAATCTGAAATCTGAATCACCTTTGTCATAGTTGCTTTTGGGAGAAATAGAGAAGTCCTTCACAGTTATTGAATTTTTTAGTGAAAGGATTTGTTCATGCTTCTTTATCCATGTGTCAGCTATATTTAGTGTTATTGTCATTTCATCTTTGTTGTCTGTCATGTCTATTCATAGTAGTGTTTTTCCCTTTTACCTATCAAGCACTATTTTGTACATGTCAAAAATATCTCCTTCAAAAGCTTGTCTACTTATATAAATATTTATGTCATCTATTGTGAGAGCCTTGTTGTCTCTTTGTTTGGGTATGCATGATATAAAAGTAAAGAAAAAAATGATGCATAGTTAAATAACAATTTCTATTTAGTAATTTTAAGAAAGAAAATATAGATACATTGATTTTTTATTGGATATGTATATAAAGTAGATATTATAAATATCATTGCATGTAGATTATATGGTGGAAGGATAATGAATGCACAGACACTAATTGATAAAATGCTTCAAATAAAATGTGGGTTTGCTAAAATAACCTTGAAACCATTTAATAAATGCATGGTATTCATAGTGGAATGGGAGCTTTGAACATGATATACACACATTAATTAATCAACGTTTTAAGGGTAGGGAAAAATACATAACCATTTATTACACACCTTCTTTATACTCCATGGAAAATTAATACCTAAGGTCAATGTAGAGTTTACATTGACCTGTGATGACAACAATATATTATATCATAATTTTTTTCATAACTGGTTCTTTGAGTGGGAATCAAAATTAATATTGGCATAGTGATTATCAATTTTTTATGAAGGAAAGAAAATCATGAAACATAGGTAATGGATTACAATAGATATTCCATGCAATTTTGATGACAATAGAGCTAATACAACTACAATATAAATGCAAACCTTTTTGATTGCCAATTTGCATCTATTGCTTTAGTCGCTAAAGTCCTATAAGTTAAATAGAAAGGCATATTATAACTACAAGTAATTTGTGTGTAATTACAAAATAAGATTATAATAATCAAATTTTAGATGCTTACCTTCTCCTTGATGTGGCTGTGTCATTTTTTGAAGATTTAACTTTAGTTTGTTGTTCTATCTTCGATGACATGTGTTTTAAGTTTATAGAAGTAAAATGTAAATAACACATTTTAGAATTATGCATTGCTAATGTAAATATGATTTATATATATGCCAATTACTTATGTTGAATGTAATTAAAATTGCATTATGGTCACTCCAATAAGGATGAAACATAGCCAATTATGTTTTTCCTTTTTTGATATTTGTTCACATGTGGTTTATTATTATACCTGGCTACGTCATTGATGGACTTAGGAGTAAAAATAGATTTTGGTTTTCCATGAAGCAATGTAATTGTTGTTGGTTACTTTTGTTTCACACCATGTCAATGTTGAAATCACCAACTATGATGATTTTCATGTTTGGGTTTAGAGTTGAAGTGATTTTATGTACAAATGTTAAAATGTCTATACGAGGGGCTCTTGGAACCAGATAAAAATTAATATTTGTATATATATGTGTTCAAAAAGTAAGTCAATATTAATTATTTCTATGTTCTTTATCGCAAATGTTTCAATGCTTTATAGTGGTTTCATTTTATTATAACATGTCAAGAGGCCATGAATATTCATTGCATTGAAACAATTGAAGTTTTTAGTGAGTAATTCTATTTTTGAGCTTGTTTATATTTGAGTTTCTTGTAGGCTTAAGAGAGTTTCTTCCATGAGTTAGTGGTCATGTAGTATATTTTATAAATGCATTTGTAAGTTACTAGTGTTCAAAGAGCATGTGGTGAAACAATTACAAGTTTTTTTAGGTAAGATCATATATCAAATTCCATTGTGTAGTGTTTACAAGCCTTTACATTTCACTTTAAACTTCATTCAACACTATGAAGTTCTGCTTGATTAGTATTTGAATAAGGTATAATGAGTAAATGGTTTCCACTCTAGACAATGTAGTATAAATAAGACCATGGTGGTTTATTATATGTGGGTTGAAATCCAAAGCATTCATTATTAGCCTTTGTGACCTATGAATTGTTCTTGTACATGTTAATTTTATAGGGAATTGCTCTCACATTGTTGTTTTATTTTTGCCATTTATTCTTTTTGTAACTCTTGTTATAGGAGTCCATGATTTGTCTATTTATTTATTATATAAGAAGTCCATTTTTTGTCATTGCAATTTGCCTACATTATCATCATGGAATTATATCCATATAATTTTAGGTGATGTGCCTGTGTAGTATTGGAAAATTTCATTTGCACCATTGACTAAGCCATATTTTATATTGTAATTTCCTACAGTTAGCTTCACTAGGATGTTTCTTTTCAAAGTCATTTTCTTTGCCAAAATTGTTTTGTTACTAGGTGTATAGTCCTTTTCAATTTTGTCAATTTCTATGTGGTCAATTATAGTTAGTGTATATGCTTCTCCTTGCAAAAGATTCAAAATTTTGTTGTTAAGAATTTCCACATCTTTGTTTTCTGTGAAATAGGTATGGAAATGTTGGGTCAAGCGTAGGACTTCTATGGCAGTGTTGACTTAAGTATTCAATTTCTATTTTTGTTTCATTGCTTATTCTTATACAGTTTAAAATTGATTCAAGTTAGATATCTGGTTGCCTCGTTACTTGTTGTAGTTGAAAGCATTTTACATATTCAATACAAAATGTGTATGGTATTTTCTTACTTTGAATTTTAGGTTCTTTGAATATCCAATTATCGAGAATAGGTTGTGTTAGGTAGAAATCACCACATAAAATGACATCCAGGTTTCCCAATGGCTTTGTCACTGTGTGCATGAATTAACGTAACATTTTGTCTGTGTTATAAAGAATTCAAATACCTATCAAAGATGCCTTGTCAATACGAATTACACAAAGATGTTCATATTTCTTGATGATAATATGTAGAGTATTTGAATTCAATGGAAGCATTTTGGACATTTTGTATGGCAATTGGAAAATTGAGTGAGTAGTTGGACCATTTGAATTGTAGGCATCTTTGCCATTATATGCAATGATAATGCCTTTGGCTTTTAGAGGGTCATTATTAATTTGTCTATTGTAGAAATGACATAGTGTAGTGTAAATTACTTTTAATGTATATGTCTTTCTTCTTCCATCTCCCCTTATTAGAAATAGGTGAATTGTTTTGTCTATAGAAATTTGTTTTCTTATTGAAACATCTTTAAATTTTTTTTGTTGTTCAGAGTGTAATCAATTTTATGAATTGAAATACTCATCTTTGCTTATTAAAAGTGATTTCCTAGCTATTTAGAATTTGTTTGGTGGTCATGTTTTTATTGGGATTTTTTTGGTAATTTGATTCATATCAGCATCGATATCATATTCATCATTTATATCAAAATGTTGATTAGATTCATTATCAATTTCAATGTTAAATATCATTGTCTTTTATTTTCACATGTGCGTAGTAGAAATGTCAATGTCACCCCATTTTTTTGTAATTTCATTATGAATTTGGCATATGTATTTTGTATGGTTTCAAAATGTCCAAGGTAAGCTGCAACCCATGCCTCGGATTTTTTTTAAAAATGTTTCTCCCAATTTACGATATGGTATGAACAACACCATTTTATCTCTATAGTATTTCTTAGGGTCAATGTGTTTTTTGTACCTCACATAGCATATGATTTGTTGTTTTTGATGTCTCTTCATATTTCTACTTATTCCTACGTAATAGGTTGCATATTATACTAAGGACATATATTATAGAGATTTTGGTCTTCCATTGTTTTAGTCCATCACCGAATCACACATCACATTTTTAGAATCATCATGCTCATTTGCTAACAATTTAGGACTTTTCAAAAAAATGTTCTATTTGCCAATGGATATGTGTTTATAAAAAAATGTTTTTTGAGAGCCATAATGTAGTGGCAATGATAATACTATGTGCATTGCTTATCAACTAGACATTTATTGATAGTTAATGAGGGTGTTACCAAGTTTTCATATAAATTGGAATTTAGTCTCATTTTTTTAATAGTTATTCTCAAACTTTTGAGAAATCCATTGTTAGTTTGCAATTCAACTTAGTCATATAAGATGTGAAATACATTTCAATAGAGTATGCATCAAGATTATATTGTATATCTGTATTTGAATACCAAAGTTGGGGAGAAATAATTTCAAAAACATTAGTCCACATGTTTACTAGGTGTCTTTTAAAAATAAATATGGGGCGTGTAGTAATTGATCACAGTAGATTCACATAAATTTACATAGTTAAGTTTTCACTTTTTAAGAACATGTCAGATGTTGTATTTTTGTCATACTTTTTATTTTCCCAAAATTTCAAAAATGTTGTAGTAGCACTTACTATTTCTTGTTGCATATTTTCTAAAGGTTCTAATATTATTTTTCCATCCATTGGAGGTAGTGTGAAGTTGAATCTTGAGTATGAATTATTGTACTTACATGTTTTTGTATGATGATGGGTTTGCATTTGCATTACTATTTCATCTGACAGTGATGAATCAAAAGATATGTATTTTGTCACAAATGATTCAATTTCAGCATTTGAACATTGGCCATAGATCGGTTGTATCCAAAGCATAAAGTGAACATGATCATTTCCTCTATTTTGAAATTTTTTTATGAAAAATTAATCGATAATGTCTCCAAACAATTGCTTGTTTTGTGACATCATCTTATTGAATGTGTTTATTTTATGATTGAAATAATGGCTATAAATCATTGGATTATTTATTATAATCGAATCAATATCATTTTAGCATATATTCTCATTATGTTTGGATTTATTTTAGCTATTCGTACTATTAATGCATTACGAAGGGGACTCCAAACATGATCTACGCTTGTCAATGTGATAAAAAATGTAGGTGGCCCTAATTGCCTTATCATTACAAAGATATTTTTTTGTTTTTTCTAAATAGTTGGGTGATAATCAAATGTTTTTTAAGAAGCAAAACCCTATTGGATATTTCAAAATCTTTTCTACATTTGTATTTTTTTAAGGTCCCTTCCATATAATGTTTTCCCTTTCAATTCACTTTTTATTATACATATCCATGCATAACTAGAAACTTTCTATAAGATAATATTAATTGCTTTGAAGAATAGATTTGTGATATAAGCTGCAATGCCATTATCTTGATATAACAACTCCCACTTTGCAATTTTCTAGTAGGAAATAGTTTCCATAACATCATTTGTCTGAGCACAACCATAGTATAAAGTTGGAAAATTCATTTCGTATGAGTACTTATCTTCGGAAATACCCAATGGCTTAAATCCTTTAGATGTTGTTATTTCAATAATGTTTTCCTCAAATTCTTTTATTTAATGTGAATCATCAAATCCATGAACAAATGATTCTGTAATTGGTTTGAATGCAACTTCAATTAGATCCTGGTCAATATCTTCATCGATTTGAATTTATTTTGTCTTTTGGTTAATTTTCTCTTGAAATATATGTAGCCATTTGTTATCGATAGTGACTTCCTATTGCATATACAAAGGCATTTTGAAAAGCTTGGCTAATGCATTCATCACACATGTAGGTCTAACATTTCTACTTTAATATGCATTGTCATATTCTAATTTTTGTTTAACTATAATTTTAGTTATTCAATTATCAATTTTTATTTTCTTAAGTAATGATTTTTGGATACAATAAAAATCAACAAGAACATTTATAATTATTCCAAGAAGTCCTATTTCTACCTATTTATATCCTAGTTGCCTTATTTATACAAAGGCCATACACATGGAAACTAGTCTTTCTTTTAAAGAACTTAATGTCTACACTATTTGTATTGGTTGGTTTCATTGTATTTGAAAAGGTGAGGCAAACATGGGTATTTTCCCATTTTCAAGGTCTAAATTGCATTGTTTACACATGTTTCCTTCAAATTATTTTCTATCAAATTTTGATTCAATAGTGATAGAAGAGAAAATGTCAATAATAACATTGTCAAGAGCAAATATGTCTTTACAAAAGTGTAAGTGTTCACATAAAAAACATGGATAAGTAGGTGTGTCATTGATTGCCTGTAGATATGTTTTGATTACTCTTTTGGCTTGATCGATTTCTACTTTCCTTTTACACTCATTATTTCTAAGTTTGCGTATTTTTACTTTCAAATAATGTAACGATATACATTTTATAATTTGAGAATTTGTTGTCATTATCATTGCATTATCATATGTTTTATTTATTATTGTTGGAGCTATTGACATGTTTCCAATGATAATTTTTTTATAGTGTCCTAATGTTTTATTGTGTCGTATGCAATAAGATTTTATATTCTCAATTTTTTTCTTAGCAAATGGAATGACATCTACTGTGTCATTAGCTATCAAATTCTAGTTTCCATTTGACATTTTAATTTACTACTGTTCAAAGTTTGCATTGGTTTGAAAATTTCATTTGTCTTTGATTTAATACATATAGGCTTGCATTTGTCTATTTCATGTCCATTTCTTAAACTCATTTATTTTTTCAGTGAATGGATAGATATGCCCAATCGATAAGATCCACTTGATTTTTCATGGGTTTCTTCCAATGGCTCATAATGAATATGAATTGTTTCTATTTCAAATACAGTCACATTGTATATGTGCTTTGCATTTGAGTAATTGATATATACATTTGACATCTTTGCATTTGTTGCTGACCATTTATGGATTTTAACTTATAGGATGTTTGAAAGCCGTAAAAAACATAAATGTCCACCTTCTATTTGAGCTTGTTCATATAGAATTCCCAACATATCGATATATGCTTTTTAATTTATATTGGTTTTAATATTAAGTTCTGTGAATTCTGATTTGCATGCTTCCAAGCATTCCATTACATATTTATTTGTTGTGAAAATTGCATTTGAAAATTATTGGGAAATATAACACCATAATGATAGCACATCAAAATCACCTTTATTTAGCCAACTTATTGCATTAAATAAGCTTTCTCCATAATTGTCAAAAATTGGGCTTGTTCTATGCAATTGATGCCTTTGTATTTCATTTTCAATTACATTCTATCTATTTGAAAGTTTCATATATTTAATTGAAAATATGTTATATATATTTTGAGGAATGGATCCTTCCACTCTTCTTGTAAGTAATGGTTTGTAGTGACCAGAAGTTGGATTCCTATCATGAAACAAGATGGAATATTTAGGAGTCAACGATTCTATGTTAAAATGCAAGTATTTCCACTTTTACGTTAGAGACCATAAGAAAATTAATATGTTTAGCCATTTTGTAAGCCACTTAATGCATAATGTATCACCCCATAGTCCACACAGACCTACACTCATTGTGTTATTTACATAAATTTGCATCCTCTCTAGGTACGTACTCTTGTCATTTATGCCATGAAAATCATATAGCATGTCAAAATGTAAATCATATTCATATGACCATTTTGCACTTAGATCATGATTATGTAAACATGATAAAAATAAATCCATCATTCCATAGTGAAATTCATTAGATGTGTAATGAAAATTTAATAACACTTGAATTATGTCAAACAGACAATCACCTACATTATATTTGATTGAAGTAACTTGAAAAAGATGATTACTTCTTAAAAAATCATCAATGTGTGGCCTCAATGTCTATGGTTGACGTTCATATGTATCTAGTCTACTAAAACTATAGGTTTTTTTCCTTCTTTCTTGTTCCTTTGACTTTTCATGGTATTTACAAATGCAAAACAAGTTTTACAATTCATGTTTTAATTTTTTTTCCAAAGTTAATGAAAAGAAAAATAAGACAATTGATCATATCTTGTGAAATATCTTCAACACAAAGAAGAGAGTCCTTGGTTCAATGAAAAGAATAATTTAAGCAATTATGCACTATAACATGTTATAACATAAGTAAAATTGAATTTTACAAATGTAATATATTGTATAAAAACCAAAATAAAATTTGGTGATCTAACAATGATTATAATAAAATGATGTTATATACATTTACCATATAAGCTATTATAGTGGATATTTAGACATAACAAGGAACCCATAAATTTATGCATTGGATATAGCCATATATATCACAAAAAACCATATGTCCATTACTTTTGTTTGTAGTGATTTTATAGATTTTTGTAATTTTTTTTTTAAAAGTCAAGTACCACATGTACCTAATGGTTGATACTCTACCTCACACTCTACGCCAAAGATACAACAAGAAATGCTTTCATGCTTGGAATAGTTAAAACTCATCAGCAATATTTTCCTTTTTAACCATTACATATTTTCAAATGTAGTAGGGTACGAGTGTATTGTTTTAATGAAACTCATTTTTAGTCATGTTAATCAAGTAGGTCAACATATGAACACATGCCCCAACTGGTTTTTGACAAAGAAAATAGACTTATTATAAAATTGACAATTTGTAATAATATTAAAACTATGATCAAGAGTTAATAACTCTTGATTGGATATGACCAAATTCATCACAAAAAATAAGAAGCATTGGGAAGATTGCCACCAAGACTGATTATCTTCTAGACTTCATTAGTGTTTTAAATATTTATAAAAAAGAGTCCAAGCACATGCAAAGTCTTTCACAACTAGCTATATGCAAACATTCCTCAATTAAACTAGTTTACATGCAATTCAGAAACCTTCTAGCATATTGAGCCATTTTGAAATAGAAGTATTTATAAGAATGAGATAATTTAATGGAGATTAAAAATGATTGACTCTTAGATTTTCACTGACAGATGGTGTCATAAAAAGAGCCAAATGCATAGGCACTGATAGAGAAAGAGATTTTGATGTAACTATGACTACATCCAAAATGTATTGGATATTGAATAGGGTTTGACCCAATAGAGTTGGGCGCAACCAATCTTCTTTAACATGTCAATTTTGAGGCCTTTATGTGTTTTATGCCACAAATTTAACATCCAAATTTACTAAATGACACCTTTGTTTTTCACTTACAAATCAATTGCACCAAGTTATCAATAGCTGCACTTTGAAAGAAACTGAGAACATGTGTAACATCCCCACTAAGATATACTTAGAAATGCATAGTTTATTTTAAATAAACACACATAAAAATAGGCTACATCCCAAGAGTCTATCATATATCATAAAAGTATCCATGTGTAATTATGACAACCATTCATATTACATCACAAATTACGGATCTCTAACATCATGAGAGTATGACAAACATGATATATAAAGTAATTATAACATTTCAATCTCCACTGATCTAAATACACAATCACCACTATCAATGTGAATCAATATATAATTACAACTCTTGATGACAATTTTTAATAACAATTACAATATAATACACTATACAAATAAGATACTTGGTTACCCTTAAGCATAGTTCTTAAAATTCAAGTATCTGTGGTAATCTCAAGTGTCGTGTCAATAATTAGTAATTTTATGGGGAGGGAGAGCATCATCCGAGCACTTTTCTACTCCAACCACAGACTAATGATCCTCAATACTAATCCCATCATGAAATGTCTCCCTTCACAGATGAGTAGATAGTGACAATGCAAGAATTTAGAGAGATAAGTAAGTACTTGTGTGCTATATAATTTTTAATTGACTAAACATGCAGTGCATCATAGAAAATTCAATCTATTACAAGATATCACACATACATGTAAACCATACTCATGAAATGATAATGTCTCACTAAACATACTCTGGTCAAAGGTCTATGAATAGTAATATAAAAGTGATCTATAGATCAATCAAATTCGTACAAACCATTTGATCAGACTACCTTCATCTGGCATTGAAATGCTAGTAAGCCAATAAATTCTATCTCACTCCTTACTCTTCATTAACAATACAAATTGGTCAAATATAATTTAACCACAAGATTCAAACAACTTACATTCCACTAGAAAATGCAACACATTACATGCTAAACATAGGAGTAATAACAACATACATTTAATCCATCAAACATATGTATGAATCTTACATTATATTATATCCCATACTAGAAATAATGATCACAGTTATACCACCTAGGTAAAAACACAATTAACTTCAAAGTTCAAATAACATAATTTTTTTACAATTATCTACACCCTATGACAATTCATATTACCATAGTCCAGTGTTTAATCGTAACTACTAAGCATCGAAATCAAACTAATGAATTAGTTATAAATACATGGAAACACACGTTGCATACAACAACGAAACAAGCCAGAATTTTATTTTTTCAAAATGTAAGAAATCTAGTTTAACAATCAGTTTATATTTAAGAGTTTATAAGCAATCATTCACTAAGTTATCCATAGTAATCCTATCAATTTTTAGTTTATATTCCACCCAAAGAATTATAACATCAAGAATATACCCAAGATTCTAAATATGTTGTTAGGCATGTTTACCCGTATTTTCAAAAAGAAGCATTTTGTCAATAGTTATAACTCATAAATAGTTTTAGCATCAATTTCCATGTGAGGGTTTCCATAAGCAAGCGATTTAAATGTTTTTCAAAGTTTATCCCACGATAATAGGTTTGCTAAACCTATCATAAGTACTTATTACTCGAATAAGAAGGTTTATAATAAATATGTATATTGTATCCTTATAAACATAATTCACCCCTTAATGACTCCATACGTGGAACAACCTATCATGAATTTAGATAATTTAAATATATGAATACATCACCTATTTAATTAAAATCTAGGATTTTTCATAAACAAGAGTTTTCATTTAATATTTTTGACTGATAGCTTACAACATCATATCCTCGCTAAAATTTGTATTATAACCATTTCATTTTATTATGACACTAAAGAGTCCCACTCATGCCCAAAAATACTAAGTGTTATGAATTGGAAAATTCAATATATATCCATACACTCTTAATTTAACAATTATAATAACTCATTTTTTTGGGGTCATAACTATATACTTCCTATTATTCCTCTTTTAACCAAAACGTGACTCCTCAAATCACATGCCTAAAATCAAATTTAGCAAATTTTCAACTAAGTCCTTTAGTTTATTTTAGATATAGCGAACTCATGTTGACAATGCTAGATTACATAAAATAATTTCTATTCACCTATATTCGTATGACCTACCCAAATTGACCAACTAGCTTTAATTCAATAATAATAGAATATATATGAGATTAATGGGTAAGTCGATGCCTCAAAGAAAATAAATTATGTTTGAAAAAGCAAAATAACAAATCATAAAATGGTTTTGATGCACCTATTTAACCAATGCAATTTTTTAAAATAAAACTATAATTCTGAGTAAAGTTACGTAATCATAATGGATATTAAATATATATACACAATTATTATGGAATATTCAGATTGATTGGAATAGGGTGATGCCTCATTGGACAACCATATTAGAGTTGCTATAACAATCTACCAACTCTCTCTCTCTCTCTATATATATATCATTGATTGTATATAATCAATTATAAATATTACTGATTATATAAAACATATAGTATATAACCAGATTAAGAATAATGTTGCTATAACATTATTCTTTTATAGAATGTTATATAATGCCTCAATTATAGGGGATAAAAGGAAAGTTCGACACCCCACAAAATAAATTCTAATTTTAAAACCAGGCTAAACAGATAACCAGTTTTACTAATGATTTCAATGCTCCAATAACACATTACCATTATTTGTTTTGAAAACATAAGCTGATTTCTTCCTAAAGCAACATAACAGAGGACATACCACTATTTATGATATCCTGCAACCACCATTGGAGCAAAATCATTTTAAGCATGAGACACCAGTTTTCATTATGCATACTTTCCTTGGCATGTACATGAATAAGACACTCTTACTCAGCGAATTACTAAAACCACTATATACCTATCTTGAAGGTTCTTAAATTCTATTATTAATCTTATACATCTTGATTTGTAGTTAATTTGAGTTCCAAACAGTAACCAAGCATAAGTATATTTTTATAGCAAGTTTTTCTGTGTGTTATAAAATAGTGAATTACCTCAAATTAACCATTTTATGACTACTGACAGAAAAGGTATCCTTTTACCAAGCTTATTACTTTATACGAGTTCAAGTCGACCTATTAAGTATGTACATAAGGTGGAAAAAGATGCTGTAAATTCATTCACTCTCGTGGTGAATCTATGTTCCAAAATTGCTACATGTTTACAAATCTCTATTGAGGGTATGTTTTAGTTTACTCAATATCTAGTTTTGAACTAGTGGCTGTTATAAAACTTAATGCCACATACAGAGCACAAATTAATATACACAATTTACTCAGACCAATCTTGAAAAATTGAATGCACTACATATTTCTCAAATGCCAATGAAATTTACATGATTTAGACGAATTCTTTCTTTTCAATCCACGTTTACCGTCTTCCATGCTATTCGTTCGTTCTCTGATCTCCTCTCCAAAGCTGCGCCCCTCCTCTTTTTCTTCTCCAATGCATATGATGAAAATTCTCATAACTCTTTCCTTATGTAAGGTAGGTGCTAGCTTTTCTTTTTTTTCCAAGAATTTTGTTTATAATTTCTTTTTTTCTTCATTTTTTTTTTTTGTTTTACTAAATTTAAAACCTTTAATTCATTTTTTTTTTTTCATAATTTTATAATTTTTTATAATTTCATTTTTTCCCTCTTTTTTCTTTATCAAGATAATTTCCTTTTTTTATATTTTAATATGAATCCCTGATTTCATATTTTTTATTCAATTAAATTAGCATTTAATTATATTTAATCAATTTAATGACAAATCTCAAAATTCATAAATAACCCATATTTTAATTTTACCTTTACTAAAATTGCTTATGTGTGTTTTAATAGCACACCATGCTAAACACACAAAGGAATTCACTTATATAATTTTTCTTAATCAAGCAAATCATAGAAAACAACACTTCAAACAAACACCAAACACACCATAAGTAATTATTTTCAAGTGCATTTTTACCATGACTAACTATTGTGGTGTGTACAGGATTTTGCTAGCTCTCTACTGACATTTGATGTCTCTATTTACATCATACTTTCTAATGATGTTCTCCCTCTAATACGTTCGAGGGATGATTCTCTTTCATCTACCTCACAACATGCAGGGAATTAGATCATATCACATGATAACCATAAAAAAATAATATAACCGAAACAATATATTAATATACTTAAAATATAAATGCATACATTAACCAACTCATAGTAAAAAATCATGTATAATCATTTAACAACATTATACTACCCTATAATAGAATAAATCTCAAGCTTAGTCAGAAATATAACCAATATCATGTGCATCTACTATAACCATCCATAAATAGTCAAAGAGTTTACTTAGCGAGGAATTGAGATGCAACTTCCTTCCCCCTAAAGCTAGTTATCATCTTGGATGTCTCTTATTCAAATATATGTTCTAAAATAAAAATATTGTTCAACTAAAAATAAAATAATATAATAGTATCTAATTAAATAAATAAATGTGAAAATCTCTTAAAGAACACATCATAGTCCTCCCATGTAGTACTATCCTCAGAGTATTGATCCCATTGGACCTTGCACTTTGACATCTCTTTATTACGTAAATAAAGTTTGTGTGTCAATTATCTAATTGATTTTATTATGACCACCCCGGGATCTAGAATGTGTAAAGCATTCCAATCTAACACATGCATATGATCAGTTATATATTTCGTAAGATATAAAATGAAAGACATTATGTAAAAAAATTATGACTGGTGGAAATGCAAACCTATACACAATAGTATTTACCACTTCTAACACCTCGAAGTGTTCCACATATCTTGGTGATAATTTTGTAGACTTCTCAAATTTAATCAAGCTCTTCTATAATTTTACCTATAAAAATACTTTATTACCAATTGCATAGTGCCTTTTTATCCTCTTCAAATCTGCATAACTCTTCTATCTATCATTAGCTTTAGCTAATCTCTACCTGATTAATTTAACTTGCTCTTCCATATCTAAAAGTTTCTCTGGTCTGAAGACTACTCTATCTTCTAACTTGTCCTAACTAATGGGTGTCCTGCACCTCCCATAAAGTGCCTCAAATGGTGCCATCTTCAATGTTAACTAGTATGAGTTGTTATATAAAAAATCAACCAATGAAATATAATATTTCCACTTATACTACTGATCCATGCAATACATTTAGAGAATATCTTCAAGTACTTGTTTAACTCTCTCAGTCTGATCTTCAATCTCTAGATGATAAGCTATATTGAAATTAAATTACGTACCTAAACTTAAATTTAGAGATATCTAAAACCTCGAAGTTATCTTTGGATCATGATTCAAAATGATCTTCTCTAAAAAAACATGCAACCTATACACCTCTTTTATGAATTTCTTTGCAAGGATAGGTGCATCATCTATCAAATTACTTGGTATGAAGTGAGCCACCTTGATTAGTTTGTCAAAAACCATCAAGATAATATCATGCCTATTCCACAACATCATTAATCTTTGGACAAAGTCTATCCTAATCACATATCATTTTCATTCCAAAATATCATGTGGATATAACAATCCAACTAGATGCACATACTCATCTTTCACTCATTGAGACTCTAGACAATGTGACACATAATCTACTACATCCTTCTTGATTATTTTTTAGAAATACAGTGGTCTAAGCTCTGCCATGAACTTGGTTACACCTAGATATACCAAATAAAGGTCACTGTGCAATTATTTTAAAACTGTGATTCTTAGATTCTTACGATCTGGCACATACATCCATTTATTGTAATACAAAATACCATCAGTCTCCAAATTAAATATTTTATACTAAGGATTCTAAGAATTCTTTGATAATGCCTTCTTGAATTAATCATAAAATTTATCTCTTAGAGAACTCAATCATCTGATCTCTAAAGGTACTCCTAATAGTAGCTATAGCTGTTATGTACCTTCTGTGGCTGAGGGCATCAACTAATCTATTTTATTTTTCTTTGATATAATTGATATAAAAATCATAGTCAGACAAAAACTCAAGCCAACATCTCTTATGAGCATTCAAATTAGGTAGGGTAAAAATATACTTGAGTCTGAAGTTATGTCTTAAGCTCAAAATGTTTTCCCAACAAATAATGATGCCATATTTGCAAAGCGTGAACAATAATTGCAAGCTCCAAATCATGTGGGCCATAAATCACCTCATATGGATTAATATTTCATGAATCATAAGCCACTACTATTCTATCTTGCAAAATAATCTACTTAGTCCATCCCCTGATGCATCCATGACTACTAAAAAATGACCATTGGGGTTTGAAACTATCAATAATGGTGTAGACATAAGCCTTCTCTTCAACTCCTAGAAAGCTAGTTCACACTCTCTGAGCAAAAAAAACTTATGATTATTTTATTGTAAGGAATTAATTAGGCTATCTATCTTGTAAAAGTTTAGAATAAAATTCTTATAGTATCATGCAAACCCCATGAAGCTTCTAACCTCATGCACATTCTTCAGTGTCAACCTTTCCATATGGCTTTAATCTTCCTTGGATCTATAGAGATATCATCTATAGAAATAATGTATCCCAAATACTGCATCCTTTTTTAGAAAAATGCACACTTGGATAACTTTCCATATATCTTATGATTTAACAACCATTGTAGAACCAATTATAAATGTTGAAGGTGCTCCTCTTCACTCTTTGAATAGATAAAAATGTCATCCAAAAACACCAATACAAAGTAGTTAAGATAATATTTGAACATGAGATTCACGAATGCTATTGGAGCATTAGTCAGTTCAAATGTAACATTATAAACTCATAGTGCCCATACCAAGTTTTGATCGCTATTTTCAAAATGTCCTAATCCCAAATCCTCAACTAATGGTATCTTGATCGAAGATCAATCTTATAAAATATTGTTTCTCCTCATATTTGATCGAAGATATCATCTATAATAGGTAGTGGATACCTATTTTTGATGGTTGTCTTGTTCAACATTCTGTAATCAATACATAGTAAAAGGGTACCATCCTTCTTGAAAAAGATAATTGGTGCACCCCATAGTGACATGCTTGGCTTAATCAACCATTTAACCAAAAAATCTTAAAGTTGATCCTTTAATTCAACCAAATTTGTGGTTGTTGATGAACCCCATAAATGTCCTATTATTATGTCCATCTTCTGTACTCATCCTACTTGTTTACCATGCTTTTGAACATTTTTTCATATAGTTTCCTACTTTCATAAACCACATAACATTATGTTTTCAAACTCTTTTGAATAGTTATAATTATATATTAGAATTAAATATATGATGGTTGTCTATTTCTTTAGGATGCTTTTTCTATAAATGTGTTTTGGAGATGTTTAAAAAAAATAGGTATATAATACATAACATCCTGTAGCAAAAGGAATATCATTACACAGACCATCTTGTAGCCAATGTGTGACCAAATCTATTAATGAACAAATTTTGATTATCTTCTAATTGACTCATATAAATGACTCTAAACTCTATTGAACTCAATAAGGAAGTGATTAAAGAATGAAATAGCCTTGTTTGTTCTGCAACAAAGTCACAAGATTCACATGAAATATGTTTTTAGTGAAAGGAACCAATTTTGATTATCCCAATTTGAATGTATCTTAGAATATAATGTATATATTTTTTGCATAAAAAAAATCCTCTATAATATATAAATATATAGAAACAAAGTTGAGAGATATAGAGAAAGTAGTATATGTTGAATAGAGATTGTCAGAAGTATATTGTGTTAAGCAATTATGATTGTAACTTTATACAATAATTCATTGCTACACTTTTGATTAATATGAATGAACAATTCTAATTTCAATATATCGTTGTAAGAGGAAGGGTTGAATCTGGAGTTAGAAGAAGGAATGGCCTCCTTTGGAAAGTTACAACAATAATCCAACCCATCTAGTTAGTTAATCATGTTATTTGATTTACTTAAGAATTATGTGTTTTATTCATGAATTGTATGATTAACATTATTGTTTAATATTTATTTTAGGAATATTCCCATGCATAAGTATTTATTTTATTATAATTTCTTTACATTTTATTTCAAGCATTTCATTTACTGCACTTTAGCATCTTACATATAATTAGTTGAATATCAAATTAGATATTGAGTATGCACATACAATGACATCATCCTATCAAGTCTACGTCTCTAGATTGGCATTTAAATGAGATAGAAGGTACAAAACTATGGTTACTCTATTTATTTTGATCAAGATAAGTATATCCAATTATGAATCAGTTGCTAGTCATTTTTTGGCATCATTGTCGGGGAAGGTTGTCACACACTTATAATCTTCAATCTTGATAACAATTGTTTGTGAATGTTATTTTTTTCAAAGATTGTTATTTTTATAGATTAAATATTTCTTACTTTCATAGTTTAAAATTTCCCTTTTTTTAATTAGGATAGTGGAAATTTTTAAAAAAACTCATATTACTAACCCTGTGCAAGAAGGGTGGGAAAAAAATTAAAAGTAAAAAAAGGTGGTTAACATATGCAAAGTAAAGGGGACTATATATGAAGATTTTTTCCTAAATCATTGACTTTTTCTATAAGATCAGATATTCATCCTACATCAATTGAAGAACATGAAGGAATTCTTGAAGATCATTCATAGTTGTCAATAGAAGAGGTAGAGAAAAAACAATTTTTGAATGGATTGGTTGCACAAGCTAGAGAATTTAAATAGGTTCATATCAATAAAAGAGACCCACATGCATCACCTATGAGAATTCAAATCTTATCATCTCATACTTAGGAATCTAAAATTTATTTCCCTTTGTCCCCCAAATTTTTTGCTAAGGAGGCATTCAAAACTATTCTTTCCCCTAAAAGAAACACCAAGCCAATAAAATCTTTTAATTTAGAGAGACTCTTTATTGAGACACTAGTTGAATCTTATAAAACCTTCAAACCATCTCCATTATATAAGAAGCCATACATTCCTAATGAAAAAGATAAAGTCTCCATATTCTACACCCTAAGAAATTAAAGAATTGATATGAATTTTGAGTGTTGGGTAGAAACAACCTCCCATCTATCAACACAAAAAGTATTCATGGGGGATCACTAGGAAGAAAAAATTATTAATGAGTCTTCTAATTTTGAATTTCCTATCCTTACTCGTAATGAAAATGCACCCATAAAGAATATCCCACTCTGTCCTCCCTACTTTCAGGAAAAAAACATTTGATGATCCAGATACATTTCTTTTTGAGTTTGACATCTTATGTTGCAGCTATGATTATAATCAAGATGTTAAAAAACTCAAACTACTTACATCAATACTCAAATATGTAGCACTTATATGGTTCATGGGACTTGGAAAGGATGCCATTTCTACTTGGGAAGAAATGAAGGAGAAGTTTTTGATGAAATATCAAGATTATTGTAAGGGAAAAAACTATAAGAGAGATGATATTTTTCGAATGATGCAAGTTGATGATGAGTCACTAGAGGAGTATATGGAAAGATTTTTGTTTAGTTTGAAAAAATCCAAACATACCACAACAGACAAAGAATTGATCAAGCTGATATTCTTAAAAGGAATTAGAGATGATTGTCTAGAGGTACTAGATCTAATGTTTGGTGGTGATGTTTCTACACTACCATTTGTTAAACTAACAGTTCTCTTTATGAACTACTCCAGATCAACCATGAATAAAAGTAGGGGTAGAACCCTTCTTGCAGCATCTACTATAGGACCGTCAAAAGTTGAAGTTAGCAACCTATTTTAGGACATGAAATAGGACATCATAAATCACCTAGCTACTCAACTTGATACATTACATACATGGAAACAACAAGAACAAATCGAGAAAGCCTTAGCCGCTTGTTGCCCTGAATGCAGAAAGAAGAAGGTAGATTGCACATGCCATTCCATGAAAGCTCAGGTAGCTAGTATCACCGAGGAAAATCTTGAGATAGTAGAGTTGTATGCCATAAGAGAAGATGAGAACCAAGTATTTTTCATGGATTAATGATAACCATGGGTACAAAGACTAGGTATGCCATCAAAATCTATGTTTGTAAACTCTTAATTCTCAAATAATCCTCAATACAGTTCTTGGATGAATATACCCAATCTAAATTGGTCCCAAACAAATTGGTAGCTACCATAGAATTAGTTATGGATGCAACAAAATGGACAAAAACCTCAACAAGGATAATTCCAAAACCATCAATGGTTTTATCCCTCTAATCCATGGTAACATCAATGAAGAGGAAGTCAAGGCTTTCCCTAAAAAATGCAATAACTATAATAACATGGCATAATACCAAACACTTAGTAACCTATTCAAATCACTCAATTATCTATCTAAACCATCCTTAATCCTACCAATAAGTTGGTTCAACTAACACAATCCATTGAAATAATGTAATATCCAACATACATATTGGATATTAATCAAGTTCAACTTTGCTCAGATCGTGTTCTTCCACAACCCACCTCACCCATAATCATAGAACACCTTGAACCAGCTCCACTCAATACCAATCCATAGCCACCCATAGCCAACTTTGAGCCAAGTTCATCATAAAATAAAAAAGAAACTGACAATCCTCCTTTTCCAGAGAGATTGAACATATCACATCTTAAACAAGACCCTAAATTTGATATCTTAAGACAACTCAAGAATGTGTGCATTAAAATCCCACTCTTTCAAGAAATAAAGGATGTTCCTATCTACAATAAAGTTGTTTGAGATCTATGTTTAAAAAAATTGAGAAAAAAGAATAAAGATCCTAAAATAGTCCAGGTCATTAGCCAATTAACAGATATTAATATAGTTCCCCCAAATATTTTATTCCAAAAAGTCTTGTGGTTAATGTGAGAATCCACAGCCAACCCATTTCTAATACTTTAATTGACTTGGATGAAGCCATTAATGTGATGACCATGCAAACCATCTAAAAACTAAAACTTATCACTCTATGTCCAACACCTACTATCCTTTAGATGGTTGATAGATCAACTCTTAAGCTTGAGGGGATTGTTGAGGACCTTGATATCACTATGGATTCTTGGAAATATCCAATAGATTTTATTTTCCTATAGCTAAAGATCAATTTATGGGGTTATCTTCTCATCCTTGTTCACCCATGGTTGGACACTACCGATGCTTTTATTGGATGTAGGTCAAGAAAAATGCTAATTTTCAATGGAAATGACACCAAAAAATTTGTGTTGTATCTACCAACTCAACCTTCCCTGGATGGTGGACCAATCCCTTAGATTGATGAATTTAAATAAGTTATCTCTTTGTAGACTCTCTACACAATTTATCAGAGTCTAGTTCTGCAGGTCTAAGAAAAAGACACTATCCTTATTAGTATACTACAAAACACCTATCGATAGGATCTTGTAGCAACTAACCTATTAGAATGTAGACCATGCTCTCTTTAGAATACCTTTCTTGAGAATGATTTTGATAAAACTATAAGAGACATTTGGGTATTTCATCAGTTATTTCTCCATCAATGTAGTTATGCTCCCTTAATCACCAACATAGAGACCATGCTTTTTTTTAATAGAGTAGACATCCTACCAAACAAACCTCTCAATATCAACACTTCCTTAACATCCCAACAATAAAGTTAGTTACTTACAATGTTGAGAAGACACACAACAACATTTGACTAGGATTACCATGACATGAGAGTTATACCCCTAGATTTATGAACACATCACATTTACATTAAAGAAGAATGCAAACCTATTTGCCAACCCTAATGATGAATGAATCCTGTAGTCAAAGACATTGTCAAAATTGTGTTACAAAAACTCTTGGATGTAGGATTTGTTTATCCTATCTCAGACAACTAGTGGGTCTTTCTCCTAGTCATTATCCTTAAGCAAGGGGCAAATGACATATTTGTGTTGACTACAAAGAGTTAAATGCTACTACTAGGAAGGATTTATTTCCCCTTCCATTTATTAATCAATTGTTGTATATGTTAGTAGGGGAGAAATAATTTTCTTTCCTAGATGACTATAGTGGTTATAATCAAATATGAATTGCTCCACAAGACCAAGACAAAACAACTTTTACTTTCCCTTGGGGAATCTATGACTATGTCATCTTACCATTTGGTCTTTGAAATGCCCCAACTTATTTTCAAAGGGTTATATTGAGCATATTTTATGGTCTCTCCCATGATTGTGTTGAAATCTATAGGGATGACTTCACTGTCTATGGATAGATATTCGAAGAAATGTTGACCAACGTAGGGAAAGCTATTCAATGCTATCCTGATCATCAATTATCTATGAGCAATGAAAAATGTTACATGCTTATAAATGAAGGGAGTGTGTTGGGACATCACATATCCCCTACTAGAATTCAAGTTGACCCAACAAAGATAATTATCATTAAGGATCTACCCACACCAAAGAAGTAGAAAGATGTTATATTTTTTTTATGACATGTTGGTTATTATAGATGATTCATCAAATATTTTAGTAAAATTACCACCCCAATGTTTGGATTGTTTACTGAAGATTTTGAATTTACATGGACAAATGATTGTCAAACTACCTTTTCAGCAATTCAAAGACCTATTCATAACAACTCATAGTTTGAGAGGGCCTAAACAAAAGAATCCTTTTCACATTCATATAGATGCATATGACACCACTCTAGGAGCTACCCTTGGACAAAAATATGAATCTCTGAGTTATGCAATCTATTTTATCAACAAGAATCTTCAAGGGGATGAACTCAAGTACACTGTAATAGAGAAAGAATTTCTTATCGTCATCTATGCCATCAAAAAAATTTGAAACTACATTACATGTTACCAAGTATTCATCCAAACTGATCATATAACAATAAGGTATTTAATGAACAAACCCACTTTAATAGGGAGGTTAATTCATAGGTTGCTTTTACTATAAGAATTTGATATTGCCATTATGAATAGACTTGGTAAAGATAATGTAGTTGCAGAGTTTCTATCTTGATTACAAAATGATTAACATAGTCCTATTGTTGATGATTATTTTCTTGATGAACATTTATTGCTGTAAAAATTCAATCTCCTTGGTTTGTAAATATTACTAACTATCTTGTTTCAGGATCACTACCACAACATTTATCATCTAAGGATAAACAAACCTTGATCTAAAAGAGAAGACATTATTCTTGGATTGTAGGATATCTATTTATCACTAGAAAAAATTCATTTATGAGAAGATGTATCTGAGAAGATGAAGCTTATGACATTCTTAGAGCCTACCATGACGAGCTTTGTGGGGGTCATTTTTATACCAAATGAATTACCATGAAAGTACTCACTGTTGGATATAATTAACCTTTTTTGCATAAGAATGTTGTGATGTACACTGTAGATGTGATCAATGCCAACGTATGAGAAATCCCACTCACTTTGATGAAATGTGATTACAATCACAACTGGTTTTGGAACCTTTTGACAAATGGGGAATGGATTGTATAGGTCCCATTGATCCTAAGTACAACAAAGAATACATACTAGTGTGCATTGATTATGTCACCAAATGGGTAGAGGTAAAATCCTTAACCCATGCCCAAGATGAGAAGGTAACTGAGTTCCTCTATGAATAAATCTTCATGTACTATGGAGTACCAATATAAATAATCATAGACCAAGGTTGATAATTCACATTAGACCTCACAATTGCCTTGGTAAAATAATATGAAATCAGACACCAGAAGTCTACCCCTTACCATCTTTAGTTAGATGGTCAGGTGGAAGTGACAAACTATGAATTGGAAAATATCCTCACTAAAACTGTCAGCTTGCATAAAAAAGATTGGTCAACTCATCTTCTAGAAGTAGTTTGGGCTTATAGAATCACCTAGAAAACTACAACTAGTTTCACTCCATATGAACTAGTTTATGGTAAAAATCCTATTCTACCCATTGAGTTTGAACATAAGACATTAAATACAACACTTGATTTAAGCTTAGATATGTCTCAAGATCAATAAGATCAGATCATGCAACTGAATGCACTTGATGAATTAAAAAAGGAAGCACTTCATCATAATAAAATAGTGCAAAGAAAACATGTAGGATGGAATGATAGAAACATCAAGACTAATAATTTCCAACTAGGAGACTAGGTAATCCTTTTTTACTCTAAATACAAGGATCATAAAGGAAAGTTGCAGTCTAGATGGCTTGGGCCTTATGAGATTGAATGATTTTTTGACAATAGAGCTATAAATCTCACAACCATTGACTTTGTTTGGTTTCAACTATTTGTTAATGGCCACATACTCAAGCTATATAAGAAACTATTTTCCAAGGAAACTCTCACTTGACAACTTTTTGAAGAACATCCATCTCTTCTTCATGAATCAAATCAACCTATTCCTACAGTCGAAGGATATTTTTGTCAACCCTTCTCTAATATTTTCTAAGAGTAATACATCTTCCTAAAATCAAGAACAAGTCATTCAAAATAGCTTGGTTTAGGTTGAATAAAATCTTACTCTCTAGATTATTGTGATTTCAGTTGAGTTTGGATAAGAAAATATTAAAAAAATAGAAAATTCAGCAATGAAAACCTTTAGACATTGCTGACAGATGTCTCAAAAAACTAGGTCACTGGTTGATCGATGTTTGTTAAAAAAAGGAAAAAAGAGAAAAGACACTTATACAATAAAAAATTATTTGTTTTCACTTATTTTTTCTTGTAGATTCATTCCCTTGGAGTAGAAATACATTTTCCTTCTTGTTATAGGATAGAAAATTTATCACTAAAAGTAAAAACCTTACTACTGTAGGGTAAAATTTGTAGCTACAGGATAAAACTTGTTGATAAATGATGCATATCTTACTATAAGATGTCTTCCTATATTCCATCCTACATCAAGTATTTGATCCCACTCAAACATTAGCGTATGCCATGATCACCAATTCACATCATCATTGGCATATTTATGAAAGGTATTTCAATAGGTAATACGATAATTGTTCTATATTTATTTTATGTCATACATTTTAATTATTTTTAAAGATGATGAGACTTAATATTATCAATGCACCATCATATCCTCTCTTTATTACACCTGCTTACCATCTTTGTCATTGTAGATGTGACCATTGATACAACTACTAATATCACTCCTTACTCTTACCATGAGTGTTTTGTGCACATCAACTTTGTCCCTCGAGGACAAGTGAAAGATTAAGTTAGGGGGATATTTTTCATTAATTCAAAAGGGTTATTTCACATCTCAATGAAAAAGTCATAAATCATTTCATCATTTCCCAAACCCCTTGCTACAAGCACTTAAACCTATAACTCACATAATATGAGAGGTGATTTGTTGAAACATGAACCACTGGATATCATCCCCTTGACCAACAACCCAAAAATCTTGGCCTTGTTCTGACATATAATATGGCCATAGTATTTCAAAAAAATATAGTCCCTAGATGAAGGAATTACAGAGGTATGTGCTGGTACATTGCATAATAGCTTGGCCATGGTAAAAGGGATGGAAGTAAAGCTAATATAAATAGCCATTAGAAGAGTAATGAGACTACCTAGAACAAGGGAGGAATGACAATAAATATGATGCCAAGGTTGATAGACAAAAGTTTAGCAGAGTAAATGAATGCTTGGAAACCTCAAATCAGGGCACTACAAGGTTGTCTCTACTAGGAAGATGGCCTAAGGCTACTAAGTTTATTTCAAGATATTTCATCTGTGAAGGAAGATATTCTATGTTGCATGGCCTACACTTCAAGTTACTGAATCATTTACGACACAGAATGGAGATAAACATTATCAACTTTTTGCTTCATATGATCACCAAAATGTCAAAATCTTTTCAAAAATGTAATTTTAAAGCTCTCTCCCACCATTGTCTCATCTAGTTAATTGTTCAAGACTATTTGCAAAGAAGTAGACCCAACATCAGTTGGGAGGAATTTCTCCAAGTACTAGGAAATGAAGAGAGTGATAGAGAAGGAAATGAATTAGAAGAAGAATTGGAGTTTGAAAGACAAAGATTAGAAAAAACCCTCTTTGCAAAACCACAAGAACCTGTAGCTAAAAACCTTCTTATAGCCATACAAGAACCTACAGAAGAAGGTCTTCCTACAACAACACAAGAACCTACAACAAGGTCTGAAAGAAGGAAAAGGAGGAAACTTATTCTTCAGCCTAATTTAGATGATTCTGAGGAGGAATTCCCATCTTCTTCCAAAAATTCCAAAGCAACCTCTAATCTTCATAGATTTTATAGATTAAAGAAAAAATTGAGAACTAAACATTCTTCCATTATTCAAATTAATGAAGAATCTAGGGAAGAAGAGACTACTATTAGAAATGAATCTATTAAGATTGAAATAGACAAGGAAGAATGTTCTACAATATTTCATCAAGAAGAAGAAAAACAAATTGAACAGAGTTTTGAAGAAATGCACGAGGAAGAACAAGTTGAACACAATATTGAAGAAATGCATGAGGAAGAAAAATAAGTTGAACACAGTTTTAAATAAATGCATGAGGAAGAAGAACAAGTTGAACATAATTTTGAAGAATTATATGAGGAACTAGTACAAGAAGAATTACAAAAAGTGTTGGATGAGGAACCCGTGTAAAAATAATTTAAACAATTGGAGCAACCTGCTACAGTGCAAGTGGAATTTTTCACTCTTGGGCAAGCCTTGCAAGAAATTGAGATACTAAAGAAGCAGCTGCAAGACCAATCTAGTGGAGGTCTGGATGCACTTGCAGTAGCAACTTATCACTTTTAGGCCTCAACTAAAGATCATCTTGTAGCCAACATTCCACAACCTTCTATAGAGGTCAATCAACAAGAGGAACCTAAAGCCGCCCCTGACGCTAGGTATCAATCTTATTTTGCAATATCTTCTAAACTATTGAATTGGATGACAAAATCAATTTGAATCTCTAAAATAATTGAGGAAAGAAAATAGGATATTAAAAGAGGAAAAAAAGTTGAAGGAAGAGAGCATCACCAAACTAAAATAGAAAGTTGAGGACATGGCTAGTATAACCCAAGAACTCATTGATTACAGGCCTCTTGTAATAGTTTATTCAGTTTATCTTGAAGAATAATAACATAAGTTTATATTTATGAGAATTTATTTTGATATGCCCCATGAAGTTATTGACCCCCTTACCTTCTTTTCTATTTATAAAAAAGTTCATAGGAAGAACAAACACAATTGTGCGAGTTTTACCTACACAATTATGTTGTTCTGTATGATAGAGAATGGAATCCCAATTTATATGTTGGAGATGTCAAATTGAAATCATTTTCATCATACTTGTTAAATAAATAGAGAAGAAAAAGAGAAATAGAAGAATACAAAAAAAAAAGAAAGAAACCCAGTTACTTATCAAGAGTGAATCAATGGCACCTGATGTTGTATTAGCTAAATGGTATGATATCATGTTGATGAATAAAGTAAGAACTTGGTTTGAAAATAAATGTGATGAGTTCCAATATTTTTATTTTGGATTGAGAACTTCTACTGGTCTTGTTACAAGAGAATCATGAACTGAATGATGGAATGAGCTCACCCTAGCACTGAGAAAGAGAGAGAGCCTTATTCCCCTTTTAATTTAAAAATAATATTTACCAGGATCATAAAATAAATTATTCTTTCAGGTGACATGGGATCACAATTTTTGAGCCTAAAGTTCCAACCACCCCTATTTTGGTATCTTGTTCTAGAGTGATAGGACAAAAATCTAGTGGATGAAGCCAAAGAAGCCAAAATTTGGCAATTATTTGAACAGAGGTGTAGATTCTACGTTTAGTTTTCTAGTGGTGTTATCAATCTTATGGATTTCATATTTCTTTGTAAATTGGTAATGAATAAGTTTGATGCTCAAGGTCAAGTAAAATCTTAAGTTGGGAGGTGTGATGAGCCCCATAAATATGTTGTTATTTCTATCTATTATACTCATCATGTTTGTTTACCATGCTTTTGAACACTTTTCCATATAGTTTCCTACTTTCATAAACCATATAGCATTATATTTTCAAACTCTTTTAAATAGTTATAATTATGTATTAGAATTAAATATATGATGGTTGTCTATTGATTTAAGATGTATTTTCTATAAATATGTTTTGAAGATGTTTTGGATAAATAGGTATATAGCACGGAGCATCCGATAACAAAAAGAGTTTTATTACACAGACCATCATGTAGCCAATGCATGACCAAAGCTACAGATGAACATATTTTTATTTTGTTCTAACAGACTCATAGAAATGACCCTAACCTCTATAGAGATCAATAAGGAAGTGGTTGAAGAATGAAAACAAATTTGTTTATCCTATAACAAAGTTACAATATTCACATGAAGGATGTCTTTAGGAAAAGGAACCAATTTTAATTATACCAATTTGAATGTATCTTAGAATAGAATGTATATATTATTTTTCATAAAAAAATCTCCTCTATGGTATATAAATATGTAGCAACAGAGGTGAGAAATATAGATAAAACAATATATGTTGATTAGAGATTATCAGAAGTATATTGTGTTAAACAATTATGATTATAATTTCATGTAGCAATTTGTTGTTGTACTTTTGATTAATATGAGTGAGTAATTATGATTTTAATATAGTATTGTAAGAATAAGGGTTGATTCTAGAGTTGGAAGAAGGAAGGACCCCCGTTGAAAGGTTGCAGCAACAATCCAACCCATCTAGTTAGTTAAGCATGCTATTTGATTTCGTTAAGCATTGTGTGTTTCATTTATGAATTGTGTGATTTATATTCTTGTTTAAGATTTGTTTTAGGAAGCTTCTCATGAATAAGCATTTATATTAATGTACTTTTTTTATATTTTATTTCAAGCATTTCATTTATTGCACTTCAGCATCTTATATATAATTAGCAAAATGTAAAATTAGAGATTGAATGTACACATACAATGACATCATCCTATCAAGTCTATGTCTTTGAGTTGATATTTAAAAGAGATAGAAGGTACAGATCCATGGTTACTCTCCTTGTTCATTTTGATCAAAAGAAGTATATCCAATTATGAATTAGTTGTTAGTTAGTTTTCATCTTGTATGGTGCCTTAGACTATGGTTCTAAGCTAGGTATGATATTGATAGAAAACTCACGTCTAGAAGGTAAACTTGGCAACTCTTATAGAAACACATCATGGTAATCTCTAAGAAATGGATAATATTCGAGAGATGGTTCTTTAGGTTCCTTCATTTCATTTATCTTGATGATAAATGCCTGGCACCCTTTTTCTTAAGCCTTCTTAAGATGCATAGTTGAAATCTTCCTAAGCTTCAACTCTCTCTTCTCACCTTAAATTTGTATCTGATTCTTGAAATCATTAAGGTACTCAACCTTATTCAAGTAGCAGTCAAACTTGGATTTATGTTTTGTGATCCAGTTGACTCATAAGATCACATCATATGATCCTAGAGGTGCTACATACAAATACACAACTATTATGAATTCAGGCAACCTAATCTATGCTTTGACTAAACACCTATCTACTATGACTTTTACATCATTCTTATACTATACTAAACATTTGTTTGCCATTACAACAGCTCTTATATCAAACTTATTAAGCATCCTAGGAGCTATAAAACATTCAATGGCTCGTGCATCTATCAAAATAGAAATTAGATGATAAAAAAAGTACCTGATAGCTCAATAAGTAATGACTGATATTCAGCCTATCGATTATCAACTACTACATGAATACACTACTAAAAACCACCCTATAGAGGACTAAGGCCTTTGCCCTTTGACTTTTCCTATGGAAAATCATGATCATAATGATCCTCTTTGTAAATTAAACACCATCTTAGCAGTCTTTTCTTGACATTATGTTGGTTTCCCTTAAAACTATCTTTGGATTCATTACCTTGCTTCTTATTGCTTGAACCATTGTTGAACTTAGAATTTTAGTTTTTAAACTAGTTCATGGAGTCTTCAATCCTCTATTTCTAATTTTTCTTCTTGAAGGTTGACTTAGAATTTATAAACTTTTTCTTGAACTTATTTTTGGTCTGCAAAAGGGACTTTAGCTTTTGCTCCTATTTGACCACCTTTTTGAAGACCTAGTCCATGGTGGAAGGTCCATGAACATCTACCTCTCCGCTAATCTAAGGCCTCAAACCCATGATAAACTTCTTGTTCCTAAATCACTCATCTCCCTAATATTGAGGTACATACTTCAATAGTTCAGTGAATTTATCTCAGTACTCATTCACTAACATATCACCCTGATTCAGATTCTAAAAATCTATGAGCCTCTGATAAAAATATAGTTATTAGAGATACCATGATCTAAATAAAGCTACAAATTGATCCCAAGTATTGGTAGTCAAATTCAAATTCATTTCTAACCTTTTGTTATCCCACCACATATCTGCCTCACCAAACAACTAGTATGCTCCCCAAACCACCTTGGTAACCTTAGAGTAGTTTCAAATTTTGAAATAATTCTACATATCTGTCAACCATGCCTTATCTCCATCACCTAGAATGGTTCTATCAAGCTTAGGTGGGTTCACCTTCATGTCTTAGGCCAACTCCATAGAAAATTATGCTCTAGCATCATGTGGATTATCCTACTTAGCCAAATGCTCTTTAGGTTCATCTTGTTGTTCCTCTCCTTTGTGGCCATGAACCCCCTATTCTAGAGATTTAATCTGACCTTTGGTCCCATTCATGATTGTGAGAAGCTGATCCATCTTTACAGATTGCTTAGCAACAAATTGACTAGAATCAAATGGAGGGTTGTTATCACCAGCATTCGAAGGACCCTCACTAGAAACTATCACTTTCACCATTTTTTTAAATATCAATAGAAGGATATGAAAATTTTAGTGAACTCATTAGATCCTAGAGTTTGATTCGTAGCTCTAAGACCACATGTAACATCCCCACTAGGTTTTACATAGAAATGTGTAATTTTAAAAAATAAAAAATAAACATATATACAAAAATAGACTATATCGTGAGAGTCTATCATAGATCATAAAATTATCCATGTGTAATTATGACAACTATTCATATTACATAACAAATTATGGATCTCTAACATCATGAGAGTATGACAAACACAATATAGAAAGTAATTATAACATTTCAATCTCAAATTATATAAATACATAATCACCATTGTCAATGTGCATCAATATATAATTACAACTCTTCATGATAATTTTAAATAATAAGTAAAATATAATACAATATACAAATAAGATACTTAGCTTTCCCAAATCATAGTTCTTGAATTTCAAGTATCTGTGGCAATCTCAAGTGTCGTCTCAATAAGTAGTACTACTATGGAGAAGGAGAACATCATCTAAGTGCTTTTACACACCAACTATAAACAAAAAATCACCTAAACTAATCCCATCAGGGAATGCCACTCCTTTCATAGATGAGTAGATAGTGATAGCATGAGAATCTAGAGAGATAAGAAAGTACCTATGTGTTGTATGATTCTAACTAACTAAACATGTAGTGTATTATAAAAAACTCAATCTAATGCAAGATATCACATGTACATGTAAACTATACTCATGAAATGATAATGTCTCACAAAACATACTTTGGCCAAAGCTTTATGAATAGCAATATAAAAGTGATCTATAGATCAATCAAATTCATACACATCACTTGATCAGATTACCTTTATCTAGAATTGAAATGTTAGTAATCCAATGAAGTCCATATCACTCTTTACTCTGCATTAGCAATGTAGATTGGTCAAATATAATTTAAACACAAGATTCAAACAACTTATATCTTACTAGTTAATGCATCACATGACATACTAAATATATGAGTAATAATAACATATATTTAATCCATCAAACATATGCATGAATCTTATATTATATCCTATCCCATACTAGAAATAATGATCACAATTATACCACCTAGGTAAACACACAATTAACTGCATAGTTCAAACAATACAATTTATTTTTTAGTTATCTACACCATATGGCAGCCCATATTAAGATAGTCTAGTGTTTAATCATAACTACTAAGCATAGGAATCAAACTAATGAAGTAGTTATAAATACATGGCAACACACATTGCATACAACAACTAGAAAAACTAGAACTTTGTTTTCCAAAAACATAAGAAATCTACTTTAACAATTGGTTTATATTTAGGGGTTTATAAGCAATTATTTGTTAAGTTATCCATAATAATCCTGTTAATATTCCACCCAAGGAATTATAACATAAAGAATATACCCAAGATTCTAAATATGTTGTTAGGCTTATTTACACTTATTTTCAAAAAGAAACATTCTACCAATAATTATAACTCATAAATAGTTTTAGCATCAATTTCCATGTGAGGGTTTCCATCAGCAAGTGATCTAAACATTTTTTGAATTTTATGTCATGATACTAGGTTTGCTATATTTACCGTAGGTACTTATTACCTGAATAAGAAGGTTTATAATAAATATGTATATTGTATCCTTATAAGCATAATTCACCCCTTAATGACTCCATATGTGGTTCAACCTATCATGGCTTTAGATAATTTAGATATATGAATACATCACCTATTTAATTGAAATCTAGGTTTTTCATAAATAAAAGTTTTCATACATTATTTCTGACGGATAGCTTATAACAACATATCCTCACAAAAATTTGTATTATAACCATTTCATGTTATTATGGTACTAAAGAGTCCATCTCATTCCCAAGAATACTAAGTGTTATGACTTGGAAAATTCAACATATATCCATATGCCCTTAATTTAGAAATTATAATAACTCGTTCTTTTTTCTTTTGGCATAACTATATACTTCCTCTTATTGCTCTTTTAACCAAAATGTGACTTCTCAAATCACATGCCTAAAGTCATTTAATTTTAGCAAATTCTCAACTAAATCCTTCAGTTTATTTTAGATAGAGTGACCCAATGTTGGTTTAAATAAAAGAATCTCTATTCACCTATATCCATATGACCTACCCAAATTACCCAACTGGATTTACTTCAACAACAATAGAATATATATGAGATTAATGGGTAAGTTGACACCTCAAAGAAAGTAAATTATGTTTGCAAAAGTATAACAACAAATCATAAAATGGCTTTGACGAACCCATTGAACCAATGCAATTTTTTTTAAAAAAAAGTATAATTCTAATTAAAGTATATATAATTGGTAGGTTGTTATAGCAACTTCAATCTGGTTGTCCAATGAGGTGTCGCCCTATTCCAGCCAAGCTAAGTATTCCATAATAACTGTGTATATATATTATCCATTGTGATTGTGTCACTTATATATATATATATATATATATATATATATATATATATATATATATATATATATATATATATATATATATATATATATATATATATATATATATATTATAGAACATACAATAAATAACTAGATTGGGAATAATGTTGCTATAACATTATTCTTTTATAGAATGTTATGTAATGCCTCAATTATAGGGGATAAAAGGAAAGGTCGATGCCCCACAAAATAAATTATTATTTTAAAAATATGCTAAATAGATAACCAAACTTACTAATGATTTCAACACTCCAAAAACACATTAGAATTATTATTTTTTTTTAAAACATAGGATGATTTCTTCCTAAAGTGATGCAAGAGAGGACATACCACTTTTTTATATATTTTGTAACCACCATTGGACCAAAATAATTTTAAGCATGAGATGCCAGTTTTCATTATGCATACTTTCCTTGGCATGTACATGAATAAGACACTCTTACTCAGTGAATTACTAAAACCACTATATACCTATCTTGAAGGTTCTTAAATTCTATTATTAATCTTATACATCTTGATTTGTAGTTAATTTGAGTTCCAAACAGTAACCAAGCATAAGTATACTGTTATAGTAGTTTTTACTATTTGTTATAAAATAATGAATTACCTCAAATTAACCATTTTATGATCACTCAGAGAAAAAGTATCCTTTTACCAAGCTTATTACTTTATATGATTTAAGTCAACCTATTAAGTATGTACATAAGGTGGAAAAATATACTATAAATTCATTATCTCTTGTGGTGAATCTATGTTCCAAAATCACTATGTGTTTACAAATCTATACTGAGGGTATGTTTTAGTTTACTCAATATCTAGTTTTGAACTAGTGGTCGTTATAAAACTTAACGCCACATAGCACAAATTAATATACACAATTTGCTCATATCATTCCTGAGAATTGAATACATTACTTACCTCTCAAATGCCAATGAAATTTACTTGATTCATAGAAATTCCTTCTTTTCAATCTACCTTTATCATCTTCCATGCTATCCACTCCTTTTCTGATATCCTCTCCAATGCTGCGCTTCTCCTCTTTTTCTTCTCCAATGCATATGATGAAAATTCTCATTCAACTCTTTCCTTATGTAAGGTAGGCGCTATCTTTTCTTTTTTTTTTTCCAAGATTTATGTTGTTGCTTTCTATTTTTCTTTATTTTTTTATTTTTACTCAATTTAAAACATTTAATTCTTTTTTTGTTTTTCTAAATTTTTAATTACTATTATTTTTAATTTCATTATTTTTTTTATCAAGATATTTCAACTTTTTTATATTTTAATATGAAATGCCCAATTTTATATTTTTAATTAAACCAAATTAGTATTCAACTATATTTAAACAAGTTAATGACAAATTCTAAAATTCATAAATAACCTATATTTTAATTTTACCTTTACTAAAATTGCTTCTATGTGTTTTAATGGCACATGTTAAACACATAAAGGAATTCACTTCTATAATTCTACCTACTTAGGCAAATCACAGAAAAAACACTTCAAACAAGCACAAACACACCATAAGTAATTATTTTTAAATGCATTTCTACCATGACTTACTATTGTGGTGTGTGTAGGGTTTTGCTAGCTCTTTGTCGACCTTCAACATCTCCATCTACATCATACTCTTTAATGATTCTCTCCCTCTAATATGCTCGAGGGATGAATTCTCCTGTGTCCACCTCACAACATGTAGGTAATTAGATTTTATCACATGATAACCATAAAGCAATAATATAACTGAAATAGTATATTAATATGCTTAAAATGTAAATATATACATTAACCAACTCATAATAAACAAACATGTATCATTATTTAACTAAGCAACATTCTACTACCCCAAAATAACATAAATCTCAAGCTTAATAAAAAATGTAACCAATATTATGTATGTCAACTATAACTATCCATAAAAAGTCAAATAGTTTGCTTAGCGAGGAATCAAGATGCAACATATGAATAAGTTACACCATGTTATCAATAACTGCACTTGAAAAGGAACTGAGAACATGTGTAATAAGTATGCACATAAATGATGATATTTTTTTACCAATGATGAAGCTCTTGCTAGATTATATTGAGTATGCAGTCCTATATGTCATTTGCTAAGATGTTGAGTCCAAAAAAAATGCATTGGTATCTTGTCATATTTTGGCAATTGATCTGAATTCACTTGGGAAAGTCCTCACCACCTATCAGGTTAAAATATTTTCTTTCTCATCATGCAATAGAGATCCAAAGGTCACAATGAGTGTTCAAGATTGTAGTGGTAATTGTCAAGCTCTTGCGTGTCAACACCAAATTGTGATCATGCTTTCCAAAATTCAACTAGAATTTACCATTGATTTGGATTTTACCTAAACTTTTATTTTTCTAAACATGGATACTAATATTAATGCTTGGATTTTTCTTTGGTAGTATTGAGAATAATGCAAACAAATGTCATTTTATGTCTATTATTCTAAATGTATACAAAATTAGGTTGTATTACGTGGATGGTGGGTTAATTACATCTTATTATTTATGTCCATAACTCCCAAATAAATTTCAATGTAAAGTTACAAAAAAGGTTTAATGATTCAGCTTTTAAATTTGTTTTTCAAAATTACTAAAAAGATTGGAAAGATAATTGCTCATACCTTCTCCAATATCTTCAGCCCAAACAATGAAGCACTTACTCCAATGCAAAGAAGAATGAAAGCAATTATGCCTTGAAACATATTACAAAATAAATAATATTGTATTTTTAAAATGTATTATTATGCATATGAAAAAAAAATGAAATCCCACCATATAATCCTAATTATAATAAGATCAGGGTATATCCATTGGCTAGCTGATAATGAAATCTGTTGACCTTTATATATTAAAAGAATGGGAATATAAAATGAACGAGAGTTAACAAATTAAGCTATTTAAATACAAAATGTGAGGAGTTAAGACTCATAAATTTAAATATTTCTCAGTTCTAGATACCTTGCACAACTTTAACAATTGCAAGGCTCTTTTATTTAAGGTGATTTTATTATAGGGATTCTTGGGCATGGCATGAGGTTTGAACTTGGGTCATTGCCACTAGTAAGGTAGATTTATAATTCAATAATCTAGAAGATCTTATACTATTACCAACAATTTTACTATAAAATTTGATTTTTAAATAAAAAATATCCAAAATAACTATAGAATTTGAATGTAATATAAACAAACCCAAAATACCATGTTGATACCTCATCTTGAATTAAATATGTAGTGAAATTAATAAAAGCTTAGGGTAGCATTAGCCACTCAAGTTTTACTAGTGCAATTCAAAGAGAATTCAACTTCAAATCATAATAACAACCCCTAAGGCAATAGATCCATCCTAGGCTAATATTATCCCTTAGTAAAGTCAAATCAACATTGTAATCTAGGAATGAGAAAATATCAATTAGCCTAAAAGTTAATCCATGCTTGTTACAAGCTAAAGAAATAGGGACCTTTTAGATCTATGGAATTTTTCTTTCTATATAATTGTCTCATGGAACATCACACAAACCACTGGTAATGGTAATCATTTTCCCACATGCAATCGACATTTATAGACTAAAATTATAAAATATTCAACAACTTTCAAGGAAAAAGTTAACTAGTCATTGCATAAACCACTGAATAATGGTAAGTGTTTTCCCATAATCAAGGGACATTCCCAGATATTCAATAACTTGTAGGGAAAAAATATTCAAAAACTCTTCCATCTTTTCTACATTATTACCTTTCCTAGACAATAGGGTCAAGATTATGGATATTTTTACTAGAATGATGACATGGCATCACACAAATTGAGAAGCAAAATCTTGCATATATGACAACCAGTAACCAATTATTATGTTTGAATTTTACAAATTACATCATTTTAGTTTTGATGTAAGTTTTCAAATAATGATGAAAATACTGAAGATTTTACAAATTATTTTGAAATTCCATATTTGTCTTCCAATCTATATTCCTATGTGTTACAATTTACTTTTGGACTATTATCGACTAACTATAACTTTAAATAAGTACATTATTAATGTTATTTAATTCCTATATGGATTTTGACTAACTGTCCAAATAAAAGAACAACTATCATATCAACTTTGTCATATATGTTTTTTTTCATATGAAAGCGTTTAACTAAGAAAGAAAAGAATCATTTACGCTGATGAATTCCATTAAGTTGTTGTCTCTATTGGAGAGAATGTTGAATTTAATAGTGTTATTGAACATTTTATGGATTCCCATTATAGCTGATGTATTTGTTGTTGCAATTAGTATCTTATGGTGTTGTCATAGTTACAATGTGGTTCTAATTTCTTGGTTTTTAGTTGAGACTATCTTCTAAGAGTGTTGATGCTATATATGAATTGAGTTCATTTTGATTTTTTTTTTTGATTTAATGAACTAGAAAACTATAAATAACTTCCAAATCAAGGTACAACCTAAGCAAAAGGGATGTCCTAATCAGGTTAGGAAAACCCTCTTACCAGGTATGCAGATGTGACACTTTTGGATTTTACAATTAGGTACAATCTTTGGGTAATCATAAACACCTAGCCTCTAACAACAATGCATAGACCATGTTAGAGAATTTCTCCACAGCCAAACTTTAATCTTAGGCATCCTAAAAAGCATGAGATAATGATTGAAGTTTTGAACCTTTAGCCTCACCAGGTCTTAAAAAAATTAATAATATCTTATGGCATATAAAAATAACAATATAACACAAGTTACAAGAATAGAAGCAATGCAGCTAGCTGAAACTATTCTCATTAGAAAAAGCTTTTTCTAGGCCAACTGGAAAGGAGATCTAATATAACCTACTAAAAATAGCATATTAGATACATCTGGCCTAAAGGTTAAGTGTAAAATGTTAACATTTGAGTTAATGTCCAATTAGGTTGGACAAACACTTTTATTTGGTAAGCAGATTCAGACGATCGAGCTTTTAATATTTATTATTAACTAATAACATGGTCTTTGTGCTCCCTCTTGTTATAGCATATTAGATATGTTCATCCTAAACTCCCAAATAGATAGGATAGATATATATAATCTAGTAGATTTTGTACTATTGTGCACAATTTAGCTATATAATTCGATTGTTAAATGCAAAATATCCCAAAAAAATTATAGAATTTTAATGTCATATAAAACAAACCCAAAATACCATGATGATACCTCATCTTGAACTAAATATACAGTGAAATTTCCAAAGCTTAGGGTAACATTGGCCACTCAATTTTTACTAGTACAATTCAAAGAGAATTCAATTTCAATGCATAATAATAGCCCCTAAGGCAACAGATGTAGCTTAGGCCAACGCTATCCCTTACTAAAGTCAAATCAACATTATAGGCCAGGAATGAGAAAATATCAATTAGCCTAAAAGAATACAGACATAGATGGCATCCTAAATATGAATGCATTGAAGGAATCAATTTCCCTCTAGCCACAATAAATCCAAATCAATGCCAATATTTAGGCAACATATATAGGATTTCAAAAGTAAATACTTGAGAATCAAAATGCAACCAATTTTTCTTTTGAAAAGAAATGGGGAAAAACACCTAGTTTGAAAATAACTTAGATCTGTGGGCAGAAGGACGTGTAGAGCCATGCAAGAAAATAGTCAACAGTTTTGACAATGACTAAATTTAATTTCATGGCCTCCAACTCTTTTATATGTTGTTACAATATTACAATGCTATAGCATTGTGATTCTACACCAATGTCATTTTTTTCAATTTTTAGTTAGACAATCCATGGCATGTCCTTGGAAAACTACAATGACTAGTCAATTGTGACCCAAAATAAGAAGACTTAGAAACTTGTGGATGTAGTGGAAATATTAAAATACCGCTCATAGGACCCTTATTGTGATTAAATATCTTGACAACATAATTAGAGTAGGTATCCCACAGGTTAATAGTACAATCCTCGGATGCCAAAACCAATGTGGTTCCATCAATGCTAAAATTTAGGGCTGTTATGGGTCTATGATGATAAAAAAAGGGGGGGGGAACCAAATTACCTCATCATCATCACTAATCTCATTGTTTCCTCTGAAATATACTTTAAGAACAAAAACATAAATCCTCCCATCAGTTCCCCCGGCATAGAGGGTATGTTCAAAGGGATCAACAAGAACAAAGTTTATTCTACAAGGAAACCTAAGAGTCCTCAAATGGGTTCCCAAACCTAATCTCCAAATCTTCACATGGCAATGAAATGAACAAGAAACAAAAATAACATTGCACCCCACAATACCAGAAGTAATATCAGTCACAAGCAAGCTATGACCAGCCCAACTATACAAACTTGGCAATTGGGTATCCTTATTTAAGGCCTCTACAATGTCTAAAATCCTAATAAGGGGCCAAAAAATAACAAAACCATCATCACCACCTGAAACCAACAATCATTCATCATTAGTATGGATTAGACAACGCATAATTTTTTTGTGGGCATGCCATGAATGAACCAGTTGTCCTGTATGCATCTCCAATATGTAAATTTGACATGAAGTTCCACCACCTAGAAGATACACTCCATTGTTGGTGCAAGCTAGAGTAGTAATTTTCTTAGAGGGAAATATTTTGTGATGGATTTGGGTATTGCCCCATGTCCAAAAGCAAATGGGTGGTGGTGAAATGGCACGTGGTTTATATATTTGAAAATCTGCAATGAATAAATAGTCATTGGTAATGGTGGTAATTGCATTTCTAGGGGATGCATAGCCAAGGAAATACATGAGCTTTGATCATATGGATAAATCCAACACTGTTATACTAGGTCAAATGAATAAAATAGGTCAATGCACTCTTGATGATAATATATTTTGTATCCCGAGTGGTATTGCATTATTTAGCATTATTACAATAAATGCAACAGTTGAGCCTTGTTTTATGTTTATAGGGTATGACACCTGTCTACAACAAAAAATGGCTATTTTGGCCATTTTCTTCTGCTGTGAAACACTTTTGTATCTACGTGAAACAGTGTCTATAGATTTTCAATTGTGTTGTCCCCGAAAAATGCCACTCATTTTTTGGGACAACCTACAAACCAAAATTTCTCTCTTCCCTTCTCAAAATTTGTTCTGAGCTTTTAAATTCCTCATTTTTAAGATTTTTTCATAAAGGGGATTTACAAGTTCAACAAGTTTAAAAAGCATATGTAGGCAAGATCAGTCAAAAGAACAAGCTTCTAACACTTAGTCATTTCCAGGATTGGTTCAGCGCCTTGGTTCAATCAAAGGATTTCAATTGGCAAATAATAAAGGACTTAGGCTTGAACCATTTAAATTTGAACCACTTTGGTTCAAAGTTTCAATGGGTTCAATGACCAAGTTGGTTCAACACGCTTGGTGCAAAAGAACAAAGGACTTTGCCAAATAACGAAGAATGAATCATTGAACCGTTGAACCAAAGTTGGTTCAATCGGTTGGTTCAATCGAAAGGTTCAAGGGGCTGTCCCAAAGCAAAAAAGCCAAGTAGCCAATGCGGAGGTCTCTGACATGTTTTCTCTAAAGGTAGCGCAACGTGCTGCATATCCCTTGTAGAGCTCGGTGGAAGCTGACAAGTGTCATCATCCATGATGAATTTGAATGAATCCCAGATGCTTCTGTATTGTTGCTAAAGAGAGCAGAAGCCGACATATGTCCTCTTCCATAGGACCTTCAGAGGATGCCTAAAGCTTCTATAAACTCAGCGGATGATGCCATGTGTCCTGCCTATTTCAGTAGTGAAACGTGCCACATGTCACTTATTGAAATTAGAAGAAAGACCAAGAGCAAAAACGGACAAAGCATCCAAGTGGAAAAAGGAGGTGTCAACTCAAGGAGTTACTCTAGTAGGTGATATAGTGTTTGTGAATTGATCATTAGGAGGCACAAATGACAAACGATGTGGCCCATGATTTCTCATATGATGTTTAAGCGGCGTGCTCTTCCCAATGATGAGAACGTGCATGGGTCATTTGTGAAAAGGGTGCCAAAAGGCCTCCTTTCTTCCCCTATTTATTTTAATCTCTCATTTGTTATAAGGGAGATCTTCCCCTTGCTAGAAGCGAAACTCTGCCCATTTTGAAAGAAGAAAACTGAGACTTTGAGCTCAGATTGTAATTTCATTTTCATTTTTATCTGAATGAGAAAGCAGGTTGTTTACAGACTTTGTGCTGTTTTGGCTTGTATCATTTTAGTAGACCATTCTTACGTCCATCTTCTAAAGTTTTTATTATTCATTTAATTTGGAAAGCAAAATTAGTGAGGAGGTGTCCTGAAAATGACTGTGAGAAGACTTTGTGCTTTCACCATTGTTTTTAGTCTATGTTTTTCCTTTCTTTCTGTGTTGAGGATTCTGGGATGAATTTGTGCCCCCATTATCCTTTTTGTTATACTCTTTTGGTGGTTGAGGTGGAGACTTTGTGCTCTGTTTCATCATGCTATTACTATGCCCTTTTGATCACTGATTATTTCACTATCTGAAAGAAACTCTTGATGTTTCCTATAAGGACACTTCTGAAAGAAGAGAAGTGCCTTTAGCATTTATAGCCAAGATTTTCTCCTTTGTCTATGTTCATCATCTCTGAAAGAAGAGAGATGGATGGTTTGTCCCACCCCTGTGTCTTACTTTCTACTTATTTATATTGTATATAGCTCCACATATTTAATAGGGAACCTCCGCTTAATGAGAGGAGAGATTTGTCTCTAGTTGATGTAGTAAAGCTGCACACCAGGATGACCCATCTCCATATGCTGTGGTGATAGGAACTATTTTGGTCACCAATTAGCTGGCTGACAAAATATTCACCCAATAGTTTTTGGCAACTCCATTGGGGACACAATAATTTTGTGTAATTTAGAACCTCAAGTTTCAGATTGAAACATCACCTGTGTCTTACCCATAATCATTATAACCCTTATCCATTATAGATTCTAGTGACTCTGTTCCATGTCTTACCCACTATCATTAGCCTTACCATCCTCCATCTCCATTTACATTACTTTATCTGGTCTACAAAACCAAAGTTGTTGGGAAAGAGTGCATAGTTTGAAGCCTCAAGCTGAAGCTGAGCCAGTCCCATTTTTTTGTTCTAAAATCTGGCCACTCCACCCAAATTTGTTATCCCTATTTGTCATAATTAAATTATGGCAATTTGAGGCCCCTGGGGTAACTCTTTTGGCCCACTCAACTTGACTCCACCTCTGCATGAACTTTCACATAGTTTAAGAAAGAATTTCCCTAAATTCTTTGGTGATGGGAAGGTTCATCCTGATGAGCACATTGTAGCTTTCAGCATAGCCTGTGGTGTGATAGGGGTGGAATCTAAAGACATGGCAGTCAGGCTTTTTATGGAGACCCTACAAGGTGATGCTGCAGAGTGCTTCTAACATCTGCAAGCTAGATCAGTGATTGACTCTGATACACTCAAAGCCAAGTTTGAAGCCAGGTTCAAGCCTGTAGAGGATGCACATGCTTTGTTGTCCCATCTCACTCAAATGAATAAGGAACCTCATGAGCCTATGAAGGATTTTATTACCAGGTTCAACAAGCTAAGGCACAGGATTCCCATGATCGCCTAGTTGACACCTCAGAATCTCATGTGTTTCTTCATCAACTCACAGCTACCTGAAGTGAGTTTTTTATTGAGATGGGCTAAACACATAGACCTTGAGACTAATCAAGACTTGGCTACTGAGCTAGAAGATGACCTTATCTTGGTAGAAAAGATAAGGAGAGATCCTAACAGAGCTAAACCCTCTTCATCTTCTTAATACTCACCCATAGTCACCACTGACCCAATGGTGCAAAAGCTGGCAAATGAACTGCTAGCCTTGAAAAGGCAAATGGCCCAAAGTATGTCTACTCCTAATCGAGATATACCAAGGAGGACATTCCCTAATCAACTGTTAGGATCTTATAGTATAATTGATTACTTTTGTGTAAGCAACTAAACACAGAATTAAATAGAAATAATAAGTAACTAGAAATTAGAATCAACAAAAAATATGAGATACAAGAAACAACTGAAAACTTGTATTAAACTCTTCCAAAGGAAATACAATGAATAAATTTCTCTTTCTTCCACACCTCTCAGATGTACAGATCTCTTTCCCTCAAGAGTTTTTCTCTCTCAATTACAAACACAATTCAATCTTTGAATTGTCTACACTTTCTCCTCATACAAGCTATGAAGATCTAACCCTATTATTTAATACTAGGATTCATGAGCTATGCATTCTCCACCATTAGATACACCTCTTAATCAAAGGTTCAAATCTATCTTGCCAAAAGTAGAAATGCGGACTCAAAACTAATAGTTACTCTTATCATGCAAATAATCTATTCTTCCTCAAAAATAGACTTCTGAAACGCACAAGTGACCGACGTCAGTCCTTATCTATTTGCATATGACCGACGTTGGCCGATCCATAACTGACGTTGGCATCTTCTGGTTGACTACTGACTGATGTCAGTCGATCCTGACCGATATCGGTGACTGTGTAACTCTAGCAACCTCTGCATTTGCTCATCTGGTGAAGCTTTTAGCTCCACAACTCAACAATCTCCCACTTGGAGATAAAAAGCTGCACCTATACCTATACAACAACATCCTCTAGCTTATTTCTCCATCTTCAAGTTCAATCTTGAAGACCAACTAAAGTTGAATGAAGATTCAACTTCTCCTTTGTTACCAGCTTTGTTAACATATCAGCAGGGTTCTTATCCATATGGATCTTTTCCAGCTTCAACTCACCATCCTCCAATACCTATCTAATGAAGTGGTACCTAAGTTGTATATGTTTGGTTCTTGAATGAAAGGCTGAATTCTTTGCCAAATGAATTGCACTTTGACTATCACTGTATAATCTGCAACTCTCTTGCTCCTTTCCCAACTCTTTCATGAACTAAGTCATCTATATCATTTCCTTGCTAGCCTCTATGACTATAATGTATTCTGCCTCTGTAGTAGACAAGGAAACAACTTTTTGCTACTTTGAAATCCAGCTAACTATCATTCCACCAATAGTGAACACATATCCTATGGTGCTTCTCCTGCCGTCTAAATCACCTGCCATATCCGAATCTACATACCCATGTAGAGAAGTGTTTGACCCTCCATAGCACAAATGTCTACTGCTGGTCCCTCTTAGATATATGAGAATCCACTGAACTATTTTTCAGTGTTTCTTTCCTGGATTAGCCATAAACTTGCTAACAACTCCCACTGCTTGGGCAATATTAGGTCTAGTAAATACCATTGCATACATCAAGCTCCCAACTGCAGAAGCATATGGAACTCTACTCATGTACTCAACCTCATCATGTGATTTAAGACACTGTTCTTTGCTCAACTTGAAGTGTTCAGCCATAGGTGTACTTACCAGTTTTGCATCCTGCATATTGAACCTATCCAACACCTTGTTCACATAATCCTCTTGAGACAAAATCAAACTATGATTTTTCCTGTCTCTCTTAATACTCATGCCAAGGATTTTATTTGCTGCTCCTAAATCCTTCCTGGCACACCTCTAAGCTACTTTTACCTTTAGCTCAGCAATTACCTGCATGTATGAACCTGCAACAAGCATATCATCCACATATAGTAACAGGATAATGTTGCAACCATTATCCAACCTGGTAAAATAAACATAGTGATTACATTGACATTGACTAAATCCATGCTTTGTCGTAAACTTGTCAAACCTATACCACTATCCTGGAGCTTGCTTAAGACCATATAACCTAGCCTTCTATCTCACCTGTCCATTCTCTCCTTTATTTAACCTAAGAATCCATTCGTCTTTCAGTGCTTTCATCTTGGCTAGAAACTCTACCAAATCACCTGTTTGGTTCTCTTCTAAAGAATTTATGCCATGCTCCCACTATTTTCTGGATTCTACCTGCATTGCCTCTTCAAAACTTCCTGGTTCTTGACCATCAGTGAGCAACAAGTAGTGTAAAGAAGGGGAATAATGAATTTGAGGCTTACTTACCCTTTCAGTCCTCCTCATGGGCATTTGAGACTCCTTGACAGCTTGTTGTCTGCCCAAAATCCATTTTGACAATGACCAATCTCAATCACCTTTGGCTGACCTTGGTCTGCACCTGACCGATGTCGATTCCACCTGATCACCGACACCAGTTCCTTGACTAACATTGGTGTCCACCTGGTCACCGACGTTAGTTCCCTGAATGACATTGGTATCCACCTGCCTGACACCACTAACTCTAGTCTACACATGACCGACATCGGTACCTACCTTATCAACTCGGTTCTCACTTGACCAACGTGGGTAACTGTGTTTTCTTGTGAGTGATGATTTTTATGTGTGAGCTCACTTTGGATCATAACCTTGTCCAAACTGCCCTACTCATAATTATTCAGCCCCTTGAGCTGATCTCTATCCATCATTTTCTCCTTGAAAACCAAGGCTTTCTAGTTTTTCACTTTGTCAAAAACATCAGATTTCCTCTTTATGCAATAAACCTGATCCTTTCTTGTAACATCAGTAACAAAAAACCTCACTTTCTTTTGTTGCTTATAGAAATCTCGATCTATGCTTTCCAAATCTAAACTCTTACCTTTTGACTCAAGAACATGCATCCCCTTCTCACTCATGTGACCAAGCCTACAGAGCCACATCTTTGCATCTACATCTGAAGTAGATAAACTAGAAGGAGAATCAGTAATACAAGTAGATAGATAAAGTGTACCCATTTTCTTACCACATGCTAATTCAAGTTCACCCTTGGAAACTTTCCAAGATTCCACTGTGAGAGTTATTATGCAACCCTCATCACCCAACTTTCCTATAGATATTAGACTCCTCTTCAAGACTGGGACATGCATGACATCCTTCAACACCCATATGTTTCCCGTCTACAATTTTAGCCGCACTTCCCCTTTGCCAACAATTTGACAAGGCTCACCAACCCCTAAATAAATCTTTCCAAAGTCTCCATGGACATACTCATAGAAAAATACTCTATTTGGGGTTGCATGGAAAGAGGCACCAGAATCTAAAACCCAAGATTCTACTTTATCCAAGGAACATATAAGAGCATCCCATGCAACAATACCTACATCATTCGCTTCTTTATTTCCTTCATGCTGATCTTCTACCAACCAACAATCTTTCTTTACTTGCCCTGCCTTTCCACAATACAGTAATTGATAATTCTTGCCATTGAATTTCTCCATTCTTAGTGTACTTTCTTCTGCCATTGCTTTACTCCCACTCAATCAAAAACCCCTGAGAGTGACCTGTAATCAACAAAAACCCTTGGCTCTGATACCACTTGTTAGGATCTTACAGTACAATTGATTACTTTTGTGTAAGCAACTAAACATGAAATTAAACCAGAAATAATAAGTAACTAGAAATCAAAATCAACAAAGAATATGAGATACAAGAAACAACTGAAAACTTGTATTAAACTCTTCCAAAGGAAATACAATAAAGAAATCTCTCTTTCTTCCACACCTCTCAGATGTACAGATCTCTTTCTCTCAAGAGTTTTTTTCTCTCAATTACAAACACAATTCAATCTTTGAATTATCTACACCAAACAGAGGAGGTTGCTGAGTTACAGAGCAACCAACGTCGGTGAGGACAACCGACGTTAGTCATATTTAGTGTGTAGAGAAACCAACATCGGTTAGGGGTTGACCGACATCGGTCAGACAGGAACTGACATTGGTAACCTGTGTGTGCGTGCATTTGCATGCGGTTCTAAAATTGGTCTAATTTTAGACGGATAATCAGTTTTCATGTAAATACTAATTTTAGTCTTGAGTCTACATTTCTAATTATTGTAATTAATAAGTCTAATTATTGTTTGTATGGGATATATTTAAGAGATCCATGGGGCTATATTGTAATTGAAGGATCAGAAGGACTTGCAAAGGCAAGGACAAGGGTTCTTCCAAGGTGTGTAAGATCTAGAGGGTCTGCAAGTGTGCAAGACCAGGTTGATCTGTAGGTTGTGCAAGATCAGGTAGAATATCTACATGGTAAGTAAGATCAGTTGGTTTGCAAGTGTGTGTGTGTGTGTGTGTGTAAGGTCAAAGGAGATATGTAGGGTAGCAAGATCAAGGAGATCTGCAACACAACAAGGTGCAAGATCAAGGGAGATCTACTTTGAGTACTTTGAGTACTTGGTGTACTGGCAGTATTGTTACTGACTGGTGGAGAGAACAACTCTGTGTTTGAGTTGTGGTTGTAATTGAGAGAGATAAATCTTGAGGGAGAATTACTGTACACCCAAGAGGTGTGGGAAGAGTGTGATTTCTTCATTGTATTTCCTTCTGGAAGAGTGTTAATACAAGATTGTATTGTCTCTCATATTTTGTGTTATTTTTGAATTCTAGTTATATATTACTTCTGGTTTAATTCCTTGTTTAGTTGTTTATACAAAGGTAATCAATTATGCTCTTAAGGAGTAGGTTCACTAACAAGTGGTATCAGAGCTTTGTGTTCTAGATTCCTGACAGCTGGTATCAGAGCGTGTTAGTGTTTGTGGATTATAGAGAACCTGACATCAGCCATATCAAGGAAATGCTACCAAAAGTCAAGGGCAACCAAATCATCTTCCTCCCTCATAAAGGAACCTTGCCCTAGAAGCACCTCCAACCAACTCAGCAGTGGGATATCTAGAAACAGAACATGTTTTCTATTTCCAACCTGAGTTTGAGCAAGAAAATGGCATTGATCTCTTCAGGGAGGATTTAGAAGAATCAGCTGGCGACTCCCACATTGGTTTCCTAAATTACCAGGATGAACTCAAAAGTGAAGGTGAAGCAGTCGAAGGATTATACGTAGTACTCACTAGGTCTGAGAATTAGTCAGCCTAACAAGCTGACAAAGAGAAGATATAGGAGTGTTTCCAACCAACAATTTCAATTGCTGAGCAGAGAACCCCTCTTCCTTTCTAGTCAAAGGACCCAGTGATTTCCAAAAAAGCAAGTTCATCAAACATCTTTGCACCTTCTACTTCAAATTCATAGATCAGTCCTCCCCCTCCCAAAAACCAAAAGGATGAACTCCCATCCTCTCTTCCAAGTCCATCTCAGTCATTTGTCATGATTGATCATGTCAAGAATTCCAAAATTCAAATGACTGAGTTTTAATCCCTGCAAGCCATTCCTGAGTAATTAAACATTGGTGGAGAACCAGGTGCGGACTTGTCTGAGGCAAAGATTATGGTTACCCAAACATCAGCCTTGCTGCTCAAATTTTGTTTGAGCCTTTAGGCAGGGGTAATTACTTCTTGACCACAGAGGACACCCATGTCCCAACTGATGAAAGTCCTGTAGCTGGCAATCTAGGATTTCATCCAAATAAGGCATAAAAAAAATTGGTAGGGCACAGTACAAATCAAGAAGGATCTTCCATCTCCCATGAAGAGAAATCTGATAGAAGATCAGCTTCTGATGATGCTTGGATCTTGGAATCTGATGGCAGCAATTCTTCCATAGATGGATGCAGATCTCTATTGCTCAGATTGAAAAATGCTCAGGGTGAAGAGGTCAAACTCCTTTACACCAAAGGAGATGTTGAGCTGATGGTTTGTCAGGAGTTTGATGTTAAAAATCAAAGCATGTGCTGGAATGAACCAGTAGAACAACAAGGTATGTTGGTGGACCATATTATTGTATTCTGAAGTCAGCTAAAGGAAATCTTCACAAAGAGAGCAAGGAGTTATAGTTTTCAGTTTGAAGACCACACCCTGCCATGGGGCAAGAAGAAGAAAGAGCCAAGAGAAAGACATAGAAAATTGGTTTCCTAGTGGAGAGCTCCATTCACCCATCACCATTTCTGAGGACAGAATGTTTTCCTGTTGGTTTATCAAGATGGCATCCCCTTTTCTTCACCTCATAAGGAGTAGTGTTTGAAGTACTTTAATTCTTGAAGTATCGGATGAGTCCCCCTGTACATATGTATATTTGTAGAGTCTTTTGCTTTATTTTGTTCATTTCATTTTCATTTTTAGAACCTTTTTTCTTGGATAGCATGACTCCATAGCCCAATGGCACACTTCAAGGCACTGGAGATTCTTGTTTCTACTTCCCTCAGCTGTGTTTCAAGTTTCCAACTGAAGGTAGTTCCCTAACTGGAGCCAACTATTGTCCTCGAAAAATGCCACTCATTTTTTGGGACAACCTACAGACCAAAATTTCTATCTTCCCTTCTCAAAATTTGTTTTGAGCTTTCAAATTCCTCATTTTTAAGCTTTTTCTATAAAGGGGATTCACAGGTTCAACAGGCTAAAAAAGCTTCTGCAGGCAAGATCAGTCAAAAGAACAAGCTTCTAACACTTAGTCATTTCCAGGATTGGTTCAGCGCCTCGGTTCAATCAAAGGAGTTCAATCAAAAAATAATAAAGGACTTAGGCTTGAACCACTTTGGTTCAAAGGTTCAATGGGTTCAATGACCAAGTTGGTTCAATGCGCTTGGTGCAAAAGAACAAAGGACTTTGACAAATAATGAAGAATGAACCATTGAACCAAAGTTTGTTCAATCGGTTGGTTCAATCAAAAGGTTCAAGGGGCTGCCCCAAAGCGAAAAATCCAAGTATCCAATGTGGAGGTCTCTGACATATTTTCTCTAAAGGCAGCAGAATGTGCCGCATATCCCTTGCAAAGCTCGGTGGAGCTGACAAGTGTCATCATCCATGATGAATCTGAATGAGTCTCAAATGATTCTATATTATTGCTAAAGAGAGTGGAAGCTCACATATGTCCTCTTCCGTAGGACCTTCAAAGGATGCCTAAAACATCTATAAACTCAGTGGATGATGCCACGTGTCTTGCCTATTTTAGCAGTGAAACGTGCCACATGTCACTTATTGAAATAAAAAGAAAGACCAAGTGCAAAAACAAACAAAGCATCCAAGTGGTGAAAGTAGGTGTCGACTCAAGGAGTTACTCCAGTAGGTGATACAGTGTCTGTGAATTGATCATTAGGAGGCACAAATGACAAATGGCATGGCCCATGATTTCTCATATGATGTTTAAGCAGCGTGCTCTTCTTAATGATGGGAATACACATGGGTCATTTGTGAAAAGGGCGCCAACAGGCCTCCTTCTTCCCCTATTTATTTTAATCTCTCATTTGTTACAAGGGAGATCATCCCCTTGCCAGAAGCAAAACTCTGCCCATTTTGAAAGAAGAAGACTGAGACTTTGAGCTCAGATTGTAATTTTATTTTCATTTTTATCTGAATGAGAAAGCAGGTTGTTTACAGACTTTGTGCTATTTTGGCTTTTATCATTTTAAGAGATCATTCTTACGTTTGTCTTCTAAATTTGTTCTTATTCATTTAATTTGGCAAGTAGAATTAGTGAAGGTAAAAAGGGAGGTGCCCTAAAAATGACTGTGAGAAGACTTTGTGCTTTCACCATTATTTTCAGTCTGTGTTTTTCCTTTCTTTCTATGTTGAGGATTCTGGGATGACTTTTTGCCCCCATTATCCTTTTTGTTATACTCTTTAGGCGGTTGAGGTGGAGACTTTGTGCTCTATTTCATCTTGCTATTACTACACCATTTTGATCACCGATTATTTCACTATCTGAAAGAAACTCCTACTGTTTCCTGTAAAGACACTTCTGAAAGAAGAGAAGTGCCTTTAGCATTTATAGCTAGGATTTTATCATTTGCCTATGTGCATCATCTCTAAAAGAAGAGAGATGGATGGTTTGTCCCACCCCTGTGTTGTACTTTCTACTTATTTATATTCTATATAGCTCCGCATATTTAATAGGGAACCTCCCCTTAATGAGAGGAGAGATTTGTCTCCAGTTGATGTAGTAAAGTTGCACACTAGGATGACCCATCTCCCTATGCTGTGGTGATAGGAACTATTTTGGTCACCAGTTAGCTGGCTGACAAAATATTCACCCAACAAGTTGCAAGTTGTTTGAGCCAATTCAATAGAAGGATATCATCCTACTTAGATTTTTGTTGGCAAATGCAATGAAGAGAACAAGAACACAAGGATATAGGCAAGGTGAGAGATCATGGGTAAAAGGCAACAAGGTGCCATGGTAGAAGTATGGGAATGCCCAGATTTAGTCAGAAGCATAACAATAGCAAAAGATTATAGAGAACCATAGTCAATCTACCTAATTTCAATAGTGGCAAACCCTGAAATGGTCCTAGTTTACATTTGTGCTTCGAAGCATATACCAAAACTATGCACTGTGTTTCTCTATTTTTATTGATGTTTCGTAAACCCCTATTCGCTCTTGCTATAGACAAAAAATGAAAAACAAACTAACATCAAACAATACTTGGCCAAAATGACATAAAAAGGCCAAACACACTCGCTGCCACAAACCGACAGGGGACACTGCCATCTGCTAATGCTTAACATGTGCTACCTATCCCCATCCTCCATAACCACCTGCCTTCTCTCCCCCTTATCTAAGTAAAATAGGGAACATATTAAATACTAACACCATCCCATTCTCTCCAATGACATCAACTATTACACACTTACTATTAACTTGGAAAATAATATTTTATTGCCCCCAACATCCACTCACTTAGAAAAATCAAAACAGAATAAAGAAATATCCTCCTACTATTAGTAATTACGTAAATGATACTTTACATTGTAAAGAGTATATGAAATTTGAAATAATTCAATTACCTCCAATTTCACCAATTCAACTTGTCAAGACCATCAACCACCTACATATCAAATTTGGTGTTATGGGGGAATATTATGTAAACACTTTGTGACCCAAGAATTATGGGTTCCAAGTAGCGGACCCTCTCACATAATTACCAAAGATAAAGAGTTGATGTGTACAATATTTTTCCTCCTACGACTTGACATAGGAAATACTTTGAAAAAAAATCCCCGATCCCCTAACTTTTTCCATTGATTAGACGTTTGTTAGCGTGCAAATACTGCTAAAATTTTTCATATCGATTGTAGGCCATATGAAAGCAAGGCTCCATTCATGGGCATTCGTAATTCTTGAATTCTATGTACGTGTTTGTGGGATAGGAAGAGCACTCAAGGGTAGCATTTAAGGAGTCGACCCTCTTTTACCCATTTGTATAGGATAAAACTGATGACTATGTTCCCATTCTCAGAGAAGAGGATCACTTTCAAATGGATAAGATGCCCTAGATGCTCCATTCACAAATAAGTGGCAATATTTGTGTTGATGTGTACATGATGGTAAGGAGTCGACCTCAAGTCCTTATCACAATAAGTTGCAGCAAAATTATATATAGCAAAATTATATATATATATATATATATATATATATATATATATATATTGTTCCTTGCCCAACACTTGCTTTCATCATCAATACTCTGAGCTTGAATTCAAAGATTACCCTTTGTTGGCATTTCAAGTTATTTTAGTTTCAAAACCTTTAATTGAAAAACTCTCAGTCTATTGTCAAAATGGTTGGACCACTATCGGCAGTTGAAAACCTTGATGAAAAAAAAGGTGTTCTTGCAAACCCAAACACGCATTTCAACTAATAAAATTGTAGAGTCAATTTATGGTTCTCTTGCACATAATATGATTAAGTCAATCATGGCATAAACCTAACCTTCTTGTGGGCCTTCTCATAATTAAGTTGAATCTTTTGAAGGGGTAGGTAAAATGTTTTCTAAAACACATTTGGCTGCTAATGTTATCTTTATTTCTCAAGAACTATTATAGAAGTTCCTTAAGATCAATAATCGACTCTCTAGTATGTTTCTTCTCAGAAGCCATATATTAAACATTCTCACAATCTGCCTCCATTAATAATTTTCCTCTACCATTTACAATCTCATTATGTTGAACTCATTTTGAATGACCCATCACAATCCGTCAGTGTACAATTCCACCACCTCTTGGTCCATCTCGCTATGACCAATCCAAATAATGATCTCCTAAAACTCCTTTATATACTCTTTCATGCTCAACTCAATTTGTTATAGATTTTTCCACCTCTTTAATAGATCCAATTGATGATTTATAGGTAGAAACTTTCCTTTCAACTTCGCAACCGTTCTCTTCTAATAAGTGATTTTTTATTTACCCTTGTAATTCCACTCAAGTTATACCTCCTTCAACCAAATACTTTCATGTCCCTTCAACTTTGTCTACGCAACCTTGGTCTTGTGCTCATCTGCTAATTCATCCAACTTGAAGTATTCCTCCATTTCTATTAGCTAATTTATTATCTCTTTTGTGTTCGATGTCCCTAAAAATGTGAAACCTTTATTTGTGTTCCTCTTCCAATCTTTGATATTGATTTAATAAGCCTTTGTTATCCCTCATTCATCTGATCATGCATTAAACCTATTCTTTTTCATCCACTTTTTTCACGTCACCCTTTGCATCACATACATCATCCCTTGTAATGAATCCTCTCCTTCTATCTTCATCCATGATAGCTTTTCATGTCTATATTACTCACAACATTTTGTAATCTCATCAAATCTTCTAGTCATATTTGAAACTAACATGTTTGTTCTTCCCACTCTTCTTAGAGGCATCTTGAATTTTCTATCAACCTCTGATCTATTGTGCACCTCTTAAAAACCTACATAGATCACGCATTTCACTCGCTCTTAGTTCTATACCCACCTTCATAAAGACGGATAACTCCAAACCCTCGATTTAAAAACCCAGTTTTGTTTCATTTTTTTGCTACCAAATGATGTAGTCACAATTAGGGGTCTCAATGAACATATGACTTCTATCTTCTAGCTCACAAAAAATTAATAAAATGGAATAACAAGAATAAAAATTTACACTTTATTAAAAATAAAATTAAAGGATTCACACTTAGCCAAATATGGCTTACAACAAACACACAGTCTGCAGGCTTATAAACACCACAATGTTATCCCAAATCCTCACATGGACATAATTCAACCCCTTAGCCCTTCCTTTAGATCCATGCAAAAATATCTACTTGTTAATCTCATTTATAGCTACACTCTAAATGTTTATCTCATGGGTTTTGAATCGCCTCTCATAAGTGTAATTATTTATTTATATAGTCACAATATCCACCTAGCTAACATTAATTGCTCTCAACAACCTATAGATGCATAAAATATTAAATGCCTTTAATACATCAAGATGCACTATAATAGTTAATTATGAAATATAGTTCTAATGACCATAACACATTTCCATTTGATGTATTACTAGCTTCACTATTTCCAATGTCAACCATACTAACAAGAAATGGTTAAATAGTTGAATTATGTGTTTTACTAACTATCAGTTAGCCTCTAGTTATGCAGTTTCATATGATAATTACTTGATCCTCTGGTAGATCTTATGATTCATTGTAACCCTTAGATTTCAAACTGCTCTTACCATAAATTTCCTCCAAATGTTGAATGGATAATGTAAAGATTTATAAAGTATAGAGGAAAAATATCCAAACTAAAGTCCATAATTAAGTATATTAATGTTGAACCACTAGTTGAATTCAATACAAAGTTACATGTTCAACAAATATTACTACCATGCTAGTGTGGTGAGAAAATAACTTTACCAAGAATCATTGAAGCATATGAATATCCATCCTTATACAATCATAGAACAACATTAGAACTTGTGGTAACATAGAAGAGTAGTCTGGAATTTGGAAACATACCACAAACCATCAAAAAATCTAAGGGATTCATCGATACTTATTATTACTAACCTACTCATGTTTTTAGTTGATACAAGATTTCTTGTGGACCTAGATGCTCTTACATTATGGCCCATCTCTAGATTATTATATAAATGCTCGCTATAAAATTTCTTGAGTACCTCCCTCTTCCTACCTAAGGGATACAACTATATGGAGGGAGGGAGGTGGTGGTGGAAGAGGTGAATAAAGGTAGTGAGGGCAAAGGGGGACACTAAATAATTTGATCTTAATACCACACACCTAGTGTATTTAGATGATCTCTGCCTTAAAGGAAGTTACCTTATTCGGAATGACATTGAGTTCAAAATGCAAAATCACAAATAAGTGACAAAAGTATGATGGGCATTAAATGCATCATAGTTGATATGAATCACTGAATTCCCTTCCAAATGTAAATGTTAATCATGCCTCTTCTATAACCCTTGAAATTATGATAACTATGCATTGATCATGTTCAATCTTTAACTAATAGATCAAACTATCAAGGTTTTAGAGATAGTAAGTGACGTCTCAACACCACCAGATCTAAACTTCTTTAAAATATAAAAATCACTTTAGTTGGTATCGATAAAAAAACTATGGAAAAAATATTTTCATATTGTGGGTAGTAGGGAAAGCTTATAAATATACACTTTATTTAATATTTTAAATAATATTTCCTTTAAATTTTGAGTATGAACTGGGTTATAGAGTTCTTTGTGACTGCAAGAAGTTTTATTCTTTAAATTTGGTATAAAATTATATATTCTACCTCTTTTTCTTAATTATAACACTGCATATTAAGATAAATTTATATGCAAATACTCCAATTTTATTATATTAAAATATGTATTATCTTGGCAATTGCCTACAAGTACTTCCTTTATATGGTAGGGAATATGAAAAAAATGACCAAAGAGGTTGTTCATCTTCTTCAAAACAAACAAAACCCGATGTCATATTTGAATCAATAATCTAATGAATTTGGTCCTATTTAATAAAATGTACATGATGGTCTGTGAAGTCCTAAAAAATGTTTGGAATGATATTAATGGAAACAACCTTTTCCACCTATGACCACTATTCCATATATTTCGATCCAACCAAAATTATATAATCATGGGGACATTGAGAAGAGAATTTTGGTGAACATTTTTGCCCTATACCACAAATACCTATAATATTGTGCACAATGGAAGCTATTAGTAATCACATTTCTCTCTTTGAGCCAAATTTCAACGTGGATGCACACTCTTTCACCCTTCAAACCCTCATCTTCATTTTTGGTACTGAAGTAAGCACCAAATATAACTTATAGAAAGCACCAAACATAACTTTTAGAATCATAATCAATAAAATTAAAATTAACTAAGATATTAAAGGCTATAATAATGCTCTCAACTCTCAACCCAAATTTGTTATTCTCCTCTACCTTATATAAATGAAGACATTCAACTTTGTTTTTTTAGAATGATATAATAATGCATCCATACTCACAAATATCATGCCGATCAATTAGGAGAGTAAAAAATATTACTGAAATAATATCTACAACTCTAAAATAAGTCCTTTGTAAGGTCTAGTAATTTCCATCAATATATTCATGTGTCTTTAAACAATTTTACTTCAATAATCTCATCACTTACTCTTTTATAGCCAAAAATGGAAATTCTTTTACATAGCAAGTGCACTTATCAGGTAGATTGAGATTGATTTCTTTGAAGTACCATAATTTTAAAACCCTACAAGTATATTGTGTTAGTCAATAATTCCACTTTTATAATTTAAATGAACAACATGCAATAATAAGCTCCATTAGTTTGTTTTAGTTATGTGGTTTGGTGTTTAGGACTAATTAGGGTTTGTTATTCAATCTTGTAACATTCACACAAGTGAATTATACCATGTTTTCAAGAGAAACCTTTGGTTTGTACTATGGGGTTGTGCCTTGTTAATATTATCTTGGTGACTCCACACAGGTGTTTATATTATGTACATAGTCATCATTTATATAATACCTCCCCATTCTAAGAAATATGTTATATTACTCCAGCTATGATAAACATATGGTACAAGATTCATAGGGAATTCCATTGTATAAATAAAAGTATCGTATGAAGCTTATTATTCCTCTTATCATGCTTGGGATAAAAGTATTACCTATGTACTATATAAATATGTTTCTAGTTATCTTGGTGTACTTAGGCCTATAAGACACTATTAGGAATGAATACTTTAGGGTTTCTTGTAAAATTGCAATATAGACTGGGCCCTACATGCTATAATATTTAGGACAATTGCCACACATTAGGGGTAACAACACTTAAATAATGTTCATCCATATGGATATTTAATATTCAAATACTAATTTTAATGTAGTTTGGTATGTCGATACAAAAATTTGAGGGATAAAAAGTATGACATTCGTCAAATTTAATTTTTTTTACAAAGGACATATGCCCTTTTTTTAAATTTTTTAGGCTCAAGCTTGTGTTTGAGCCTTAAGGGCGTACGCTCTTTTCAAATGGCATATGCCCTTTAGAAATCAAAGAACATTCACCCATTGTAAAGGGCATACACCCTTTTTAAAACATAAAGGGCATACACCTTATATCATTTTTTTTTGTAAGCAAAGCCACAGCCTAAATGCATTTTAATTTTTCTCCTCTCATTATTTTTCAATTCTAACTTCATGTACGTACTTTGGATTTTTATTATGCCAACGAGATTCAACATTCGGATTACTACAAGTCAGGTATGCTGATTTTTAGATTTTCATTTTTTAATTTTAATTTTTATTTATATATTTATTTATTTAAGTAGGGTTTTGAGTTTAGGTTTGAATTATATTATCTTACATTTCCTAAAAAAACTTGTACTCCTATATAAATTTAGATACAAAAGTTTGGTGAATCCATTGCATGAAGAAAATGTTAGATAAAACCCTGAATAGTTTGATTTTTTACAAGAAGAAGTTTGATTATATGGGTAATATAATTCAAAACATCAATAATTATAAATAGTCATCAATAATTTATGTCACTCTTCAGATGGTATTGCACACATTTCACTTGCCAATACACTAGAGTCTATTTTTAATGAAGTGATAAATGTAACTTCACAACTTGATGCAATGCTGCATTGAAGAGAAGCCATGAAATAATTTTATTACGACAAATTGTCATATGCATATGCTAATTAAAAAAAACAAAAGTTGTGTGTGCTTTATTTGTTAATCCTGGAACCAACCAACCTCCACCAATGAATTGCAAACACATTAGTATTGATTAGTGTGTTCATGAAGAGATGAAAAATAACTTTTGGGATAGGTGGTGGATGGTGTTTGATGAGCCTCCATGCAAAAATAATGAGGTTCCATCATACATTTTTAGAAAATCATATGGTGAATTTATGTTGCAATAAATTCCAAATTATTTTGACATGAAGGCCTTTCAAGGTAGGGAAGATGGGTCTTCATTTGATAGACCTAGTGCTAGGTGAGACCAAAACTATCATAACTGAGCTTAGAGAAACAAAAAGATAATATCACATGCCTCTATTCCTAGAATTTTGCATTGAAAAATACAAATGGATACCCTTGAGGCAGTTACTAGTCTAACATAAGTTATGATTGAGCATGGTATGAATACTTTGAAGACTTTTACTCAGTCTATAGGTGGTGCTAGTGGTAGTTGTGGTGTTGGTATACATTCTAGTGTTCCTCCTCCTACTCATATTAAAATTCATGTGCATCATTGCACATCATGTGGGAGGAAGTGTACGAGACCTCTTATTCAAGTACGATATACATAGAGTACATTTATGGAGACTAGCATGCTAGAGCATATGTCATATGTGTATGCTTCAATAGTGCATAACATTAGCATGATAGAGCATATGCCACCTATAAATGCTTTAATAGCTCATAACAATAGCATTCTAGACACTATGTGAGATGTACTAGCTTCATCGACTCCTATCAAGATATACCAGACTTCTTTTATACATAAGTTATCGACTTCACCATCTGTATTTGATACATAGGTTTAGTTTTAATTATAGTTTATTTATGTTTGTAAATAAATATTATGTTTGTTTTCTAATATGTATTTACTTAATTGACTAATTTATTTGTACTTGTTATTTGTTGCTTGTATAGATGATTGGTGCTATTTTGAGTAGCTCAACATGCCTTAACTCTATTGTAGAGGAAATAATTGGCATGGGTGTACCCTATACATAGTTTTGAAAACTTTTAAATTACATATTTATTCATGTACATGTTTATTTCCCTTTAAAAAAAAAACTATGTTTTAAGATATATATTATAGTCATAAATTTTTATAATGTTCATTAGATTAACACATTATTCATTTATTGGTTTTATAGATGATGAAGGATGATATGGGCACCCCTCATGAATGATAAAAATGTTTTATTGATGTTGTGAATACATCAAAGAATCCACTATCTTCATAGAAGGTCATGATTTAGGGACAAAGACTAGTGAGAACATATAGTAAAATTGTTTTTAGCTTTAAGCAATGATATTTTATGTCATATTTACATAATTGTATGCACATCTAGATCTGAAAATATATGTATGCTCCATAGGATTCCCCATCGCAGGTGTATATGCGATCTCATACCCCTAGACAACCATTTAGATGGAATATGATGAGTGTAGAATCATTTTATAAAATTTTACATTCTTGAAAAATTTATCAAATTTTTAATATACAATTTTGATGCATTAATTTTTATATTTCATATGTTGTGCAGACATAACAATTTTCACTAGTTGTCAGTGAAATATGGATGACTCACATGCTGAAAGGAGAGTCTCTCCTCATATTTAGGCATCAAACACCCATGATTATTCGTCTATGCCAACAAAGCGTAATTTATTTGGAGTCAATGAGGAACATGAGAGCTATTTGTTGTGCTAGGGCTCTAGTTGTAGGCAAAATCAATTTTGTATGCTGGTATGGCCCACATTGTATTCCTATATGGCACATGTCTATGTACATGTTATAGTATACATTTTTTCTTGATATATTTTATATTATTTATGTTAATTTATGACATAAAACGTTGCATGTATCACATATATACTATTTGATAATATGATTCCTTTACCTATGCATATTTTCTATTTTTATCATTTAATGTTTACACATATGATTGGTTAATGATCATTATTACTTCATATGGGATTAAATAATCACATGATTCTAGAAGTTAGGCACTTCATTATGTATATTTTAAATTTCAATGTGATATTTATTATTTACTTGTTTCATTTATATTTAATTACATATCAATTTTCAATTGTGATGTAAGTTGACTTGGGATCAATTTCATTGACATTTAAATATTATAAATTATACTTTATCATAATTTTTAGGAGGACTAGTTATGCATGTGTGTATGTCTTTATGCTTTGTTATCATAATGTGGTTCTCAATGTAATCTTGTTTTGCCTCATGTAGGATTTTAAGTCTTTAGGATTTGATGATATGTCATCACCGTAAGTATTATTTATTTATTACATGAGATCTAGCCTATTTAAGGCCTCGATAAAAGAATATTTAAAATCACAACATATCACATTGTCTACATTTTTGTGACTCATGTGGGCTTTTAAGCTTTCTGGCTTAGATGATATGCAATCATTGTAAGTATTCTTTATTTTTTTGTGAGATCTAACCTATGCAGGGCCTTGGTAAAAGATTATTTAAAAGCACAACATATCATGTTGGACCTGCTAATTATAAATGTGTTTTTACTTTAATGATTCAAGAAATTTTAATCCATCTCATATCGTGATTTAATTACCATGGTGTAGACATTTGTTTGATATTTTTTACACTATTATGTACATGATTGACATACATATTTTTCCTCCCCCTAATCCATTCTTTAGAGAAGTCACTACAAACTGATATTTTATAATTGAAACTCTAACTCTAGTAATCAAACAGTTTATTCATCTCTTAATATAGTTTAATGAACAATACAACTTTCTTTGATTGATTTTGCATGTTTATCATTTTATGGGAAATGAATATCAATAATTTTATTGATACAATTATTTCAATATTTAATCCAATTCAATCACTTAAAAAAAATAATACTACATTTGAAAGTTAACTTTATTTTACTTTCTTGATCAAACATTTTTCTAGATTTATAATGTTTAGTACACATCTTACAAAAAAAACATGAATTGTTCCTTTCACTTTCATCATCTGGGAGATGCTTTGCAAGATGCTTTATTTACAAGCACACATTAGATTTTTTAACACCATCTTTGTTGGGATCCCATGACCAAATCCAGCCCCAAACCATTACAACATCATATTGGTGCAAGTCATGGCTCAATCCGCTCTTCAAAATAATTTTCCCATATCTATGATTTCATGGACTGAGAAGTTACATACACCAAGAAACTCAATTTCTCTTCTCTCTAATTTCATAATTGTTATAAATTTTCCATATGGTGGTGCATACATAAGTGTGTTTTTGGTAATAAATAACCTATCATGATTCAAGTTGTTTTCAATACCTATACACGTTACCTTTCATGTTTCAGTTAGTTCAAATATTTAGACGAGCTGTCAGATCCTCCTCCAACTTTGGTCATGCATTACAGTATAATTGTGAGGGGTATAGATGATACATTAGCTCCCACACATGTGTAAATGAGTCCAATAATAAAAATCAAGAGTATTTTATCTAACTAAAGATAAATGAGACATGGTAATGCAATTTCTCTCATAGCTAAATCTCTTAGAACGGGCCAAATGTTGGTCAATGAGGGTCATATATTTTGAATCATCAGCTCAATAGGTAAACTATCTATGATAACACATCTAGATAGACATTTTAAGGCTAGAATAACCATTGTCTGATCTCAGTCAGGCCCTGGGAGTGAAATTTGTAGTTGGTCAGAGACATCCCTTAAGATAATTCAGTCATCCCTAAGCGTGAAAAATGAGCAAACTTCCATCACAAATGCACAACTATTATGAGTATTATGAGGGATAGAGATGAGCCATTATCTCTTAAAAATGCACATACAAGTCCTCTAAGAAAGATTAGGAGGCTTTTATCTAACTTAATATGGATGAGATGTGGAAATGAGGTTTTTCTCATAGATAATCTCTCAAAATAGGATAAAATGTGGTTAGTGAGGGCCATATATTCTGACACATCAACCTAATCAATGAATAGTCTATGAAAACATATCTAGATATGTGTTTTAATACTAGAACAACCAATTTTAAATCTTGGTTAAGCCTCAAAAGTGAAATTTTTATTTAATCAGAGGCATCCCTTAAGATAATCCACACGTCTCTTAGTGTGTAAAATAAAAGAACTTTCATTGCACATTTTAAGAGAATTGTGAGGGCTAGAGACAAACCATCAGCTCCTAAACATGCATGGACAAGTATTATAATAAATATTGGGAGGATTTTATCTAAATAAAAATGGACAAGATGTAAAACTAAGGTTTCTCTCATAGTCAAATTTTTGAGAAAAGACCAAAAGTTGGTCATCGGGGGATGTATATTCTGAATTGTCAAACCAATCAACGAACCATCTACACAAACATGTATGGATAGGTGTTTTAAGTATATAAAATCCATTGTTCAATCTTGGTCAGGCCCTAAGAATGAAAGTTATATTTGGTCAGAGGCATCCCTTAAGAGAATTCACTCATCCTTGAGTGTTTGAAATGAGCAAACTTCCATCGAGCATTGCAGCATAACCATGAGGGATAGAGATGAGTCATTAGTTCCTACATGTGCATGGATGATTATTATAAGAAATCATAGGAGGATTATTTATAACTTGATCATGAGGAGATGTGGCAATTAGGTTTCTCTCATAGCCAAATCTCTCAAAATGGGCCAAAAGTTGGTCAATGAGGGTCATATATTTTGACTTGTCATCCCAATCAATGAACCATCTACATGAACACATCCATATAGGTGTTTTAAGGCTAGATAAATCTTTGTATATTCTCAATCAGCCCTCAAAAATGAAGGTTGTAGTTGATTAGAGGAATTCTTAAGAGAATCCATTCATCCCTAAGTGTGCAAAATGAGCAAACTTTTGACACACATTGCAAAAGATTCATGAAGGCTAGAGATAAAGTATTTTATCTTACACAAGCATGGATGAGTTCTCTCAAATATCCTAGGAGGATTATTTCTAACCTAATTAGGAGTAATTGTAGTAATGAGGTTTCTCTCGTAGTCAAATCTCTCATAATAGGCCAAAAATTGGTCAATGGGGGTTGCATATTCTGACTCATTGGCCTAATATACGAATTGTATTTGTGGGTACATCAAGATAGGAATTTTAAAGATAGAATAACCATTGTTAAATATTATTCAATCCCCAAAAATTAAAGTTGTAGTTGATTAGAGGCATCCCTCAAGATAATCCACTCACATATGAGTGTGCAAAATGAGTGAACTTATGTTACTCATTATAGGAAAACTATGAAGGATGGAGATGAATCGTCAAATCCTACATGTGCATAGATGAGTCCTATAAGGGATATTGGGAGGATTGTCTCTAAATTGGTTAAGAAGAGACATGTCAATGAAGTTTATATTGTATCTGAATCTCTTAGAATAGGCCAAAAGTTGGTCAATGGGGGTTGTATATTCTGACTCCTTAACCCAATTGATGAACCATCTATGGGACACATCAAGATAAGAATTTAAATTATATAATGTCCATTATGAAATATTTATCTACCCCTGAAAATGAAGCTTTAAGTTGATCTAAGGCATCCCTTAATAGAATCCACTCATCCTTGAGTGTGTAAAATAAGTGAACTTATATCTCATGCTGCAGGAGAATCATGAGGGCTAAAGACAAATTGTCATCTCTTATACATGCATGGATGAGTCCTCTAAGATATCCTAGGAGGATTATCTCTAACTTGATTAGGAGGAGATGTAGCAATGAGGTTTCTCTCATAGCCAAATCTCTTAGAATAGGTCAAAAATTGGTCAACAAGGGTCAGATATTTTGACTCGTTAGCCCAATTGACAAATAATCAATGTGGACACATCAAGATACAAATGTTAATGATAGAAATCCCATTCTTTAGTCTTGGTCATCCCCTAGAAATGAAGGTTACAATTAATTTAAGGTATCCCTTAAGAGAATCCACTCATTCCTGAGTGTGCAAAATGAGTTAACTTTTATCACACATTATAGGAAAACTATGAGGGATAGAGATGAACCTTCAAATCCTACATGTGTATGGATGAGTCCTATCAGAGAGCCTAGGAGAAACATCTCTAACTTAATCAAGAGGATACATGATAATGAGGTCTATCTCATAGCCAAATCTTTTAGAATAGGTTAAAAGTTGGTCAACGGGGGTTGTATATTCTAACTCATTAGCCTAATTGATGAACCATCTATGTGGATAAATATATATATATATATATATATATATATATTTTAAGACTAGAAATAATTTTTTTTGTTCTTGATAATCCCCTAGTAATGAGGTTACAGTTGTTCAGAGGTATCCCTTAAGAGAATCCACTCATCCTTGAGTGTGTAAAATAAGCAAACTTCTATCATGCATTATAGGAGAATCATGAAGGATAGAGATAAACTATCAACTCTTACACATGCATGGATGAGTTTTCTAAGAGAGACTAGGAGGATTATCTCTAACTTGATTAGGAGGAGACATGATAATGAGGTTTATCTTGTAGTCAAATTTCTCAAAATAGACCAAAATTTGGTTAGTAAGGCCTATATTCTGACACATTAGTCCAATTGATGAACCATATAAATGAACACATTAGGATAGGAATTTTAAGGTTATAACAACCATTGTCTAATCTTGATCAACCCCTGATAATGAAGGTTTTAGTTGATTGGAGGCATCCCTGAAGAGAATCCACTTGTCCCTAAGTGTGAAAAGTGAGTGAACTTATATCGCACATTATAGAAGAACAATGAGGGCTATAGACAAAATGTTAGCTCCCACACATGCACAATTGAGTCCTCTAAGAGAGCATAGATAATACTATTTTTGTGTTTTCTTGAAAGGAGAAACAAAGAAAAATTGAAAAATAGTTTGTTTAAGATAGAAAAAATTAATATGAATTATTCTTTAGCTTCTCTTCATTTTAAGAAGATAATCTTCTTTACTCATGACATGAAACACATGAAGGTGGAAGCTCATATAGTGCCATCAACCTACATTACATTTGTTAGTAAAAAATCAAAAAATAAAATAAATATATAATGATAAAAAAATTTGAAAATTAAACTATATTAAATCAAATAACTTTACTGTGTTGATTTAAAACACTAGATAAACTTACTAATTCAATCTAATGTACCTTCAGGATTAGCTTTGTTTGCAAGTGTTTGAAGAATCACTTTGTGATCATAATTCATGCACTTTTCAAAAAAAATTATTGTGAGGCTTTCCATGATATTTGATCATTTGAATATTTATAGCAATAACCAAGTTTGAATAATGAAGCACCACCCTATGTGTTTCAAAGTCCTTAAATAACATTTTTTTTTATATTTTTTATGATAATACCTATGGAGATAGGTTTTGGTAACCACTATGGATCCAGTAGGATAAGTTAGCACTTCTCCATCCATAACTTTTGTGGTTAATTTATTTTGCCTCTACACAATGACATAAGTAGTAGTTTGTTCCCTCATCATTATCCTCAGGTGCAATGATTGCAAAAATATGCCATGCATTAAAAATATAATCAAATTGTAAGCACATTTAGGAAAAAATAAAAATATCACTAATATCTAACTAAGGTTATATATTTAATTAAAGAATACATTGTATCTGGTTTCATAAGATTTGAGATGTAGTCAAAGTCAACTAATGACTCCATTTAATGATCTGTCAATTGTTGGAGTGAATGAATACTCTCTACAAGTAATATGGGTCTACAATACCATTCGTTGACCCATTTTTTTGAATCACATTAAATCCAATTACATTCCATACATGAAGAAAAAAAACATATTATATCCCTAGTATAGATAGCCTATAAACTTGAATTTAATGTTTGAATAGAGTGAAAAATAATCGATCTAGGTACTGCAATGTAATCTTCATACATTGCCTTATGTTGTTCCTCTACCAACCAAAAGAATATGAATACATGAGAATGTTTATCTAATCCATGACAAATATTTTTATTACACCAAATCATAATAATTACAACATTGATCAAATTAACACCATCCTTATGCTTTTCCTGCTCTCTTTTAAGGGCTCTTTTTACACATGCACCTGCACCATCATGTTCCCCTTTTCCATGCCCAGCCTCAAAGAATATCCAAAAATGTTGAACACAATTCTTATTATGCATTCTACTTATCTAGTAAAAAATTAAATAATTCTTAAACTACTCTGCATAATTATCTAACCAAATGTAGTGTGTATCAAACATGATTTTTCTTACATTCATATTTATATAAAATATCTCAAAACAAACCTGGACAAACTCTAGAGAATTTTATCCATCATCACTCATATAAAAGTGGCACTTCCTTAAAATCTTTCTATTATCATTTGTACTATCAGGTGTATGTCTAAATGTAATAGGAATAAAAATTCCAACTTGAATTTAATTATAGTATTGGGATTGAACTTCATTCTATGGTTGTAGTGTGTAGTTCTCAGCAAAGTCCATATTCAAAATAATGGTGACAATTTGGAAGTTGTCTTTGCATACATTGAATTGATTATCTAAGCATTTTGATTTGTGTGTGTGTCTTGATTTAGTCATATAAAATATGAAAATTGGTAACTTGAGTGTGTCTTGTGACACCTAACCCATAGGTTCCTCTTGCTTTCTCTCATGACCCTCCTAGGCACCTTTTCACTAATTCCCAATCATCCATAACCTTCCAAGACCTAATTCCACCTCCTCTAGGTAGAATTTCTAGTGATGATTCCATCCCCCTAGGTCCCATTTCGTTAATACTATAGCATCCAAATTGGACTATAGCATTGGATCATAGGGTGTCTATTTCTAGTGCTCTTATCCAAGTGCATTTTTACCTCTAGCAATTAGTTTCTTCTTATTCGTATTCCTCTTCTTGTCGACTTAACATGAATACATTCAACCCATGACCAACATATCGCTATAAAATCCCATTCAAAGTTAATTTAGAAGAGGTTGGAAAATATCACAAAGCAAGTAAGAATACAAGAAAGACTACTCAAGCATATTTTCTTATTCTCTGCATACAACCAACCAATACAATTACAAGCTTATTCAAATCCTTACACCAGTCCCTAGCCACCTCAAGTACACCCAATTTAGCATTTTGCATCTTCATACACATAATTTCATAAAGCACATCAAGTGGGAGAATTACATATGGATTGATCCCTCTTCAGAGTATTGGTATGTAGGCAACGTGCCCACACAAGGGGTGTGGATATATGTTCAGTGTATATTACACACACTAACCCCCCTCTTTCCTAAAGTTTTTAAAAACACAATGGACTCTAGGGTTTAAATATTAAATCAACTCTACATGGAGTTCCAAAAATATCTAATAGTTAAAATTTCATAGGCATGCTCACACAAACACAATGAACAAAACTCAAAAAGCTCAGGTCTCATAGACAATAGCAGTAAAAAAGAACTATAGCACCAGACCCTAGGGTGTCCTATTTAATTTCTCCTATCCAATCAATAAATAAAGGTTAGATCTTGATTTGTAATAGTGTCCCAGTCTTGCATAGTGAATTTTAGACCCTGTGATAGCCATCTCAATTAGTTTCTAGTTAAGTCTTATTTTCTTCACATTTATTGCTATTTTAAAAAGGTTGAAATTATAGTCAAACTATACAAATTAGTATCTTAATTATTACAATTGATATTATAATTTTATTACTATAGACCTTTAACTAAATTAAGAATAATAATCAAATATTCCCAAAATTGTTAAATCATTTGGTGAACCTGACTTACTTCATTTACACATAAAACCCCTAGAAACCCTAGGATAAATTCTTTGTTGATTTTTCCAATATTTTTTTTCTAATTTTTTACCTACATATTTAAATCAAAAATTCACTTTAAAATTTAAAATTACATTATAATTTTAAAAATAATTCATTTAAAACCCAAATTGAATTTACTGGGTCCTTTTGCACACAAAAACCTTAGAAACCCTAGGAATAATTTCATACTAATTTTAGAAATATTTTCTGATTTTTTAATTGCATATTTAAATCAGAAATTCAATTTAATTTTTAAAATTCCATAGTAATTTTGAAAATCATATTTTCTTCAAAATCCTTGTCACACATACTAAGTCCCTTTAAATCAATAATTTTCCAATATTTTTTTGATTTTTTACTTGCATAGTTAAATACAAAACTCACTTTAAATTTTAAAATTGCATAGAAAATTTTAAAATATCATTTTTCAAACCTTAATTGCATATAATAGATACCTTTATTTGCTTTAAGTATCACCTTACATCTAAAATCAGATTTTACATATTAACAAAAATTGATGTCACTTATTTCCACATATTTCTTGCCTTTCTTGCAAATAATAAGGAGACCATACTCGGTCCTACCATGTACATAAATGATGAAGTTTACCATATGTTAGTACAAAGCTTCATTATTTGCATCTCATAATTAATTTTCATAATATGGGATGATAAAAAGAAAGTTACTATTAAACATAATAAGATCCCTCTCCTTTAAAGGAATGATTACTTGACTTTAATATAAGATTTCATTACTTGCTTTGTATCTCTCATATGGAATTTTTTTCAAGTTTATATTGATAAACATATTAGAAATATCATAGCACATGTCAAAGTTTTCTATGAATTCATGTGAAATTTCATGATTTCTACCCCTTGCTCTGTATCTCTCATATGGAAGAAGTTTCAAGTTTATCTTACTAAACACATTAGAAATATCATAGCACATGTCAATGTTTTTTATGCATTAATAAACAAATAAATGTTCTCTCTCCCTTGTTTTTTATCTCTCATGTGAAATGATTTGTATAAACATATTATTATACAACTTATTACTCAAATTACAAGCATTTTATCTCACATACATGGTTTCTACCTGAAGGATCCATTGCATAAGCTAACAACCACCTGTCAAGTTTCAATGTCATATCTTACGCATAGAAAATAATTTCTTTATCTTCCTCTCCTCCAAGAGGGTGATATTTAATTTCCCTCTAACCAAGTCTATGATATCACCCCTCCAAAAGGTGAGGCAGCCCATACTATTACTCTTAATGCATACATTCAGCCTATAGCTTCTTCAAAACCTCTTCAACATATGTGCTTACATATTCAATCAGAAGCAACTAGGGTTTGCACTTATGAAATTATAAGAGATAAAATTACTAGTATGAGTAATTTATTTTTAGATTTACAAAAGTAGAATCAGATATTACATGAAAATATCACAATATTAGAAAATAAGATTATAATACAAAAGCCTCAAAGGCACCCTAGTGTCAATCATGTATATGCACCTTCACTTATTCAATTGGTTGCAAGAAATATTATAGATCAAAACAAGAAATCACAACAAAGTTACTCTACAAATAGTGATTCAAAAATATTTAAAATATCAACAAAGATTTCAAGTGAGGTACTAAAGGAAATGATTCAATCTAACTTGATCAAACTACCTCTATATCCAATGAAAAGATCTAGACATTATTTTGAATATCATATAATGCATAGACATCACATAGATTTATGTTTGGCATTGAGAAAACATATACAATAGATAAATGTTAATGAGTACCCTATAGAAGGTCAATTAGTCAAGCAATCCATAATAAGATAGGAACACATTCACAAAGGGTCAAATTCAAAAATAGTAGAAAAGTCGTTACCAAAGCATAACTTAGAACAATAAAAGGATAAAAAACAAAATTAGATCAAAGAATAGCACCACATGCATAAAAAAATCACAAAAAGATGCAAATCTATCTCTCCAAAATGGGGATCAACTTTCAAAGCAGTATGGGTTTGGTCAAAAATATCTACAATAGTTTGATTATCAAGGTCAATGGTTGGGAAAGCGTGCTCAAGGCATCACCACTCCTATTCCAAAAATTGATAATATTTGTCACCAAGGTTTGGGGTTTATTGAACATCCTAAGGCAAATCATTAACAAAAATAATTCATCAAAGGAAAAGATCCAGATACAACAAAAGTCAACACTAGCATTCCATTGGTTCAAAATCAAGATGATAATAAGTGGAAAAATACAAGTTATTATGATTTCCAAGATACCAATAATGAATCCAAATATTCAGAGTAATAATCACATCTGTTCCCTCATGTGTCACATTTATGCATGATATATTTATTTGATACAAGACACCATGATAGGGGGCCTCTCATGAGACTCATCAGCTAGTATCATTCCTTCTCAGTCTTTTTTGTACATAATTTTTCAAAATTACTTGTACATAGTTCTTTTTTGCTTACTTGTACATAATTTCTTAGTTTAATTGTACATAGTATCCTTATGATTTATTGTATATAACTTCCTTTTAATTACTTGTACATAGTTTCTCAGTATTACTTATACATAGTATTCCCAAGATTGATTGTACATAACTAATAATTATCAAAATATAAAAACATTTAAGTATATCAAAAATCCAAAAACAATATAACATTTCAAAATACAAAAACATTCAAATAATTTAAAATATCAAAAACATTTCAATTGTATGCATCATCTATGCTTTACATTTCTACTACTATGCTAGACTTACATTTATTGTTCTATGATATTATTTTTTGATTTATCTACATTACCATGCTTCACTTGATCTTCTTTGAGTGTGTGTAGGGACATCCAGATACTTGATTGTTTCACTCTACCCATTGAGGGGACATCCTACTTCTACATTTGATATATACATCGATATATTTACCCACCGGGGGCATCTTCTACATGACTACAACATCCAAGTTATGTCATTCCTACACCACACACTCTAGTTATCATGTTGATGTACATTACTTACTAGCTTACATAGATTTCTTTATTGACATCTCATTAGTATATAGCATTTGTGTATTTCTTAGCATATACTTAGTCTTGTATTACATGTCTTGTATACTTTCACTTCTTGCTTTGATTAGCTAGATGCAATTGTATGTCCAATATTTACATGCTTTCCTTTATTTCTTTGTGTATCTAGATGTGATTGCATTTCTTAGTTCCAATTTTGTCTCTTATATGTGCCTTAAGACATTTTCCAATGTCCTTTGATTTTATTCTTGTGTGTTCCTTAGGATATTTACCAATGTCCTTTGATTTTACTCTTTTATGTGATTGTGGCTTTCATGCCAACCTTGCTTGTTTCAATTGTATGTGTATGTGGCATTTGAACATGTATTTTATGCTTGCTTTCCAGTTTGAGTGACATATGCCCATGTCCCTTGTTTTCTAAGTCCCTTGGCCATTCTTTTATGTTTCTTGCTTCTTGCCTTGCATGCTCATTTTATTTATTTTCTTCTTGATTTTTTGCAATGCCATGATCCACATCATGCATTATTTTAATTTTTTAGATGCCATGATGGACATCATGCTCCATCCCTCCTTGACAATTTAAAACTAACCAGACTTCTAGTTCTAGTTCATTACATTGCTAATGTTATTACATTGTTATATATATCTAGACATACCCTTGTTGATATATAAATATACATTATAAACACTGCTATATCTTGAGACATCTTTTTTATTATCATTTCTATATCATGTATTTTGAAGCATAACACACTTGCAGGGCTATTTCTTTTGAGGACAGTCATTGTAGGGTATTTATTCCTACCTTTAGAAGAGGGGATAGTAAACATGGATTTTGTCATAGAGATTAGAGCTCCTAATGGTCAAAAAAGTAGTTTTTAGAACACCTAGAACAACAAACATACTTCAAACTAGGTAGAACAAACCAGACAAATAGTGAAAATTATAGAATAGTCATCAAAATTAACCTAGAATAATAGTGCCAATATCAGACTATAGTGCCAAATAGTAGGGTGTTCATTTATATAGCTCCTAACCAAACAAAAAAAAATTAGATTTTCCAAACAAAGGCAGAAAAGTAAGTTCAGCTACAATTTTGTACATTTAGACTAGTTTAGATACAATAGTTTCAATACAATTTTTCTAAGAAAATCCATATATATGGGGCATCATGCACAGCATGATGGATCTTGCTTCTAGTTTTACATTAGGTAATTAATATAAATTCAAAATCAAAATCCATGTTTTAGACACTAGTGATTTGGGCCAATGTGCACAACACATTTGACTTCTCTTCTTTTTAAGTTTAGTATATTACCTAAGTATTCTTAGCATTTGCATGCCTTATTTCATCTATAGGTGGTTGGCATAATTTTGGAATGGATTTCATACAAGCCTAACCTCCACATTTAGGAATGGATTTCATATAAGCCTTGTGCCCAGTTTAGAAGTGGCTTTCATACAAGCTTAATCTCCACCTTTCAAAATAGTCAAGAGTGGCCTAGTTTTCAGCATACATTTGGCTATCCACATCACATTTTTAGATTACAAAGTATTCATGGGATTCATATGACACATATTTTATACTAGTATCAATTCATAACTACACTTCATGGGGTAATAATGGAGACAAAGGATTAGTTATCCTTTGTATTCTTGAGCCACCTATTTAGAGGGATTAAACACATAGTCCAAACATTGATTATCACATGCATGATCATATAAATTAACTTAGTGGGTTATGTTGGAGACAAAGGGCCACCCTTTGCATTCTTAAACAACTCTCAAGGAATTGAGCACTCAGATCCATTCATGATATTACTCTTGGTACAACACATACCCAACATTACTTAGTATCATTTAACATTAATCAACACCATATCAAGTTTTGTATTGGTTCACATACCCGATGAGGTGTATTCATTCCATTCTCTTCCTCTCTCTCTTACCCAACTTTGTAAGTTCTTATTTTAGATAAAATGTATCTAGTAAGAACTGATTTATTATTTGTTTCCTCTTGTAGATTTATATTTCACAACATGCTCTCTCTATGCACACCTAGTATTACATAGCTTCATGAGATTCACCCTTGTAGGTAAGTTCAGGTATGTTTTCTACTTTTCTTTTATCTTAGTATTTTGCTTTGCTATATCACTAGAATAAAGTGGCGGGGAGATGTAGTCATATAAAATGTGAAAATTAGTAAATTGAGCGTGGCTTGTGATAGCTAACCCATAGGTCCCTCTTGCTTGCTCTCATGACCCTCCTAGGCACATTTTCATTGATTTCCAATCATTTGTAGCCTTCCAAGACATGATTCCACCTCCTCTAAGTAACATTTCCAATGATGATTGCATCCCCCTAGGTCCCATTCCTTCAAGACTATAATGCACAACTTAGACTATAACACTATACCCTAGAGTGTCCATTTTTGGCACTCCTATCCAAGTACATATTTACCTATAATGCTTAGTTATTTATAATTCCTATTCCTCTTCTTGTCAATATAACATGAATACATTTGACCCATGACCAACATATACCTATAAAATCCCATTCAAAGTTCATTTAGAAGGGGTTAGAAAATATCACAAAGTAAGCAAGAATATAAGCAAGACTACTTAGGCATATTTCCCTATTCTCTGCATACAACCAACCAATATAATTACAAGCTTATTTAAATATTTACAACAGTCCCTAGCCACTTCAAGTACACCCAGTTTCGTATTTTGCATCTTCATACACATAATTTCATAAAGCACATCAAGTAGGAGAACTACATATGGCTTGATCCCTCTTCTAAGTATTGGTATGCATGTAGCATACCCAAAAAAGGGGTGTGGATACATTTTCAATGCATCTTACACACACTAACCCCCCCTTCTTTCCTAAAGTTTGTAAAGGCATAATGGAATTCAGGGTTTAAAGACTAAATCAGCTATACAAGAAGTTCCATGGACATCCAATAGTTAAAATTTTATAAGTAGGCTCACACAAACACAACAAAAAATACCCAAAAAGCTTAGGTCTCTTGAATAACAATGGTGTGAGAGTAATATAGTTCCTATCCCCAGGGTGTTCTATTTTGACACTCCTGTCCAATCAATAAATGAAGGCTAGATCTTGATTTGTGATAGTGTCTCAGTCTTGCACAGTGAATTTTAGATCCTAAAATAGCTATCTCAATCAGTTTCTAGCTAAGTCTTATTTTTTTCACATTTATTACTATTTTTAGAAAGGTTGAAATTATAGTCAAACTATACAAATCAATAGCTTAATTATTGCATATTTATTTACTAATTTTATTACTCTAAACTCTTAACTAAATTAAGAATAATACTCTAATATTACCAAAACTATTAAATCACTTGCATATTGGTAGATAATATTCTTCTTAAATTCAAACATAAAATTAGATATAGAAACTTTGGTTGTAACCAATTCACATCTTGATGACTCTTTTCCATCCTTTAATGCATACTTTACAAATTTTTACTTCTTATAATCTACTAGTTAGTTTCCAAATTCATGTGAAATATCTTTATGTATACAACTCATCAAATTTGACAAACCACCTAAATTGTTACATGTTCCCTCTAAAAATTATTTGGCCAAAAAAAATTATCCCTCTGGCCTTTGATAGAAAAGACCTTGGATTAATTCTCTTTATGTTTTAGGTGTGGAAGACACCATACATTCTTGAAAAATATTTTCAGTATGTAAAGTACAACGTATATGAGAAAAACATCAAAATTCATAGAAAACTCAACATGTACCCTACAAAAACATATGGTGTGTGCTTGGTTGATTTTAACATAGAAAGGCTTGCACATCTCAAATGTCCTTTGGCTAATTATCAATTAGACATTAATTTTTTTAATAATTTTCTATAAAACTCTATTTGGGTCATGTATAATAAATGTTTTGTATGTATCTCATGATTTTTTAAACCTTTTCTTATTTTAATACCATCTTTTACATTAGATGAGACATTTATGTTGTCATGCATTTTTTTTTGAATCAAATGTCTTGTTCCTTCAACTAATACCTTATCTTTTTGTGGAAGTCAACTACTAAATGCCTAACAACTCATGAGTGAAGGGTCATCAAACCTTGTTCTTATTTTTATGGCATTTATTACAATTATTCTATTTAATTTCAAAGATTTACTTGTTTCAGTAAAAATTTGAGCTTTAGATTTTGACTTACTCACTAAAGATACCATTATTACTCATCTTGCCACATTATTATCTTTATTCTGACTTTTATTGCATATTTCCTTAAATACATTAAATAGATTCTTTACTATTCTACTATTTCTTTCCTCCATGTTGAATGTTCTTAACCCTAAATTATGCATCACAGGGCACATTTTTTTCATTTTCATTAATTGAACAAATAGTTGACATTCTTTTGTATGGGTTTTATTCTCAAATACATAGTCTCATACACATTGAGCATGACATTGAACTGATATTTTTGACATTTTATCTTCCATAGGTTTTATTATTTTTTCATCTAATTCAACCAAATACCTTGGTGTTCATATTATTATACTTGAAGGTGTGGGTGTAGAAGCTATATTTTGTATTAAATACAGTGGTGTTACCACTTCAACCATAGTGTGTACAGTAGAAGGTTGAGTATCTACGTTAGACCTTATAGGTGAATTGAATTCCTCTTCATTAGGAGACACATGATTTGGGGTCATTACTTGATGTTGATTATCATTATACTCAAAAAATTCATTATGAATGGATGTTTCATTATATTGTGTTTGTCCATATATTTCATCACTCATTACAAATTCATTATTTACATGCTCTAAATTTTAAATTTCATCATACAACAAAGATTGATTCTATTCTCTTATCTTATTTGAAGAGATATCTAAACTAAATTCTATAGAATTGAGCATGTTATTTTCATTTCAAATATTACTTAATGTAGAGGAAGCAACTTTACCTTACCTAGAATCCCTTATAGATGCTCTCTTATTTGCTTGTCTTTTTCTTTTGTTTTCTCTTTTCTCTTCAATTTCCTCATTTGTTAGCTCTTTGATTGGTATTTCATGATGACTTCCTAACCCCCATTATTTATCTTTATCAAAATAAGACAATTTTAGATTTAAACTTGAAGAATTAGTAGTGATTCAAACAAAGAGAATGAACAATTTACCAAAATTGTATAGTTACAAAAAAAACTAGTTTATAATTTGCAAAGAACAAAACAAATGAGTAGTTTTCGTGGGAAAGGCAAGTGAAATTCATGAATCACAAAGGACACGCATGATTTTATAAGCATGCACACTCTTTGTGATCCATGAAAAAGGGGCAAAAACATTTAATGAGGAAAAAGTTAGTTTGTAAAGGGTGTACTTCCTTTGTAAGTTTAGAATTTTTTATCGCTTTCCCTCCAAATTTGCCTTTGTTTCGGTCTGGGGTTCCCGAACCAGGTCCAAACTCTATCATGAACCAGCCAAGGAGATTCCTAAAAAAATTAGAGATTTTTTCATCTTTGTCGACACATCTGATAAAAAAACATTATTTAAAAAAAATTATATGGGTTTGTAGATGGGAAAGTGTAGTTTTATAATATATTTTTTTAATGTTAGAATATTATTTATAATTATAACTTAATTTATACATAACATATCTTGTTATATACTATATACATATCATCATAAATTCCTTTATAACTTTTTGAATATTAATCAAATGCTTATAAAACTTATATTTCAACAATGTACACATTGTCAACTATGCTTAAAAAAATGATTTTCATGAAGTTAAGATTAAAAAGCTATGTTCGTACACTTGCAGTTTCAATTTTCTAGTTGTCTTGACTTGTATTATTATTATTATTATAATAATAATAATAATAATAATAATAATAATAATAATAATAATAATAATAATAATAATAATAATAATAATAATAATAATAATAATAATAATAATAATAATAATTCTCAACAATCTTAGACATTTCACCTATCCATATATAAAGTTTTTCACAAAAATTCATTCGTTTACTCAAAAAAAGTGTGTTCATACACATGAAATCTCCTTATCTTTTCACAAAAGTGACCAACTTATTGTCATAAATACATCTATTTTGCATACTTTTATCATCTGAGTATTGAAAAAAATTATATATTTATAAACTAAATGCAAAATGTCACAATTTACGTTCTTATATTATTGTCAAATTCCTTTTCTAATTATCTCTAGCATTCTTTCCAAGTATAACTATTGTTATTTTTAGAAAAAAAAATGTTGCTTTATACCCTCCCCTTTTCCCCCATTATCCTACATCTACCTTGGCATTATTTTTGGAAAAGTTAAGTTGGATTCTCTTTATGCTTCACATCATTATTTTCTTATTGTTCTCAAATTCTAGTTGTTCAGATAGGAAATATGTTTGTTTCTATTAAGTATATGTAAACTAGTTTTAATTTAGGAAATATGTTTGCTTCTATTAATTATATGTAAACCAATTTTAATTTGTGTACATCTTTTTTGTGTAGAATTCATCAAGGAAATATTTCATAATTAAGATGTAGGGAACATTCTAATGGACAATTATGTTGTATGAGTTTAAATGAATTGGCATATATCTAATCAAAATGCCATATTTACACCTCTGAAGCATTCTAAATAAATACATATTATTTTGAGATACCGAAATCTCTTAGGTTACAATGACAAGTACTCTTAAAATAATTTTATAAGTACTCACAGCTATAAATTATACAAAAGGATAAAGACATTTAACATCATCATAAGAAAATATTTTAAATAATTACTTGTGATCTACAAAGATGACCCTGAAATTATTCTTACCACTTTTTAAGAAAACCATAGTTATGTTTCTAGAATTGAAATTAATGACATTGATTTAAAAATATATTTGGATGTCATCCCTGAAGAGAATACATTAGAAGTGATGATACAACCTTAAAACCTAAATTGACTAAATATACAATAATAATAAAAATCTAAAGGTTAATTTATTGATTAACTACTCATTACATATCCAAATAATGGATAAATATAAATTGAAGTAACAATAAAATTGGAAAAACACTATAATTTTAAATGATTGGACTTAATTAATGCCAAAATAGTTGAGAAGATGCAATGTGAAACTACAATAAAAGGAATTACATTATTCAAATACATTAAACACCATCAATTTTAAAACTAAAATCATATAGCAAATGTTCTAAAGTAATCTATCATATATATACATATATTTATTGTTTGTTGTAAATAATGTTTGTGTCAAAATTACACAACCTATACCATATGGATCATGCCCTTGAAATAAAAAGGCTCATTATGAAAAAAAGACCAATACGTTAAAATGTAACAATGATGGTTTCTTCAATAAGAAATAAATTAAAATAAATAAATATATTAGAAGTAAACCCAAGAGATCAAATATTTTAGAATGATTGGGTGAACCTATATTTGACAAGATGATGTCTTGTCCACATTTACATATTGTGTGCCTAATGATAGTGAAAGGGAGGTAAAAATTGTTTTCTTAAATATGGGAAATGCAAGTGCACAAATAGTGTGTGTGTGTGTGTGTGTGTGTGTGTGTGTGTGTTTTCTTGGAATATTATATATGTTAATTCATGGAATGTATATATGTTAATTCATGTTATGATCTTAATTTTAGTTACTAAAACTATGTTTTATTATTTATAATAGATTATTTATAAATTTTTTTGTATAAATTTGTTAATAAATGATGCAATAATGAATAAAATAAAGTCAAAATGCTTGTTAACCTATGTGAAGTATCTCATCTTGAATAATTACTTTATTGTATTTGTTACATTCAAAGTGGTTATATTAAACATAAGAGGTGTTTTGTGAAAAACTTTTTTCTTATAAAACTCTTGTAAAATAATTAAAAAAATAAAACAAAGTACTCCATATGTGTGTGTGTGTGTGTGTGTGTGTGTGTGTGAGTGAATTAACATAAACTCAATTTGATTCAAAAGTATTGAAGAGTTTGGAAGTGATATTTGCAACCTAAGTACACATGCATGTTTATTTGGAAGTGATATATTTATTTTAATCCTTGCCATGATCATACTTTATGACTTATGCCTAAGAGATCAAGGGATTAATTTCTTCCTGAATAAATATAATAACAATCTCTAAAAATTTACTAATAAGGAAACTAAAGATGGTAATACCAAACATTATCATCCCATTCCAATCCAATAGGATAATTGGGAAAGAAAAATGCCCAAACTCTTCAATACTTTTGAATCAAATTGATTTTATGTTAATTCATATATATGTATATATAAACATAAACTCAATTTGATTCAAAAGTATTGAAGAGTTTGGGCATTATCATCCCATTCCAATCCAATAGGATAATTGGGAAAGAAAAATGCCCAAAATCTTCAATACTTTTGAATCAAATTGAGTTTATGTTAATTCATATTTATATAATATATATGAATTAACATAAACTCAATTTGATTCAAAAGTATTGAAGAGTTTGCGCATTATCATCCCATTCCAATCCAATAGGATAATTGGGAAAGAAAAATGCCCGAAATCTTCAATACTTTTGAATCAAATTGAGTTTATGTTAATTCATATTTATATAATATATATGAATTAACATAAACTCAATTTGATTCAAAAGTATTGAGTGTGTGTATATATATATATATATATATATATATATATATATATATATATATATATAAACATAAACTCAATTTGATTCAAAAGTATTGAAGATTTTGGGCATTTTTCTTTCCCAATTATCCTATTAGATTGGAATGGGATGATAATGTTTGGTATTACCATCTTTAGTTTCCTTATTAGTAAATTTTTAGAGATTGTTATTATATTTATTCGGGAAGAAATTAATCCCTCGATCTCTTAGGCATAAGTCATAAAGTATGATCATGGCAAGGATTAAAATAAATATATCACTTCCAAATAAACATGCATGTGTACTTAGGTTGAAAATATTTTAGACATAAGCCATAAAGTATAAACACAAGAAGAAATAAAATAAAGATATCACTTCCAAATAAACATGCATGTATAATAATGTTGCAATTAAACTATAGTCAATTTGATCTAGAAACAACGAAATGAAATTATGGATCTTTTCATAAATTTAATGATTTAAATAGTTTCAATCTTTTATTTTTAACAATTAATGATTATGTTATCCTTAAATTTTAGCAGGTTTAATTCATGGGATAACTCGTATGAAACTTGTCTGTCTCATATCCCATGAGATTCAAGCTCTTAAAATGAGGCTAATCATTACCTCCTTATGTTTGTTTTTCCTCAAAAAGTTAGTTTTTGAAGGAATTATTTTACCCCCTACAGTTCAAAGAATTTTCTCCAGACTACACCAAGTCCAAAAGGAGCAAACCAGAGAATTATTCCTTGACTACACCTCAAGGTGTAAAGTCAGAGAAATTTTCCACTACTACACATGTAATTCAGATAATTTTATTCGAACTACATGCTAGCATGAAAGAGCACAAAAATTCTCTACCATTACACATGAAAAGTCAGAGAATTTCTTTGACCTTGCACCTAGGCCCACCATCACGTTAGTAATTAATTTCACATTAATTACCCTTTTATATATATTTAACTGGGTAAATTTATTTTAACCATCACTTTTTCTCTCTTTGCCATTTTTGAGCTTGTATGTACCTCAATTCATCACCCTCATGATCAATTAAATCTTTTGGTTTGATTGATTTTGTGCTTCAAAACACCTCATCTTGTCATTTTCATTATGTTTTGGGTAAGTCTTTCCATTCTATTTTTATTTATTGCAAGTTTGTTTAAATTTTTGTTCTTTAAGGTTTGATTTTGTTTCCCCTAAAAAATTTCAAACCCCCTAACACTCTCAATTCATTTTGAAGAATTTTCTTTGAGATGCACTGAGGAGTGTTTAGCCCACAAAGTTCACCCTAGTGCACTTCGAGGAATTTTCTCCATAGTGCACATAATTTGATGCAATCTAGATAATTTTATCTAAAGTACACACCACCCAATGCACTTTGGAGATTTTTATCCAAAGTGCACATTGCATGACTTTTCAGTGCTCTTAAGATAATTTTCTCTGAAGTGCACATGATCTTGTGCACTCTAGAGAATTTTCTCTAAAGTGCACATGATCTTGTGCACTCCAGAGAATTTTCTTTGAAGTTCACACCCCACCTTTTCGGTGTAGTTCAAATAATTTTCTTTGATATGCACCAAAAAATTATATTTTTGGTGTAATTCAGAATTTTTTTCTAAATTACACTAAACCTATCAAAACCACATAGTTTTTCTTGATCGTACTCCTTTCCCAAAAATGATGAAAAATGCTAACTCTAGAGAATCAAAATTCTCTTTTGTAGATACTAAATCAATGTCAGAGGATTCCCCAGCTAAAATAATAATGAAGTATAAATTTTAGGGTGTGTTTCCAGCATCTATAATAGATTCTAATGTAGATCAAATTGGAGATACAAAGATCAGCCATGTTGACATGGCTGAGTTCTTACAAAATTTAGGTAGGGATCCTATTGCTCCACATATGCAGCCTATTCTTAATAGTGAAATACACCTGACAACTACATTTATTATATCAACTCAAGATCTGGAGTGTCTTAACAGCTACTACCCATTTTGATTAAAAACTAGGTCAATCAAAGATGCCAGTGGAAAGGTGATAATTCAATTGGATGCTTAGTACTTTGATAAAGTATTTCACCTCTTAGACAATAAAGAATTATTAGATATAAGTGTAATGTCAACCTAGGAATATTATGACAATAATCTTGAAAAAATGAAAAAGGCACATCAATTCACTTTGGTTGAAGACACCAAAACATTCAATTGTAAGATGGCCTAAAAGCCTATACTGAAGTGAATTTATGGAGAAGATAGGAGAATTAATCACTGTCCTAAGTAGGGTCAAAACCCTCTTTGCATCAAATATATTTCAAGAGTGGATGTATCATTACATCTTCATCATCAAAAAATATAAGCAGAGAACTTATCGGGGATGTCAGATCAATGATGTTACATGCCACCAACTTTTTGAAGTAAATTATTCCTTCAATTTTTATATGACTTACTACTTGGTGTATGCTACAACTTGTATGATGACATTTCCAGGATTAACCAATGTTGGCAAAAGGAACATGTTAATTGTGGAGTCGATTTTAACACCCCTAAGGTGAAAATAAAATTACCAAGATAATTTTAACATGAAATATTTACCTTTTACAATGGTGGGATGAATTTTAACCATTTCCATTATTTGTGGCACATTTTTGGGGAGTGGGTATGATTTAAAGGTGTTGAGAGAATGAAGGGATTATGTGGTTGAAACCTCCCTTATTTTGTGCCTTATTTTGTGGGGATATGGTTATCCTTATGGTTATGGCACATTTTTCAAGGGATTTTAAAAATTATAAATAGGGGATAGGGGTAACACATTATTCATTGCATTTTGCATTGAGTTTTGAGCTCTGCATTCTTTCTTCGATTGGTGCAATAAAGTTTGAGGTGTGGTTCAACATCTTCAAAATTTTGGTGTGAATTCAGGTTGGAGAAAAGCTATCTTTATAAGAGGTTCTTGTTAAGAGTTGTCTTGTACTCTTGTTTATAATATTATTTAGATCTTCTTGGTGGATGTAGCCCACATTGGGTGAACCATGTTATATCGGTGTTATGTGTTTACTTGCTGAGATCTAAATTATTATTTCATATGCCTCTACTAGTATGTTTTTGAGGAATGATTTCCATGTTACATATTATTTCATAATTAATTAATTTTAATCACTTATTCCTAACAACTAGTATCAGAGCTAGCTTTAGTGAGCTTTTTAAAGTGGTGAATCATAGGGAAAGATATTAGCTAAATTGGGAGCTATGGCAGATAATGACAGATCTAGAGTTGAAAATTTTAATGGGAAAATTTTTGGATTGTGGAAGATGAAAATGGGAGATTACTTGTTTCAAAAGGATCTTCATCTCATTTTGATAGGAAAAATAGGACAACCTTCAGGTACGAATCAAGCAGATTGGAAATTTCTTGATAGGAAAGCACTAAGAGCCATACGGTTGTGCCTTGCATCTTTGGTTGCCTTCAATAGAGGAGACTAATACATTTGGTCTGATGAAGAAATTAGGGGAGTTATATGAAAAAATCTCTACCTAATTTTTTTTGATGAAAAGGTTATTTAATATGAAAATGTCTAAAAATGGTTCTGTAACTGATCATTTGAATGATTTTAATATGGTTATCAGTATGCTAACTTATGTTGGTATTAAATTTGAAGATGAAGTTAAGGATTTATTGATTTGTGTTCCTTACATGATAGTTGGGATAGACTGGTTATGGTTGTGAGTAATGCCATCCCTACTAAGGGAATTTTAAAGTCTGAGGATGTTATAGGTGTGATTCTTAGCGAAGAAATGTGAATGAAGAGCATTGGGGAATAATCTTCAAGGAATACTTTGATGGTGGAGACTAGAGGGAGACAAAAGGATAGAATCAAACTAAACTATGGAAAGTCAAAGGGTCGGGGAAGATCTAAATCTAGAACCAAGATGGTGTGTTGGAAATATGGAAAAAGTGGACACACAAACAAGGAATGTTGGGAACTTCAGGACAAGAAGACCAAACATAAGGAGACAAAGGAGGTAAATATGACAATAGGTACTGTTAATCAGGATGATTTAATTATTTCCTTAGATAATGTTTTTGAATCTTGGGTATTAGATTTAGGGGCTTATTTTCATGTCACCCCACAAAGGCATCATTTTACTGATTATGTTCAAGGAGATTTTGGACATGTTTATCTTGGTGATGATGAACCATGCACTATAGGTTGTGTTCAAGTGAATATGCAAAATTGGAACACATGGATACTAAAGGATAATATACATGTCCCACAACTAAGGTGGAATTTAATATTAGTGGGGCAATTAGACAATGAGGGATGTTTGGTGATGTTTTCAACAGACTCTTGGAAAGTTACCAAGGGTGCTCTTATAGTTGTGAGAGGTAAGAAAATTGGCACTTTGTATTTAACTAGTAATGTTGATCTCTATAATTTACTTGTTGCAGATGGAGGTGAAACTTTGTGGCACTACAGGCTTGATCATATGAGCCAAAAGGGCATGGAAATCTTGAAAGACAAGCTACCTGAATTAAAACAAGTTGATTTGGACTTCTATGATGATTGTGTGTATCGAAAGCAGAAGCAAGTTAAGTTCTTGAGGGTTGGATCTACAAAGAAGGAAAATAAGTTAAGAGTTGGTTCACTCAGATGTATAGGGGCTAGCTCAGGTATCTTCTATTAGTGGTTCAAATTATTATGTTATATTTATTAATAATGCAACTAGGAAAGTTTAGGTTTATTACATTTAGAAGAAATATGATGTGTTTGAAACATTCAAGAGATGGAAAGCTTTAGTTGAGAATGAAATGGATCTCAAGTTGAAATGTCTCATGTCAGATAATGGAGGTGAGTATTGTAGCAAAGTATTTGATGATTTTTGTTCACAGAATGGAATTTGTAGGCAAAGAATAGTTTCAGGGACACTACAGGAGAATGAAGAGTCAGAGAGAATGAATAGGATAATCATGGAGCATGCTAATAGTATGAGGTTGTATGCAAGGTTTCCCCTAATATTTTGGGTAGAATTAGTTAGCACACCGATATATTTGATTAATAGAAGACCTTAAGTTCCTTTCGATGGAGGCATACATGAGGAATCTTGGTCTAGTAAGAAAGTTAATTATTCTTTTCTTATGGTCTTTGGATGTGAGGCATTGGTTCATGTTCCCAAAAAATATAGGACCAAGTTAGAAGTTAAGTATGAGAGATGCACCTTTATTGGTTATGGCGAGGGTGACTTTGGTTTTTGAGTTTGGAGTCTTAGAGATAAAAAAATATTTTGGTCTAGGGATGTTGTCTTTAAAGAAAAAGTCATGTATAAAAATTAGTTGTAGGAATAGAAACAAAAAGAGTGCATAGTGTTGGATGATATTATGAATGGTAAAGTATCCAAGGAGACAATTCAGGAACCTCCTACATAAGAATCCCAAACTCCTATAGTAAGAAGGTCTTCTAGGGTAATAAAATCTCTTAAACATTTTCCCCCATCTTTGAGTTATTTGTTACTTATTGATAGTGGAGAACCAAAATGTTTTGAGGAAGCAATATAGGGGAATGCTAGGAAGAAGTGGGAATAAGCCATGAAAGAAGAACATAGTTCTCTCATGGAGAACCAGATGTGGGATTTGGTGAAGCCACCCAAGGCTAAGAGAGAATTTCAAAACAAGTGGGTATACAAAATCAAAGAACAATATGGAGGAAGGAAAAGGCACAAGGCCCGGTTGGTGGTTAAGGGGTTTGCACAGAAGAAAGGTATTGATTTTGATAAGATTTTTTCCCTTGCTATTAAAATGACGTCTATTAAAACTATGCTTGGTATAGTTACAATAGAGGATCTACATTTAGAAAAATTAGATGTAAAGACTGCATTCCTTCATGGTGATTTGGAGGAGGAATTATATATGGAGTAGCCATAGGGTTATGAGGTCGAAGGAAAGGAGAAATTGGTGTGCAAACTAAAGAAGAGCTTGTATGGCCTGAAACAAGCTCCACAACAATGGTATAAGAATTTTAATAGTTTTATGTTGGAACAGGGTTACTCCAGGTGTCATTCTGACCATTGCATGTATGTCAAAAAATTTAAGGATGGTAATTATATTATCATATGCTTGTATGTAGATGACATGTTGGTTGCAGGAAAGAACATACAATAGATTCAAGTACTCAAGAAGCAGCTTAGTGATTCTTTTTCTATGAAGGATTTGGGTGCAACAAAGCAAATTCTAGGTATGAGGATAACTTGGGATAGGAAGGAGAAGAAGTTGATCTTATCCCAGTAAGAGTACATAAAGAAAGTTTTGGAGAGGTTTAGTATGCAAGATGCTAAGCTGGTTGGAACTCCTTTGGCGGGTCATTTTAGATTATCAAAGGATCAGTGTCCCAAAATAGAAAAAGAAAAGCTCAAGATGTCCAAGGTACCTTAATCATTGACTATTAGAAGCCTAATGTATGATATGGTTTGTACTAGGCCAGATGTTGCCCATGTAGTGGGAGTAGTAAGTAGGCACATGAGTAATCCAGGTTATGAGAATTGGCAAGCAATGAAATGGATTCTTCATTATTTGAGAGGAACCATGGGTATAACATTATGTTTTGGTGGATTGAACACCACTTTATGTGGTTATGTGGACTTGAATATGGTTGGGGATCTTGATAGTATAAGGATTATGACATGTTATATGTTTACTATCAGGGATAAAATGGTTAGCTATATTTCCTAGATACAGAAGTTATGGCTTTATCAACCACAGAGGCTAAGTATGTTGTTGTTATAAAGGCTAGAAAGGAGATGATTTGGTTACAACAATTACTTAATGAGTTGGGGCATAAGGAAGAATTTGGAGGACTACATAGTGATAGTCATAGTGTTATACATTTAGCTAAGAGCTCTACTTTCCACTCGAGGATGAAGCACATACAGTTGTGGTATCATTTCATCAAGACAACTATGGAGGAAAACATGGTGAAGCTAAAAAATATACATTCGAGCCAAAATCCTATGGATATGATGACTAAGGTATTCACATTGGAGAATTTGAAGTTATGTTTAACTTTGATTGGTCTACGTGAAGATCGTGAAGTGTTAAATTTTGTTCAAGGGGAAATGAAATCCAAGTGGGAGATTGTTAAATGTGGAGTCCATTTTAACACCCCTAAGGTAAAAATAAAACTACCAGGACAATTTTAACATGAAATATTTACCTTTTACAATTGTGGGATGAATGTTAACCATTTTCCTTATTTGTGGCACATTTTTGGGAAGTGGGTGTGAATTAAAGGTGTTGAGAGAATCGATGGATTATGTGGTTAAAACATGATCCAAAACTTGAAAGCTTTGGTTGAAAGATAATTCAGAAATAAGAACAATCCAATTCAATTAACGCTATCTCTGAAAAGAGATGTTTTTTTGAATCAAAAATTGTAGATACAAATATATGCTTATCTCTGGGAAGAGATGTCTGCCTCCCCATTTTGGGAAGTTCTTCATTTATACATATTATCTCATGAGAGATTGAGTGGCTCAAGGAATTAATGGGTGAAGACTTAAGACAATACAACATTTGAGGAAATAACTGCTGCCAATAATTTAACTTCCAAAATTTAAAACAATACAGAGCTCGAGGACATAACGGGTGAGGATTTAAAGCAATACAGGATTCGAGGAATTAACTGTCACCTAACAATTTTGCATCCAAGATTTTAAAAAATATAGAGCTACGTGCAGCCCTACTCGGTCTACCAGTCGCCCACTCCGGGGCCTTACAACAACCGCTTCGACAGCCGCAGTCCATTGTACCACCGCATCTTGGCACTCATTATACCACCTAGATTATTACCTAGATCATTCCTCCCTCCTTCAAAAGAAATGGTCCCCATTACGTTAATGTTCCCCATCAGGCGTGGTAGTTGTGTCTTGATTTGATTCTCGATGCACACTTGGAAGGGACTGTGGTTTATGGAACTGTGCAGGGCCCGATTGTTCACCATTTCTATCTGACCATCAGTCTGTGGATGGAAGGCCATGAACTTCTTCAGCCCAGTATCTATTTGCTTCTATTATGTAGTCAGGGCTGTAACATCAGCCCTTTTGGATTCATGTGGCTTGACCACCATGATAAAAAATTTCTTGGCATTAATCAGAGAGACAGATGTAGAAGGTGGTACTTCTGGTACCCTATAGTGCCGTGTTCCAAGAGTGAGAGTGATCCTTCTAGTTCTTGATTCATATATACCATGTCGATCATACATGAATGGCTGACCAAAGAGTACATCACAAACATCTAGATTGACCACATCACATAAGACCCCATCTTGGAAAGGTTGTATTGCATATGAGAGAAGACATTGGTGGGTGACATGGAGGTTTCTCCTTGGACTCAACCATCCAATACTGTATGGTTTTGGCTGAGGCTTCATGGACAGATTTAGGATTTGCACAACATTAGTAGAGATTAAATTATTTTGACTTCCACTATCAAGAATAAAATGTAGAGGCTTACCTTTCACCCATAACCTAGAGTGAAACAACCTTTCCTTGTCATCTAACATCTTGTCGTGTGTCTATGATGAAGCTACAATGGCTTCAAGATCAACATCTATAATTTCTTCTTCAACCTCTTCGACTACAGGGTCTATATGAGGTAGAGTAGTAGATGTTGAGGATGGTGACTCAGAAAGTAGTGATTTGATAGCTCGACATTCTTCTTTGGAGTGAGTTCCAAATTTATGATAACCACACCACTTCCCAGTCTTCCCTTCCTTTTGCTTCCAATTTTGGCCTCGTGTTTGACCTTCTTTATCACTTTTCTATTTTGAAGACTGATTCTTTATATCCATTCTTCCATGCTTCTACTCAATCTTTACTGCGAACTTGTATGCCTCACCGATGGTTTCCAAATTGAAGAGTTCCATTTCTCCCCGTATGTACCATTGTAGTCTACCACGATATTTGAGAACCTTGTGTTTCTCACTTTCTTGGATGCCCAGTCTCGTAGATAGAGAATGAAAAATGTCAGTGTAATCTTAAATAGATTGTTCCTTACCTTGGTGAAGTTGCTACCACTCTATGTACAAATCATCATATGCTTTGATGGGATAGTATTATTCTTTCACTTCTTCCATTAAAATCATCCTAGGTAGGTTCCACCCCAAGGCCAATGATATATGTACTAAATCCCTTTTTGTACACTTCCCACTAGTTTTTCACGAGAAATGATGATTTCAAAAGAGCAAAAGTGATCTTTTCTCCATCGATGAACTTATTTATAGAGAAGTAGGAAGACAGTTGATCTAACCAATTTTCTACTGCATTAGCATTGATTTTGTCTTCAAATGTGGGAATATCAAAATTTACCTAAACCTTGAAGGGTGTTGGGGCACTGAAAGGAAGTTCCCTTGATGAGGAGCCAAGATGTGTAGCCACGGAGCCACAATTTCCCATCAGAAGTGTTTGAAGAATTTGAGCAAATTATTATAGCATCTACACTTGTTGCCGTTGGAGGGCTTCATTCACCATTTCCTTGAAAGGATTATATGTCTTGGTGTTATCTACCATTTGAGGTCATTTGGAGTGAATAGGTGGAGATTTTGGAAGCTCTGTTGCTTCCCACCCAAGTTTCATGTATCCTGACCTCGTCCTCAGGATCATACACTCTCAAGACAAACCGCTCTGATACCACTGATCCAAAACTCGAAAGCTTTGGTTGAAAGATAATTCATAAATAAGAACAATCCAATTCAATTAATGCTATCTCTAAAAAGAGATGTTTTTTGAATCAAAAATTGCAAATACAAATATATGCTTATCTCTGGGAAGAGATGTCTGCCTCCCCATTTCAGGAAGTTCTTCATTTATACATATTATCTCACGAGAGATTGATGGCTTGAGGAATTAACGAGTGAAGACTTAAGACAATACAGCATTCGAGGAAATAACTGCCACCGACAATTTGACTTCCAAAATTTAAAACAATACAAAGCTCAAGGATATAAAACAATACAGAGCTCAAGGACATAACAGGTAAGGATTTAAAGCAATACAGGATTTGAGGAATTAACTGTCACCTGACAATTTGGCATCCAAGATTTAAAACAATACAGAGCTATGCGCAGCCCTACCCGATCTACCAGTCACCCGCTCTGGGGCCTTAAAACAACTGCTTTTGCAGCTGTGGTCCATTGTACCGCCGCATCTTGGCGCTCGTTATACCACTTGAATTATCACCCGGATCAAAACCTCCCTTATTTTGTGCTTTATTTTGTGGGGATATGATTATCCTTATGGTTATGATGCATTTTTCAAGGGTTTTTGAAAATTATAAATAGGGGAGAGGGGTAACATATTATTCATTACGTTTTGCATTGAGTTTTGAGATCTGCACTCTTTCTTCAGTTGATGTGATCAAGTTTGAGGTGTGGTTCAACATCTCGGGAGTTCTGGTGTGAATTCAGGTTGGCAAAAATCTATCTCTATAAGAGGTTATTGTTAAGAGTTGTCTTGTACTCTTTTTAATAATATTATTGAGATTTCTTGGTGGATGTAGCCCACATTGAGTGAACCATGTTATATTGGTGTTATGTGTTTACTTGCTTAGATATGAATTTTTCTTCCATATGTCTCTACTGCTATGATACTGAGGAATGATTTTTTTGTTGCATATTATTACATTATTAATTAATTTTAATCACTTATTCCTAATAGAATAAACTTCATGTTTATGAGTACTATCCATAGTTAACTCTTAAAGAAAGCGTTAGACATTTTAGAAGAGTTAATGATTCTTTCTTTTATAACTTCATTTGTATTTTTGAATAGGAACTGGAAAAGAAAAGAGTTTTAGATAAATCATGGGTGACAGTGAACAAGATTGGTTGTATTTTCCTTCAGTTCCCAACTTTCAATTACATCAGGGTGGGAGGATTTGATGAAAAATTGTACATGCTACCAAGGTGCCCAAGTGATAAATTGATTTCGATGGAGATGTGCAGACAAATGATGACAATGCACAAGAAGTAGTCTAATGCACATAAAAGAGGATTCAATTTTACAATAAGCATTGGTCGGTTCAACATGTCAACTACTCCCAAGGCCAAGACAATGGAAATTAAAAGGTAATGGATCTCCCTTAAAAGATACAAGGGTAGGAAGAAATTTTATTATAGAATGATGAAGGAAAAGTTGAAAGGCAATTATGTCAATGAGCACAAGGTTGAGGATATATAGGTTGAATGTAGAACTAAAGAAGATGTAAGGAAACTTGATTACAACCATCTCACTGCTAATTAGATTGAAGATTTGAAATTGGATAAAATTATTGCTAATCTCACTGATGATGAAAATATATTGGATCCTTCATATGAAGGAAATCAAGTTGATTCTACTCATATTCCTTCAATCCAATGGTTTGTAAAAGAATGTATATCTATCGAAGAAATATTTTAATCCATCCTTGAAAGAACTAATGCCTGGTTGGAGTCCAAAGGTATCAAATTAAAATATTTCAAGAAAGGGTAAGAAGAAGAATATGATGAAGATACCACAAGGAAATGAGAGGAATTATGGACAAAAAATAATGGAGAGGATTATACTCTACTCAAAAACCAAAATTCATGTTTGTGAGTAAAGGTAAGAGAAAAGACAAAGAGGCCAGTGTTGAGAAGTGTGTTCAAGTAGAGATGCAAGAAAAAATAATTATAAGCAAGGCACCATCTCAGGTAATAACTTCACAACCTTCGATTCAATAGTATCTATATCTTGAATCCACACAGTTAGAAGTTCTTACAATTGAGACTTCTCAACCAATAGTTTCATAGGTGACCTTCTCTATAGTTTCTTCTATAAGTACAACTATTCCAATTGTTTGTGTTCTCCCTCAATTTGTTATTTCAGCTCCACCTTCACCTCCCAGTGCCACACTCTTTCAAGTACCTTCACAAAGCACTCTAAACCAAGTTTTTGATTTTTTGTCTAATTTGCCTAGTCCTTCAAAATATTTAGGATCCCCAACCAATCTATATTTCACCCAACAAGATATGGATAAATTTACGTCCATGTCTTCCTCCAAAGTAACAACTCAAGTTCCTACTACTTTTGTACACAATCTGTTAGTAGGGACCAAAATTTTAGTCACCCAAACCCAAACTCCACCAATTATAACCACTATCCCGTTAGTGTCAACTCCATTGCCAGATGTCTCCATCATTTCACCTCCCATCCCACCTACTTCACAAACCATTGTTCATTCTCAAACCTCACAATCCCTGGTTACCCCTGGACCTAAAGATTGTGTTTCAAACCCCTAAAAGGAAGAAGCAGGATGTGTCTCCTGATGACTTTGATTTTGGTTAACTTGTACCAATAGAACCTAAAATGACAAAAGAAGCTAAAACCATGTCAGGAGTATTTTTTAAGTCTAGACATAAGTATGTTGAGGTTGCGATTCCTCCTGAAGATAGAAGCATAAAAGATATTTAATTGTCTAAATATGCAAAAGGATGAATAGATCTTGGGAAGAAGACCCACAAAAGTGTGAAGGAACATTTGCAAGCAACAATGGCGTCCTTGATTGAGAGATATGACAAGGACAAGAAAATTAAGGACCAACACAAGATATAGTTAGAACAATTAAGCTCTATTTTACTAAAGATCACACAATATTTCGAGTCCGTTGCACCTATTGAGCATGAGAACATAGAAAATGCAATTCAGTAGGCTGAGAAAATTGGATCTCAAGGTCGAGTGGTTAATGCTTGGATTGAGAGGTTAACCACACAAGATACTCAATGGTTGCGTTCTGCCATTAAATTTTTGAAGCTGAGTGAAGTGAAAATGGAAATTCAGCAAACTATTAAGACACTCAAAATTTGGAATTGATTGAGATATTGATACATGGACTCAACTACGTAAATTCAAGTTGGAACTCTTAGTTAAGCAGGTCATTCCAAATAGGAAAATATTCATCGAGTATAGGGAAGTAACGAAGAACAAAAGAGAAGTTCTCAAGAATCTAATTAAATGTATCAAAGAAGCTGAAGATATGTGCAATGATAAAATGTTAGATATTACATATAAAATTGGAGAACTTCCTTGTCAGGTAAGAAATGATTCCCAAGAAATTCTTCGTGTGGAGATAGTAATTCAGGAGTTCTCATCTTTGATTTAGACAAAGATTGAGACATAAACATTTACACTAGTTTCCATTAATAAACTATTTGGATTTCAAGTCATAATGAATAAGTTGCCAAAAATCTTGGACAAAAGCAAAGACTTGCCAGTTAATCTAGAAGATTCCTTTTCAAGGATTCTTGCTATTTACAAGAGTACATTAGGTCTAGAAGATAGTGCAGTCCAGGTTACATTGAAGAGATATGAGGAATTTTTAGAAAAGAATAAATTCCTGTGTCTAAAGACAGTTTATTTTTGAAACTTTTTATGTATAATTTTGTTTGGTGCATTTTGCATGTACGAAAAGTGCACAGTCCTCAGTCAATTTGGACTCTGCCAAAGAATAAGTCAATGTATTTATGTTTTTCAAATTTTTGTTCATAGCTCCTCTCTATAAATAGGAGGACGCTCTTTTAAAAAGGATCACCAATTTCTATAGAAGCGAAGTGCTACCAAAATTGAGAAGCAATATTGAAAGTTTGAATTCAAATTGTAAATCTTTTATCAATCAATATATGAGAAAGTAAGTGACCTTTCAATCTTTGAGTTGAAATAAATTTGTGACATATTAGAGATGTTCTTATGTCTTTTCCATTACATTTTCTTGTATAATTGATTGAATCACAACGTGAATTTCTATAAATCAAAAGGTGACAGAAAGCTGATTTTGAAGTCTTTGAACTGCAATATCGTTACTGAGTTTATGTTCATTATTGAGAAATGATCTTAGAGACTTTGGGCTGTAAGTCATTATCTTTAGTGATTTGATCTTTATCAGAAACAAGGTAGAGACTTTAGGCTACACTTTATTCCATTATTTTACATTACTTTATTGGTGTTATTCAAGTTATCCTTTCGGTTAACTCATTTGAATATCAATTGTTATTTCTCTATTAAGAAGTTTTATGTTATCATAATACATTACAAGGAATAGAAGAAAGTCTGTGACCGAACATCAATTCTGAAGAAAGAGAATTGGATGATATGACAATACCCACTTTGATAAAATTAGTGTAAATAATTACTTGTTGTGTTACTTAGTAATAAACGAGAGCCTCCCCTTCCTTTGAGGAGAGATTTATCTCATCACACTGTGGTTGAAATAACCATTTTGATACCATTATGTCGGTAACAAAATATTCACCCAACAGATTAAATCATCTTAACCCGAGGGTGGAAATTAAGCTTACATGGAAACTCATCTTTTATCATTTCTAATTCATAAGGATTATAATCATTTAATTTGTAGTATAAAATTATTATATAAGCAAACGATCGTATTATTTTTTTAAGTCATCTAGGGGTAACATAATTATTGTCTAATTAAAGTTTCCCTATGTCATGTTGGCTACATACATATGCCCATTTTTCCCTTCTTCTAAGTTAAGATACAATTATTTAATATTAAAATATGATGCCCTATAGGGTGATGTGAAATGAATATATAAGTTTCATTCGTGTGTATATATATATATATATATATATATATATATATATATATATATATATATATATATATATAATTTAAGCATCCAATCAAAACCATGATTGTTACAAATAATTAGTCGATTAAAACATTTATCAAAAGTAAGGATATAATCATTTTAAAACCATATGAGAAATATAATAAATTTGAATATATTAAAACTTAATAATATATCTAAATTTGATATAAATGTTTTTGGTTAACGTACATTTAAATAAGATGAATTATTTTCTAATATTATGTTTGTTTCTAATACGTACCTCACAATTACAAATCAAGCAAATACAAACAAGTAATATATATATATATATATATATATATATATATATATATATATTTTATCATATCTCTGATTATAACACCTAATTAATAATACACCCACAACATTTATAATTAATTTTAAAAAAATACTAGCAATTTATATATTTTAATAGATTTATTAAAATATAACGGTGTTCAACTCAGAGTCTCGTTTTACTTTATAGTTGGATGGATATACCACATGAATAAAAATGGCATTAAATAACACATTTGTAGATGATAAAACTGATGACTAAGTTCCCATTCTCATAGGCTCGCTTTCACACGGGATAAGAGGCTCGAGATGCTCCATTCGCAGATGTTCTCGTAGCCCATCGCCTCTCACATTGGAGGGTTGAGAATATGTCCCATATAAGTGGTCCTCGTTTTAGCTTGTAGTTTCCTATTAAAAAAAAAACATTTTTCTTTTAAAGAATAAGTTAGGACATTTCTCTATATCCATGTGAATTACAAATATTTATTCATGTAGCGTATGGGTTTCATAAATTTATAATATTTTTTAAGGTTGGTTGTATAGTATTTTTTAGGGGTTATTTTTAATTTATTAATTATTTTTTTAAATAATATTTAAAATTTTAGATTTTTTAATGAATAAAGTTTTGAAAAATATATTTATCAATTTTTTTATAAAATTTTTATAAATTTTTAAAATTCATCAAAATATACATATATTAATAATAAATATATGTTTTTCTTTAGAATTTACTTAACATACTTATATTTCATAGCTTTCAATATTAAAATCTTCGCCTACAATTAAAAACTTTTAAAAATTTCTCATTCATTAAAAAATATTTTGATATTACACCCATCTCCTAAGTATACGATGTGTGATATTCAATAACAATTTTTAGATATGGATTTTTTGTCTATAAGAAATCAAGCTAGATGCATTTTTTTTCACAACTGTCAAGCCCAAAAATTCACAAAACTAAAATAACAAAAAATGGGTTAATTTTTGTTTTTGAGAATCTAAAATACAAAAACAAGTGACCTATGACGTTCCACATGTTGATTGACATATGCCACAAGAAACAACGAGTGTGATTTTTCATGTACATGTGATTGAATTGTCATCATATTGCTCATGAAAAAACTCGCCTGCACCAAATGTTCTTCATGAGCCTAGTAGGCCCCATAGCTCTTGCAACCTTGGTTTGCACTCACAATTAATGTAGATTCAATTTTGACAAAAAATAGGGTAAAATGACCCACTTTAATGCCAAATAAGATTCAAATGGGACTTCAAATGGCCCAGATTCATACTTTAAGTCAAAACTAGAAGCTAATGTCAATTACTTGAGTATTTTTTTCAAAAATGATTAAGATAAAGATAAAAAATTGTAGATAAGCCTATTGTGGGTGAATAATCTAACATTGAGTATTTTTTTCAAAAATGATTAAGATAAAGATCTGAAATGCAATGTGGGACCTCTAAAGGTCCATAAAAAATTGCAGATAAACCTATTGTGGGTGAATAATCTAATCTACAATGTTAGATCTGGTTATACCATCCATCGAATTATGATGTTTTATATTCTAGTTGAATATCTTCTAAGCATGTGATTACAACATGTAGATTTTAAAGAGATTTTTATGGCATAAGATAAAAGATTGTACCCTCCCCAAAGCGATATGATAATTTGGTGTAATTTTATATAAATGGATCTCGAAAGAAAGGACTATAGTTGTAAATTCCAAGCCCTTATCCTCTTTTGGCTACCGAATAGGGAAGGTCGGAGGTAATTAATCCTAGGGAGGCTTTATGAAGTGATACTTGCATAAATTTATGTAACTTTTGAAATCAAAAATTATGACAAGGTGGATTTATACTTGCAGATTAAATATTGTGAATATGTGAGCTATATTTCTTTGTGTACAAGTTATTTTGAAAATTTGTACATGTCAAAAGCATAAAATTGATAGGGTGTTGAATTTTTATCGTAAGTGAAGGATATAACTTAGTTGAAAAGTAATATGACCAGCAATTTCCCCAAAGGTGAAAGTTACATTAGAAGGGATGGTGTAGTTTTTACTTTTAGTAAAGTATGATTTTGCAATGAGAAAGAATGTAAATCGATAGTTGTACGTCACTTAAAATATATGACCAATGACCCCATCTCACCTTTTTTTCATAATGCGATCTGTCACATCTATCAATGCAATATGGATAAGTGCAAAAAGTTAAGAAACAAAAAGGGTCCTACCTGTAGACATGTCTTTCCTTAAAATTGGAAAATGTCAACCTATGTAAATTATTTAAGATGGCTATGCTCAAAATTTGAAGATGGTATTAAAAACATGAATCGTAGAATTTTGAATCTAGTTTCTAAAACACTAATTTTGTTTTAAAATGGTTAAGTATAAGTAGGTCAAACATCTAAAATTTAAAGAGGAACTCGTTTTTTTAAGAAAAACAAAGGAGATAGTCATCCTTATGGTGCAACCTTTTTATAGCAAACTTTAGTATTTTTTGAAACCTTTTCTTAAAAATTTAGATAAGATCATCTAGTTTGTGACCTATATTTTATTAAAAAATTTATGAACATATATTTTTAATAGTAAATAAATCATAAATCTTGAAAAATTGATAAAAAATGGATAGATGGTCGTATGACCTCCATAACAACCTAAAAAAAAATTAGTTTTTTTTAATGCATATAAAAATAAGCCTAGTTTGTGACCATATAATTCTTTTTGCATTTGGATCAACCAAAAAATATAGTTAAATAGATACATGCATGTATATTTATGGCATGCAGTGTCCTAAAAAAGTCATAGTTATAAATCAACATAAATATAAACCTTAAAATAATCCAAAAAATAAAAGAGTCATATATTTTGAAAGAGGAGAGCATTCTCATCATCATGGTAATAATTTTGTAAATTTTACCATTAAAATTTGAAGTGTATTTGGTAATAGAATTTGACTTTTATTATTTTTATCAAAACTCACAAATTCAACTATGTTGACAGGTCCAATCCTTTGGCTTGAGAATTCAAGCCATTTTGAGCCAAAAGGCTTGGTTTTTGAATTCCAAATAAACATAACATGTACATGATATAATGCGTACAAGTTATATCACATTCACATTTCTTTCACTTTGTATTAAAAATCATAAAACATTTATTATAAGGGGTATCTATTTTGTTTTATGCAAAATGAAAGGAACAAATATGCTTCAATTCATATGTGTTATATTCACATTGCACCAAAACAACATAAAAGATCTATTGAAAGGGGGACATGGTTTACTAAAATAAATTTTAAGTATAAGTTTACATTTATATTTTTACTTGTATATTATAAAAGAACAGTATAAATGTAAACTCATATTTTAAATTCATTTTAGTAAATATAAGCAATATGGTCACTATGCATCTGATAGGGTTGGTCTCACAATTGCACATCTTATGATGTGGAAGATAAATTTTCAAAATTCAATATGGCTAGTACTTAGGCATTTTTAGGGTTTCAATATTAAACCTAGGTATTTTAGGGTATATTTTTTGTAATTGATGTCTATTTTGGGTAAACATATAGTCATTTTTTAAGTGTTTGTGCCTTCCAGATTATTTGATGGAATTTATAAGTGTTCTAGGTTTGTCAATATTGAAGTTTATAAACCACTAAATTCAAACTCAAGCCAAAGTGGTGTGATTGGAGAATCATAGGTCATATTGATGAATTACACAATCAAACAACCACTTTGTGTTAATTTCACCTACTCATCATCACTCTTTTATCCCTAATCACTTCCTCCTTATATCTCAACACCTCTAATCACTCTATCTTCATTCTTAATTATCCCTAATCACTCCATAATTAACCCTCATCATCATTCATCATTTATAATCACTCCCTCATCATCCCTTATAACTCTGTCATTGACCCTCACAATCCCTCACCATCCCTAATCACTCCCTCCTCATACCTAATAATACCTAATCACTCCCTCTTCATCCCTCATCATTTTTAATCACTCTGCCATTGACCCTCACCATTCTTCATCATTCCTAATCACTCTCTCATTGAGGGTAAGTACATAAACTTGGGCGATAATTCGATGGACATTACTTATAACATATTCATGTTAATTAATAATGTGATCCTATTATTTATAATGTGATTATATTATTTAATTAATGTGATTTTGTTATTTGAATCTAGGCTTGAGATTATCAATCCATAATGTTATTTTATTATATAATAATGTGATCTTGTTATATTACACAATAATGTGATCACATTATTAGTGCGATTTTATTATTGTAAATGGCAATAACACAATCATGTTAATAATAAAATTGTGTTACCTATGTGTCAAAAAAAGGCAACTTGAATGCAAAATCCTCAATTTGCATTTGAGTTCCCTCACTCTCCCATACCTTCCACGATCATGTTTAGTGTAGAAGACTCCAAAGAGTGCCAAATTCATCCCATGGACCTACTAATCGATGATACCATTATGTAGGAGAGGTAAGTGATTGCAATATTCCCTATTTAACCCTAGTTTTTCATAATTTTCATTATTTTATCCTAGTTTTTAATTATAATTTATTTTTCTAACAGCCCATCCTACTAACCCTCCATAGAACCCTTTGGTTACTCCTCCTCTTAGCCCTCCACAGAACCTTGTTATTTCTCCTATCCCTCCACCTAACCCTCCTACAGTTCCCCAAAAAACCCCTTGAAATTGAAGAGTTAATTGATAGAATGAGGGATCCTAATTTGACTAACCCCCAATGTACCCATCTAGCTAATTCCTTATAGACCTTATTAGGTCAAATTGACTCTATAACGAGTCAAATTGATCGATGGGACTCATATATAGATACTTGTAGGGCATATTATACTGACAAGTTATTATCCTTTCAGGTCAAGAATAAAGATATTTCAAAAACCTCTATTTTCACCCTATTCATTGACCTAACCACCAATACCCCATTTCCCATAACCACTAAAAGTTTTCCTATCCATTGTTATGTACACAACTGAATCAAGACTAATTTTTAGGATCGATGGTGGATGGTCTTTGACTATCCACCATTTAACAACCATGAGGTCCTGTTATAATTTTGAAGAAACTCTACTATGAGTTTGTCTTCAATGAGATTCTTAATTATGTTAATTTTAGTGAGTTTTAGGGTTGAGAAAAAGGCTCTATATAGGATCAACCAAGTGCATGTTGTGTGCCTAATCAACTTGCATAGATCTGTATCCAAAATCCTCTTAAGCTTGATATCCCCTCTGCAATTTAGTAGGTCATGGAGATAGACACTCTCCATGATCTTAGTTCACTCACCAATACACTCATTCAACATATGAGTAGGCTTTCACAAAGTCATGTTATAGATACACCATAGGCTACCTGACCCTAACCCCACCCTTGCAGTTCATGTAGAGTTATGTGCAAAGGACCTTATGATGATGATGGTTTTGATGGTTTAGATGGCTTAGATCATATTGTTATGAGTGATGAATTTTAGGTACGCACATTTAGCATATAGACATCAGTCATCACAAAGATGTAGGTATATTTTATATAAATGTCCTGTTAAATTTAAGTTATATTTGTAATTTAATTTAGATAAAAATTAATTTACATAGAAATTTAATATAATATATATGTCATTTTTTATGTCATAGGAGGTGACAGTTCCTTCATCATCACAACTAACATTTATAGCATTTGATTTATCACAACCATTGTTTAGATATTCATATCCAACTACTGGGCCATCCACTACTACATCTTCATATGTTAGGATGACACCATTTACCTATACATAATTAAAAATTGTTTACATATATGTTTTGATCTTTACATCTATTAGGACTACAATTATTTACATATATGTTTTTCTCGTATCTAATTTACTTCTCTTCTCAAGAATTAATGAAAAAATAACACAACCAAAAACATAAAAGTCATGAATGCTCTTATGTTGGATCATGCTTCCTTGGGAGTAACATCCTACAATGCTCTTATAGGGTCACTGATTAAGGATATAGATGGTGTATTCATATCTTCTACCCATTACCCATATGTAGACATGGTATTCATATACCACTTTACCAAAAACTTTACTAATAATACAAACTAAAATTTTTATGACCATATTGCGTCTACAACCATAAGGACACAAACTTAACATGACTTCAAATGTAACATAAATACTTCCTCATATTTGATATGGGTAAACACAAAAAATCCCTTTTCTCTCTTTACCATCTATATTTTTTTGCCTAACATTTGTATAAGATCCATGTATATAAATTTTTTATGGTATGCATGTGCAATAAATATCCCACACCAATCCACTTAAACAAACATCTCAAATAAATAATGAGGAACTACTGTAATCATCAATGTCATGCCCAACACATACATTTTTATGATTAGGCTAAGATTTAGCATGAGTGTCAAAACCCACCCACTAGTTGCCCAAATCATTTCTAAAAAAGGGGAGATGATTGTCAAGCATTCCTACTCTTTATTCTCTTTCCTTGAAAAGTGATAATACTATCAAATGACCTTGTAAGACCATACAAAAAGGAAGTAGTTAAGAGGGTCCTACCTAAGTCAAACCCTATTTTTAGACAAGTAACATGTACAATAGTATCAATTGAATATATTGATGCAAGTATATTTATATTTATCAATAAAAAAAATAGTATATTATATATTCCCTTTCACTAATCCTCTAATTTTTGTTTTGGTACAAGGCTGCTACTCTAACACTTCGATAGATGGCTTGTCAATTCAGATCCAAATATATTTTCACGTACATGCTTGTCCTCTTCCTTCATGTATTGTGTCATTGCATTCATGTACTTATATAGATATATATTTTATATTCACTTGTGCTTCTATTGATCATTTTGTTTTCCATATATAAGATTTGATAATTTATATAAAACTAAGTGAGACCTTGTTTACATGAACAATTGATGGCTGGAGTAGACACTCCTCCATCTATATGAGCTGAGACAGACATAGGCATTATTGCTATGATGTCATATGTGCAGGCACTGACAAAGGTATATATTAGTTCTTGTAATTTTAAATTGTAAAAATAGATTTGTTTTAATAATTTTAGTATATGTACTTGGGGGCAGATATAACTTATGTAAATGTATTGTGTATGTAGGGTTGTCTTATGATCATTGATAGTCCCAATCAGATGGAAATTGGGGCAACTTCACATGTTCCTCTTGTATTTGAGATGCCTATTTGGATAACTAATCCTTTAATTGACTTATTTGAGCATGAAAAACAAATTGAGTAGGATTACAAGCTTGCAGTAAGTGCACATGTCTAAATGATTTTTTATTTTGGTTTAAAATTAATTTTGTAACAATTATTTGAATGTATTTTATGTTAATTTCATAATAATTCTTGTATTTGAACATGCTTAGATGCAAGCTAGCTATGAGCATAGGAACTACAGTTGGACCTTAGAGTAATCCAAGGCATTAAAGGGATCTCCATCTACTATCAGGGCATCCTAGGGAGAGTTTTTTTTTAGGAAGGCAAAGAGAGGGAGGCTATTTGATGAATAGGATGTATTGGACATGAGATTTACTTTTTTGGATGCCTATATGGTAATTGATGCATTTTTGGCATTGTATATGTGCATATGTCATTCAGCTAACATTATATATTATGTTGGTAGATGTAATTTTTTGTATGCCTATCACGACAATCTATGTATTATTGATATTGGACAGATGTGCCTATATTGTAAGCATAACATGGAAATCTATCTAATTTATATTTAGTGTTTATTTCATTATGTGTTAATGTACAATGTTGTTTTGATCTTCTAAATTATTATCTATCAAATTATAGTCACAATGATAACTATGTTGGTATGATGTTTGAATGTGGTTTGAGTTGGTAGCATTGACTATGATTTTAAGCCTAATTTAAATATTTTAATGAATTATACTATGCATATGAAAATACAAGAAAGGAATATGCTAAAAGGTTGATATAAAAGTTGATTTTGTTTGTTTTCATTGCTCTCATGGATTCAAATTACTTGGTTAGATACTACTGGGAAAGAATTCACCATTTGGGTTATTTCAATTATTTTAAGGGAACATGCTTATGGTATTATTGAACATATAAGTTGAGTTCTCATATGGAGATTCTGTGGTAATCTTAGAAATAAATAAATATCTTGTTTAATTATTTTAGGATATTTTCTTGTAATGAAACCTAAAATGATTTGATTAACATAAATGTGTTGAATTATTAGTATGAAAGGTTGATTTGATCAAGTTATGATTAACCCAGCTAAGATGCAATGATTCTTATTAAATTAAGTTGATTCTAAGAATGCCTGTATCTCCTTTCTTTGCATTGGTTTTTTTCATTATGATGCAAGTTCAAATAAAGCTAGAATAACCTAGTATATTATATAATTTGGTTTATACATAGGATTTAATCATGTTGAAAACATTATGTATTAGGAAGTTTACAATAATATAGTTATAAATTTCCCTTACTTACCTAGTTCTTCAATTTACATGAACATAGTTATCATGGTATACTTCTAAGTGTTTTATCTATGTTATTTGACATTTGATAAAGTTGAGAATGTTTGTGTTTGCACTACTATCTTATTTCTTGTTTTACCTTATTTTATAATTTAGATGAAACAAGGAAAGTAGATAGTGTAATGAAATGATTTAATCCAATTTGTATCTCACATAGGTGTACATAGGCTCAACACATTCAAAACTAATAGCATGATGACTCAGACTCAGAACTTAGCAACCTTGTAGAATCACTCCAAGATCCCTTCCTTGATTGTGATCTACAATCACTTTTTGGTTAAAACCTAAAATCATTCATCTACCTGCAACCTTACACAAATGACAACATATTCATGGCCTCAAGGACTTTCAAGGATAACATAAAACTAATTCAATCAAATAAATTGAATGGAGAATCCAAAACAAGTCACTTTCTAGGTCAATAGGTCAATTAATAAATACCACCTAATAGGTCAATATGTCAATTGCCACCTAATAGGTCAATAGGTAAATAGGTCAAAGTTGTCAAATTTGTCAAAATTTTCAAAGTTGTCAAAGTTTTCAATAGGTAAATAGGTCAATTAATCATTAAGTTTCTAGGTCTCTAGTTTAAGTTGTCAAAGTTGTCAAATTTGTCAAAGTTTAAGTTGTGGTTACTGAACTCTAGTTCTGATGCTTCCTAAGTGGAAAATGACACTACCAACACATTTTGGGGGGTGACAAATAACATCTAGGAATAGGTTCTTGGCCTTTTATAGGCCTGATTGATAGATCCACCACCCATTTCATCCTCAAGAACACTCTTCCCAATATAAGAAAAAAGCAATTTTTAGCCTAAGTTTAAACATGCATAAAATGAAAATTGTAAGTTATTTATGTGAATCATTAGATCCCTCTAATATATATTTAATCCCTATAATCATATCCTAGATCACTCAGCTAGAAGCTTTGAGATCAATCCATTAGATAAGTTGTAGTGATGGGTCCAAAAATGCAAGTTTTTTTTAGTGAACAAGTAACTTCTTGAGCTCCAACTAGCATTTCTACCTCCAAGACCTCCACCTATGAATATATCACTTTTATCACATCCATATAGTCATATTACATGTTATCACAATGCCAAAACATTCAAATCCACCCAAAAGTGCATGTACACTACCGTTCCAGAGAGCAGAAACACTGACAACAAATGTTGTCAAAGTTCAAGTTGTGGGTGTAGAACTTTGATTCTAATGATTCTTGAGTGAAAAATGACATCAACAACACATTCAAGTGTGTAGATAAATATAGGACTAGGTTTTTGGCCTCTCATCAGGACTGATTGACAAACCCACCACCCATTTTGACCTCAAGAACACCCTTCCCAATACAAGAAAAATGTAAATTTTTAGCCTAAGTTCAAACACCCATAAGAAAATTGTAATTATTTTTTATGAACTATAATATCCCTCTCGTACCTCTTTAATATCTCTAATCTCACCCTAGAGCACTCAAGTGTAAGCTTTGAGATCAATTTGTTACACAAGTTGTAGTGATGGGTCCAAAATTGTAAGTTTTTGTTAGTGAACAAGCAACTTCTTGAGCTTCAATTGGCATTTCTACCTCCAAGACTGATGGGGCCACTAATTTTCCCATTTATATCATCATCTATACCTATTTATATATCTTTCCCTTGTATAAATCCATGAAACTCTCCATGACTTGTGTGAATGTATGGATAAATTAATGATTACATATGTGCATTGATATATACATGTTGTTTTATGATTTAATGATGCTTTTACTTTAGTAAGATAGTAATTTTGTAATTTTATCTAACAATCACTAGAAATTTTAAATTAGACTGCAAGACTCTCACTTACTCATAGTACTTGAACCACGAGACTCTAATGCGAATTCTTGTAGCAGCATGACTTCATGTTAGGCTGAGTAGTTGCCTGTAGCATCATTATTGGAGCTCATAACAACTACACAGAATAAACACCTTCAACATTACCCATGACAATATGAAACTAGTTTTAATGACACTTCCAATTATCTAAGGACAAAGTTTACATTTGAAGGGAGTCTCCCACAAGCTGTACAACCTCTCACATGCCAAGAAAGTTGGATGTGCTACCAATGGATGAATTTGAGCTACAAAATGAGTGGAAGTCACTCAAACCCATTAGATTCATACAATCCTCACACTTTATGAAGTGTTCTTAAAACATTAACTATAAATGTCTACAAATAGTATAATTTGGTTGAGCACCATTACACCATTCAATCATAGTTTTTGCATCTACCAAATGAACACCCTCTTCAAATTTCAACTCCTACCTTGCAATAGATCTTTTTACACATGTTCCATCACCATCATGCTCCCCTTTTCCATGGCCAGCCTTGGTGAAACTCCAAATGTGTTCTACACCAATGATAACATGCATCCTACTCAACTAATAAAACATCCATGCATTTTTAAATTGTGATGAGAAATTGTTTGACCAAATGTAATGTTGATTGAAAGTAATGTTCCACTGACTCAACTGTTCATAGAACTTATAAAAACAACCTTGCACATAATCTAAACAATGTGATATATCATCACTGATATATACATGGTACTCCCTTAATATTTTCCATTGTTACTCTATACTATCAGGTGCATTCATGAATATGGTAACTTGTGATGAGTTGTAATACTACAATTGAACTTCCATTTGGGGTTTGAATGTGTAATATTTAAAAAAATCAACTACTAAAACAATTGAACCAAGTGGGAATGTATCCTTGCTTATCTTGAAATATTCATCTAACCATATATCCCTATGTGTGTGCCTTTCATACTCATAGACAATCTTCTCCCTAAAGTCAACAAAAAATTTAGAAATAGGTATCTTTTTTGTAACAAGCTCACATCTTTGAGATTCTTTGCCATATTTTACTTGATAAGTCATTGATTTATATTTTCTTAAACCAACTAATTCCTATCCAATTTCACTTGTAATCTCCTCATGGAAACATTTTTTTTTAAATTTTGGAAATCCACCACAAATGTTGCAATTTCTATTTAAACATAATTTGTTGTTAAATAATTATACATATGATCTTTTTCAAAAGATAGTTGGAATAAATTCCTTGGCTGATTTTGGTGGTAATTCAATACCACACTCCTAAAAAATGTTGTTAGTATGCAAAGTACAATGAATATGGAAAAAAAAATCATAGTGCATTGAAAATTCAACATTTTGCCTACAAAAATTGGTGTGTGTGTGTGATTTATTTTAACATAAAAAGGTTTTGCCATCTCAAAATATCTTTGACAAATAAAAATGTATGGTTATTTTTATAAAAAATTAGAGTAAAATTGTGTTTGAGTCATATCTAATAAATGTTTTGGATTCGGTTCACGGTTACAAGAACCAACTCTTTTTTTCACAACATCTCTTACATTGGGTGAAATGCTTGTATTGTCTTTCCAAAATTGAGAAAGTAACTCTTTGAGAGTATCAACTATAGCCTTGTCCTTTCGTGGAAATCTACCAAAGAATGCCCAGAGATCATTTGTATTACATTCATTCAGTCTTTCATATCTTTCAATTAATGTCATTATTATTTTTGTATTTACATTTAGTGTTTGGCTTGTTTTTAGAACCATTAATCTTTTCCTTATTTTGTCACTTACTGCACATATTTTAAGTATACATCGAGCAACATTACAATCTTTGGTGAATTATTTTAGGCCTATAGTATGATATGCATCATGTATATTTTTTAAAAAATCATTGTTTTCATCATCCATGTTAGATGTTCTTAGTCCTAATGTGTACACTATAGGTCTCATCTTAATCAATTTTATCAAGAAAACAAATAATTGACATTTTTGACTATCATACTTTAAACTATGAAATAAATTATCTCAAATTTGTTGAGCCAATATTATTGAATGGTGATTATAAGTTTTGTTATGAATTGGTTCAAAAATATTTTCATTGACTTCAATTAAGTACTTGTCTTTTCTATGCATAATTCTTGGAGGTGTTGGTAATGGTGGAATTTGTTGAGTGGTGTTTCAAAATCATTCTTACTTTCATTATTTAGAGGTGGGATGACATTTTATTCATTTTTAATTTCTTCATTATATGTTTCCATGAAATTTTATTGATAGTTAATTTCATCATTATTTGTTTCCATCAAATTTTAATCATTCATGGGGGGTGAAGCATCATACATAGACTCATCATCAACAAAATAAAAAACTTGGAACTTTGAATGTGAACTTCTAACATTAACTAATTCATTATTATTCATTTAATTATGGTCAATTTCAACATTTTTCAATTAATTATGGTAAATTTCATCATTATTTAATTCATTATCATCAATGGCTCATTATCTATGGCATTTGATTCATCAAGATTAGGGTTTGTACCTTGTCTACCATGATGTTTTCACATTTTTAGCTTGTGTTTCTCTCTCAAATGCTATAATTCCTTTGTTTATTTGTTCTTCAACATCTTCCTCTTCCTCTTGGAATGTGATCTGACACCCATCAGAAGGGAATTTTTTTTTTTCAATGGTGGGGTCCAATACACAGGAATGCAAATCTCATAAAAGCACATAGAGAAAGTTTGTGGGGACATAATTCTTGATTTGGGTTAAAAATAGTCATTGAGAACTTAGATTAATCTAAAATAATCATAATTCAATCATGTTATATAATGGGATTATGTTATTACATTACATGATCATGTTATTACATAATGCGATCACATTATGTGTTGTATAAAATTCTCCCCCATCCAACCCATTGAGAAGCTTGTATCAACAATAACACAATTGTGTTATTACATAAAGTGATCACATTATTATATAACATGATCAAATTATTACATAACATGATCATTTTATTATATAACATGATCATGTTATGTGTTGTATAAGCCCATCCAACCCATTGAGAAGCTTATATTGACAATAACATGATCACGTTATGTGATAATGTGATCGTGTTAATGCCAGTATAAGCTTTAGTGTTGGTAATTGGCATTGATGATCAAGTGTTACCTATGTCAATAATAGCATGATCATGTTATTAAATAGCATGATCATGTTATTGAATAACATGATCACATTATTAAATAACATGATCATGTTATACTTAATATAGATAATAGATTAGGGATTAGGGATTAAGGCATTAGTGCATAGGGTAAATGGATTAGGGATTAGGGATCAGGGATCACAATTTATGTTTTAGGGGTTATGTAATATAATTTATGTTTTAGGGTTTAAGGATTAGGGATTACATCATGTATGATTTGTGTTTAAGGGTGTATATAAGGTCTAATCACTCTATTCCATATGCGAACATAATTTTTACTATAAAGGATTTTAATTGGGACTAAATCGATTGGTAAATAGGGAATGTTTTTGGTTTACAATTTAGGGTATAGTGTTTAGGGCTTAGGTTTGGTGTACACAGGGTCAATCACAAAGATAATTATTAGTCTAAATGATGTTAATTTAGGCTAAAATGATTGGTTCAAGGTTTAAAGAGTTCATATTTATGGTTTAAAGTTTAGGGATTAGGAACTTTAAGCATTAGGGATTAGGGTATATACGGTACAATCATGATGGTAATTAGGGAAAATTTAGTGAATTAGTCAAATGGGGTAATTAGTCATATGATTTAGGCCACACTGAGCCTTATGAACTTTAATTCTTAATCTAAAAATGATGTTAATTTATGACTTGATTAACTTCATGTTTGCAATTCTGATAAAATTAGGGTCAATTATGCTATGTACATGTTCAATACATGTTATAAAATCAATTGAGCCATAAATTTGGTTTAGGGGATCAATTTTTCCCAAATCATGTAGGGAATTGCATAAATTGACTAATTAGATCAATTCATGATAGAAGACCAATATTTTGATTTTGCCCCAAATCATATCTTGATATTGAAGGGGTTCAAATTAGTCTCAAATGCCCCCTCAATTAAAATAATTATCTAGCTCCTCCTCTTTGGATAATTAGGTTGAAGGGGCTCCAAATAGCCCCAATTTACTTTAGATACACAACTAGATTATTACTCCAAAGGCTTTAGCCATAGGTTTAAAAAGTGTATTTTATGACATCTCATGATTAAATCAATTACATTGTAAGGCATGTATACTTGTGGCATGCAATGGGCATTAGGGCATAGGGATTAGGGTTTAGGTTTAAGGACATGTATATTAATGTCTAATGGCTAGATATACCATGTGTTCAAACCTAATTCTTACTATAAAGGTTGTTAATTGGGACTAAATTGAAGTTGGTAAATACGGAAAGTTTATGGTTTACAATTTAGGGTATATTGTTTAGGGTTTATGGTTTATGGCTTCTAGGTTCTAAAGTATACACATGGTTTAGGGTACATAGGATCAATCACAAAGATAATTGAGGATGATTTGAATCACTTAGATCTATCTGTGACTATATAATGTGTTTTTGGGTTGTCATTATACCATGGATGGCATAGTGTAGATTGAGTGAATTAGTCAACTGGGATAGTCAGTCATGTGATTTAGGCTAAATTGAGCCTTGTGAACTTAATTCTTAGTCTAAATGATGTTAATTTGGGCTAAAATGATTGGTTAAAGGTTTAAAGAGTTTATATTTATGGTTTAGAGTTTAGGGATTATGAAATTTAGGGATTAGGGCTTAGGGTATAGGTTTTAGGGAATCATGATGGTGATTGGGGAAAATTTGAGCTCCTTGAACATAGATTATATGTGAGTAAAGAATTTGAATTTGGGGTCAATTATCCCCCACATCATCATAGATTGAGCCTATGAAGTCAATTTTGTTAATGAGTGATGCAATTTTAACCAAGTTCATTCCTGTGAGCCATAATTTTGGTTTAGGGGCTCAATTTTGCCTAAATCATGTAGGGAATTTCAAAAATTGACTAATTGGATCAATTCATGATAGAAGATCAATCTTTTGATTTTTCCCAAAATTATATCTTGTTATTGAAGGGGTTCAAATTGGCCTCAAATGCCTCTTCAATTAAAATAATCAACTAGCTCATCCTATTTGGTTAATTAGGTTGAAGGGCTCAAAATAGCCCCAATTTACTTCAGATACATAGCTAGATTGGTACTCCAAAGGCTTTATCCATGGGTTTAAAAAGTGCATTTTATGACATGTCATGATAAAATTAGTTATATCATAAGGCATGTATGTTTGTGGCATGTGGTGGGCATTAGGGCATATGACCTATAATTTATCTTTTAGGGATTAGGGCATAGGGTTTAGGTTTATGGACCTGTATATTAATGTCTAGTCGCTAGATATGCCATGTGTTCAAACTTGATTCTTACTACAAAGGATGTTATTGGGACTAAATTGAAGTTGGTAAATGGGAAAGTTTATGGTTTATAATTTAGGGTATAGTTTTTAGGGTTTATGGTTTATGGTTTCTATATTTTTAATGTATATACATGGTTTAGGGTACACAGGATCAATCACAAAGATAATTATGGATAATTTGAATCACTTGGACCTATTTTTGGCTATATAATGTGTTTTTTGATTGTCAGTATACCATGGATGTCATTGTGAAGATTGAGTGAATTAGTCAAATGCGGTAATCGTCATGTGATTTAGGCCAAACTGAGCCCTGTGAACTTAATTATTAGTCTAAATGATGTTAATTTGGGCTAAAATGATTGGTTCAAGGTTTAAAGAGTTTATATTTATGGTTTAGAGTTTAGGGATTAGGAACTTTAGGGGTTAGGGATTAGGGTATAGGTTTTAGGGCATATAAGGTATGATCATGATGGTGATTGGGGAAAATTTGAGCTCCTAAAATGTAGATTAGATGTGATTAAAGAATGTAAATTTAGGATTGATTATCCCCCACATCATCACAGATTGAGCCTATGAAGTCAATTGTGGTAATGACTGATGCAAATTTAACCAAGTTTATCCTTGTGAACCTAATTCTTACTATATAAAGAGGATGTTAATTAGGACTAAATTGATCATAGGGCTCTATTGAGCCTCATGTAAGGAATTTAATCCATATGATATCAATTGGGGATCCAACTACTCACCATATTAAAAAAAAGTATTTTTTCAATTTGATATGTAATTTGGTCCAAAGGAGTCATGTGCAAGGAATTACATTCATATATAATGGAAATTTGGACTTAATTGGCCATGATTGCATACCATATTAAACCAATCAAGTATTAGGTTCCAAATGATACATAATTGGGGCCAATCAAGGCTTGCCCAAGCAATTGTATCAACATAATTTTAATAAGGCATTAATTGCACACCTTATTCAAATAATTGAGTGTTTGATTAAATTTAATATGAAATCATGAACAATTTAACCCTTTGTAAGTAATTACATCCATCTAATAAAAATTGGGATTCTGATTATATACCAAATTCAACTAAAAGAATATTTGGTTCAATATGATATGTGAAATTTAGTCCAAACAAGCCTTGTGTAAGAAATTTCATCCTTATAATATCAATAGGGGGAATATGTTGGCCCCAAATACTTATAATATTGAATCAACCAAGTGTTTAGTTTAGTTTAATATGTATTTATGGCCAACCAAGGCTCATGTAACTAAATACATCTAATGTCAATTTTATAACTTCGTTGGCCCAGATTGTAAACTATATCTAGCTAATCATGTATTTGGTTTTATATTATACATAATTGGGGCCAAATAAGCCCCATTACACTTAATTTGTCTATATAATGTTCTATTTGGATTCCATTATCCCCAATTGCACACCATATTGAACCAATTGAGTATTTAGGTTCAATATGATATACAATTGGGGCCACTCAATCCCCAAGCAAGGAATTACATCAATCTAATGTCATTTGGGGATCTAATTACACCATGTTAAATCAATTGATATTTTTTCAATATTATACACAATTTAGGACAACCAATTCCTATGTAATTAACTTCTTCCACCTAGAATATCAATCAAGGCATTTTTCACTCCATGCAACAAATTGTGTCCATCTAATGTCCAATGTGAATATTTTTACCTAATTGCACATCATATTTAACCAATTGAGTATTTTAATTAGTATAATGTGTAATTAAGATTAATTTGTCTCCATATAAGGAATTATTTCAATATAATGTCAATTAGGGCTTTAATAACACACCATATTAAACTAATTAAATATTTAGTACAATCTAACACACCATCATGGTTAAATGAGCCCTGAAAAACGAATTATGTCCATATGATGTCAATTAGGTCTCTAATTTCACACCATATTATAAAAAACAAGTATTTAGATTAGTTTGATAAGTAATTGTGGCCAACCAATCTCCATCTAAGGAAGTATGTCCATCTAATGTCAATTTGGGATCTATTGGCTTGATTGCAAACCATTTGGGATCAATGGAACAACAAATATATTCATAGGTTAATACATATCCAATTATCATTCAATGATATCAATTCTTGACAAGAACATTAGTCCCAAAGAACAATCTTAATTAACTAATATTTGATCTTAAGACTACTAGGCCTAATGGCTCTTATTTAGGTTTTAGGATGTTGAGAATATGTAACGTGATCACATTATTAAATACCCTTATCATGTTAATAAAATAATTAATAATTCAATCATGTTATTAAAGTGATCATGGTATTTGAATTATAATTCAATTCTTGTGCCTTTTGGCTTGGGAATAGTTTGAATTCTTGAGCCAAAGGTTTGGACTGTTGATGTACAATTGATTTTTGAAAGGTATGAAAATAAACAATAAATTTGAACTTTGATTGCCAAATACACTAAGAATTTCAATGTAAAAATTCAAAAACGTGATACCATCATGATGATCATGCTCTCCTCCTTCCAAATATATGATTTGTATAGTTTTTGGACTAATTTAAGGTTTCAAACTATGTTTATTTCTAACTATGCCTTTTTTAGGGCACTACATGCCACAAACATACATGCCTATACATGTTCATGTAATTTATCTTTCATTGATCGAAGTGAAAAACAAATTATATGGTGACCAAATATGCTTAATTATAGACACATTAAAAAAAAAATTCATTTTTTTGAGGTAGTTAGCCATGTTGCACAGACGTCTATCCATTTATTTATCAGTTTTTAGGATCTATTTACTTGCAAAATTCATGAAAAAATGTATTCATTAAAAAAATGTATTCATTAAAAAAAATAAAAAAAAATATAGGTGACCTACTACAAGATCTTATATAAATTTTCCCCAAATAGTTTCAAATAATATTAAACTCTACTAAAAAAATGGTGTGCATCATGACCGTCTATCTACTATGTTTTCTAAAAAAATAGGTGTTCCTCTTCAAATTTTAGAAGTTTGACCTAGTTATACTTAACCAGTTTTTAAAAAATCTAGTGTTTTGAAAACTAAACTCAGAATTCTAAATTTCATGTTCGTACACCATCTTAAAATTTGGAGTGTAGATATCTCTAATTATTTACAGAAGTTTAGATTTCTAAAATTTAAAAAAAAAATATGTCCACAGGCAAGCCATTTTTTATCCCCTATCTTTGTGCACTTACCCTTAATCCTAACCATCCCTAATCACTAATTAATCATCCCTAATCAACCTTAATCACTATCCTCCTCATCCCTCATTATAATTATTCATTCCCTCCTCATCCTTATTGACCCTCGCCATCCCTCACTATACCTAATCACTCCCTCACCATCCCTAATCACTACATCATTGATCCTTACTGCTCCCCATCATCCTTAATTATTGCCACATCATATCTACTCACTCCCTCCTCATCTCTCCTCATCCCTAATCATTCCCTCTAATACCTTGATGGTGGTGCAATGGCTTCCCACTTGTGATTGATTAGCTTATGTTCTAATTCTAAATTTAACTCACTCAAATAAGGCCCAAGTAACTCTTATTCCATTCATCCTATTTCACTCAAATAAGGAACTCAGATATAAAATCTAATTTTATGGTGGGATTCAAATATATATTTGATGATCCATACCCAAATCATGGAGAGAGAGTGTATTTAGAGCCTCAGACCAAATTAAATAGGCAGGTAAGTGACCAAAGGGTGGGATGAAATTATATTATTACATATATATTGTGATTTGGCCATCTAAGACACCCATTCATGTCAATTTTATTTTTGATTAAGTTCCTTGTAGGCCAAAAGTGACACAAAGACACCATATCTACTTATGATCAAGGTATATGCAAATAATGGGCTCACCATACTAATGTAACACATACATAGTAAATTCCATTCAATGATGTCAAGCAGTTGAAAGTAACTATTATATTAATAGGTTAGGAATTAACCATCACATCATGTTACCCACACCTAGATTTAATTATGTATCGCATCAAAATCATGAAATACACATAAAAATGACATCAATCTATTCTATGATATGGATGTGTATTGCATCACACAAATCATTCATACCATGTTGGGAACTATGTGGTCACTCCCTCCAATAACTTTATGGAGAGTGCAGTGGATTTATTCTTGTGTTTGATTATCCCCTAATCATTCCTTTCTCTATATAGGTTAGAATTCCCCCTCTCCTTTCAAGATATGACTTGGGTATTTAATTAGGTATTTAGGTATGGTATACTCAAGATCAAGATATGGCTAAGATATTCAATCAGGTAGGGCATATCCAAGTAGGTAAAGTAAGTAGGGCATACTCAAATAGGTAAATTAGGTAGGTAATAATCAATGGTATATATTTATTACATATGTAACATGATTCAAATCTTTATTTCTCATACTATCTATCAAGAAGCAAGCTTCCCTTACCAATAATAAAAGATAAGTAGGTAGGGCATAGCTAAGTAGGTAGGTAAAGAATATGTGTAATTTATAGATCAAGAAGCAAGCTTCCATTAATATCTAAGAATCTATTCTAGAAAGGGAAATAGGGTATGACAATAACAAATCTATATGTCAAGAAGGAATATTTCTTTGCCTTATTGATTAGGGAATAACTAAGTAGGTAGGGAAAGAACAAAGATATTTATCATAAAGTAAGCTTCCCTTGATAGCCATGACTTAATCTAGAAGTAAATCAAAGCTAGATACCAGGAAGACAAAATTCCATTGATAGTTGTGCCTTACTCCCTTACTATCCATTGAGAAGGAAATCTTTCCTTGATATGTTATTAGGTGAAGCAAAGCTAGATATCAAAAAGGCAAGCTTCCCTTGCCTTACTCCTTGGCTTAGATGAATTAGGAAGGGAAAGATTACATTGACTTAATGGGTATAAAAAGTTTGAGATCGGGGTATGGTCTTTATAATGGTGCCCTCAATATATATATGGAGGGGTCCCCATTTATATACTATCCTTTGATATACTATATTAGGGATCAAGGAATACTCAAAGTACAACAAGGCCCTAGTTTAGCCTTTAGGGCCACTAAGCCATGCCTAAACTCTAAGTGGCCCCTCTTTGATATATTGGATTAAGGCATATGCCCTTCATTCCATTTATATATCAGGTTGGGTATAGATTGAGTTGTTATGAAAATGTACTCTAGCAGCTACCGAATTAGAACACACTCTACTAGATTGGTGATTGCCTATCTATCTATCTATCTAGAAATTTGGTCTACTATGGATATACGGTCAACTACAGGGTTGGGATTGAAATTCTCAACTAGTCTCCAATCGCCCCTATTTATATAGATAAAAATTTGGATTCTCAACTCTAGGATTAAGATTATTAGATGCCCAAATATAAATCTATATATCTAATTAATATAATTTCATCCCACCCTTTGCTCAATTTACTGCCTATATATTCTAGTTTTAGGTTATGGATATACACTTTCTCCATGATCTAGGCATGTATTACCATATAGATATTTTAATCCCAACATACAATTAAATAACATCTCTGAGGTCCTTATTTGAGGGAACAAGGATGAGTGAGAGAAAAATTTATTTGGGTCTTATTTGAGTGAGTAAAATTTATAATTGGAAAATAAACCAATAGAGCAAAAGTAGAAAGTTAATGTTACCACCATTAAGGTATTGAACATATTGATTGAGGATGAGGAAGGACAAGGTCAAAGTGACTAGAGATGATGAGGGACAATGAGGGATGGTAAAGGTCAATGAGAGAGTGATTAGGGATGATGAGGGATGTTAAGGGTCAATGAGGGAGTGATTAGGGATGGTAAGGGATGAGGAGAGATTTATTAGGGATGATGAAGGATAATAAAATTGTCATTAGGGATGATGAGAGATGGTGAAGGTCAATAAAAGAGTTATTAGGGACGATGAGAAAATAATTAGATATGATGAGGGATGGTGAGGGTCAATGAGGGAGTGATTAAGGATGATGAGGGATGGTGAGGATCCATAAATAAGTGAATAGGTATGATGAGGGAGTGATTAGAGATTATGAGAGATGGTGAGGGTTAATGAGGGATTGATTATGGATGATGAGAGATAAGGAGGGAGTGATTAGGGATGATAAGGGATGAGGAAAAAGTGATTAAGGATGAGGGATGGATGATAAGCAAGTGAAATTATCATAAAGTGGTTGTTTGATGTGTGCAAGCCATCAATGTGACCTATGTTGTCCAAATCACATAACTTTGCTTGAATTCAAAGTGAGTTATTTGTAAACATTATTTTTGAAAAACCTAGGACTCATAGAAATGCCATCAAGTAATCAAGAAGACACAAAAACCTAAAAAATGCCTATATGTTTGCCAAAAATGGAAATCAATTACAAAATTTATGCCCTAAAATCCATAACTTCAATACTGAGACCCTGAAAATACCTAAGTATTGACTAGATTGGATTTTAAAAAAACTATTTCCCACATCGTAAGGTGTGTAACTATGATACCAACTCTATCAAATGCAGAGTGGCCCTAATTTATTATATTTACTAAAATAAATTTAATTAACATTTATTTTATTAAACCATCTACCCCTTCTAATAGATTTATCCTACCTTTTTATGTAATGTGAAGGTAACACATACGCATTATGTTTACTAAATAGAATGCATACATAGTATAATACATATGAATTATAGCATGTACACATTTAGGTTTGGTATTCCTGATCTTAGTTTAAAATAATACATAAACATAATGTCTATAACGAGTAAGCATTATGGTAAATGTCCACATAATTTTCCTTCAACTCCATGCACTTACCCATATAGACTCTTAGACATTAATGTCTTATCCCCACATCAATGGTATTGCATCATTGATTTGAGACATATAATAGGCATGGAGCTCTATAATAATAAAATTAGATATCATGACATCTTCATGCACCTTTGATAATATAAAATAACCATTCAAGAATGTCGCCACTTTTCAAGCTACAAATCCTTTTGTAATGGGTGATGGTCATGTAAATCTAAAAGTTGCCCTAAATCTAGGTCTAGTGTTTATTATGGGCCCCTTGGTGTATGACATCATTAGAAATACCTTGTTAGTTCCCCTCACCATCACTGCTTATCTCACCTTGAAATATATTATTATTTACTTGTTGTAGAACATACACATGCAAAGTTTAGTGACATGTCAAATATGTCAATGTAATTTGGAGCTTCTACCTAGCTATTTAAATTTCCCAATAAATTCTTGAAACATATATCACCTATATGAAAATAGGGGTTGAATATCCAAAAACTCCTCTAAAAATGTAGAGAATGCACCACGTGTCAATTTATAAGGGTTTAAAACTATTCAAAAAAACTTTAACTATTTAAACTATTTAAAACGTAATTAGATAACTCTAAAACTAATTATATGAAAAATGCAAAAGTCTCCTTCAATGTATCCACTAGTGCTACCAATTATGGGTAGTCTGCTAGAATTAGCTACAGGATCTAATGAATCTAATAGAAAGCATAAATAAGAGATAAAATAGTAATAGTAATAAACAATAACTGTATATCTAAGATAATAACTGAAATGAATAAATAACTCAAACATGATAAATTACTCTAATAATTCAATATTAATATGATGTAGAATATACAAATAACCATTGCTTATATAGATCAAGGCATACATGATAAATATCAAGGAACTCACACAACACATATAATTCAACTGATATCTGACTACCTGAATAGTGGAGTGCAACTCCACAATAATAAGATAGGTGTCCAACTTGTGTAAATGATCAACACAAGTTGACTGCTAGTTAAAAAATATTATCATGTTTTACCTTGAATAGTGGAGTGGAACTCCACTGTAACAAGATAAGTGTCTAAGTTAACTACTAGCTAAGTAAGCTTACCTATCTAGTGTAAATTATTAATAAACATAATAAACTAATTACAATAAGTAATTAGTGCACCAAAATAATAAATACAAGTAAATTCAATAAAGCAAATAAATGCAACAATGCCCCCCCCCCCTAAGTGAATCTTAGGTAGGACTATGCAGATAAGAGTCCTGACAATGTGTAGCCATATCAGGTACTCTGTACAAATAGATGACGAAAGGAGAAAACCTGAAGGAAAAATACTCCTCAAAATGAAGGTTTAAGAGACCCCCCCTGAAGAATTGATGTCCTATGAAGAACTGATGTCTCTTACCCCCAAAAAGGATCACAAGTGAAGATACTTGATATCAATGAAAAGTTTTGTGAAAATATCTGCAATCTACTCCTCCATAAGACAATATTGAAGATCATTGATCTCTCCCTGAATTAGCTCCATGATAAAGTGCATATGGATATCTAGGTGTTTGTTTCTCTTATGATGAAACAGATTCTTTGAGATATGAATAGTGCTCTATTTATCATAGTAGATGACTGATGGCTTCCAAAATATAACACCAAGATCAGTGATAATATTTTGAAGCCAAATAGCCTTAGTAGTGGCATTAACAGTGTCATGATACTCAACGTCTATAGATGAAAGAGAAATATCATTTTCCTTCTTTCTCTACCAACAAATGGAGTTGGATCCAAAGTGAATACTATAACTAGAAGTGGAATTACGATCATCATATCACCATCCCAATCTAAATATGTGTATCCCACCAAGTCTGAACCTATACCTACTGTATAGTGAATCCTATATCTAATAGTGCCATATCTGTAGCTCAACATGCACTTGGTAGCTCTCTAATGAATCTCATGTGGTGTCTTCATAAAGTGTGAAATCATGCCAACTATATATGAAATATCAGGCTATGTATGAGTCAGATAGATGAGGCTGCCTACAAGTTGGTGATACAATGTGGCATCAACAAAGGGAGTGGAACAATGAACCTCAAGTCTAACCCCAGATAAGAAAGGAGTTAGTGTAGGCCTACAATTAGCCATGTGAAACTGAGCTAACAACTCCATGGCATACTTGGGTTGTGAAAGTGTAATCCCAAAAGAAGACTATGATATCTAAATCCTAAGAAAATAGTGTTATAGACCCATGTCTATCATAGAAAACCTATTATGAAGTGTAGTCATAACACTATTAATGATGGATTTTGTGCTCCCTATAATAATGAGATCATCAACATAGATCACCAAGTACAATAGTGAATCTTCTTACCATAGAATGTAGACATTTGGATCTAAGTGACATCTCAAGAACCTAATTGAGAGAATAAATGTGTCCATCTTGAAATACCAAGCCCTGGAGGCTTGTTTTAGACCATAGACAAACTTCTGCAAGCGACACACCAATGAATAATCTTGAATGAACCCCTGTGGCTACTCCATATATAGCTCCTCATGAAGATCCCCATGAAGAAATGCACTCTTCACATTCATCTGATGTATAGCCCAACCATGAGCTGCACCAATAGTTGGTATCAAGTGAATGGAATTCATCTTAGCAATAGGTGCAAAAGTTTTTGTATAGTCAATGCCTTCCACTTGGGAGAAACCTTTGACCACTAAGCATACTTTATACTTATCAATATTTCCATCCACTGCAAACTTAGTCCGATATATCCACCTACATCATACTAATTTTCTTCCCTTAAGAAGAGGAATAAGATTCCAACTATTGTTCCTAATCAATGAGTCATACTCTTCTTCCATCATTGAATCCCACTCAATTATCCCTGTGGCTTCCTAAAAATACTGTGGATTAGAAGTTGTTGTAATGTAGGAATGTGGAAGATCACGCTATGATCATGTTCTCCTTCTATCTAATGGATCCATAACAAGAGGTTCAGCATCTACCAAAGTCTGTCTAGCCCATAAAGGCATCAATGGCTGAGGATATAGAAGAGGACGAGGAGAAACATAACCTACTAAACTCCACTAGGGAGGTATTACCTCATCATCTCTAGGAGTAGATGAAGGAGGAGTATCATCATCATTGTTATCTGATTCTTCTAAGGAAGAAGAATGAGAAATGTTAGAAGACAAGTCTGAAAGACTTTCTTCAAAGTAAACACTTCTCACTATTATAAGCTCATGTGAATCTAGATCAATGAGTTGATATCCCTTAACACCATCAGGATATCCCAAAAATATACAAGTCCAGATTTGTTGTTCTAAAGCATGCTGCTTGTCTAAAGGTATGTGAACTGATGCTAGACTATAGAAGACTCTAAAATGTTGCACATCTAGATTCCTATTGCACCAAGCTTCAAGAGCTATTATTTGCTTTAAAGCTTTGTGAGGAAATCTATTCTATATATATGTAGCACAATTAATCACTTCTACCTAGTACTCAAGTACTAATTATTTTACCTGAATCATATAACTTGCCATCTCTTTTAATAATCTATTCTTCCTCTCTGCTACACCATTATACTGAGGTGTGTATGCAACTAAATTTTGAAGATCAATTCCTTTAAGAGCACAAAATTGTTCAAATTTGTTGTTCACATATTCTCTCCCATTATCTGTGTGGAGAATCTTGACATACTTCCTAAATTATTTCTCTGCTAAAGCTTTGAACTCTAGAAATTTATCAAATACTTCACTCTTGTGTTTTATAAAATAAACCCAAGTATATTTGAAATAATCATCAATAAATGTGAGAACATAGCAGGTTTTACTAAAAGATGAAGTAGGTAATGGACCCACTAAATCACTATAAACAAGTCTGAAGACTTGTGTATCCCTCCAATCCTTCCCTTTATCAAACTTATCCTCTGAATGTTTGCCTAAGGCACAACCATGACATATACCCCCTAAAAATTGAATCTATGGAATTCCTATAACCATCTCCTACTGACTAAGTTGTTGTAAATAGCGATAGTTCAGATGACCAAACCACTTATCCAATAAATTTCTTACTGAATTAGTGTGTGAGAGCAAAGCTATAGAAGAAGACTGAGATACAAAGTAGGATAATGAATAAAGCCAAGTATTATGGTCAAATTTTTCCCACTGCAACTAAGGCATTATCCTCTAATTTTTTGATTGATACAGAATCATGTGTGAAATCAACTTTCCTATCATTATCAAAGTGAGTAATTTGGTAGATAGAGAGAAGGTTGATAGCTCTAGAACACAGAGGACATCCTCAAATACACCATTATCAATATCAATTGTACCTTTTCTTATAACATCTACTTTAGAATCATCACCTATGAGAATATGAGGCAAGGAACTTGATTGTAATCTAGAAAATTGTTCTTGATCTGAACCCATATGGTGCGAAGAACTTAAGTCAATTACCCATGAATTGGGAGAATTTGCTAGTGCAACTAATGTCGTTGCTTTCTCTTTCCCTAAATTTGAAGGAGTGGAGGAATCCTTTGATTGATTGATGTTATTATTTTTGAGAAGACCCTTAAGGTCATCAATCTGTTTCTTCTAACAATCTTGTTCACTATGAAACCCCTTTTTGTAATAAGGGCAAGGAGTTTTGGTCTTTTTCTATTAATCCTCTTTCTTATTAGTGGATTTAGAATCTGCTTGTGAGGAAAATTATTACCCTTTATTCTTATCTTTTTGTGACTTTTTCTAATCATTTTGCTTCTTTTTACTTGAACTTGTAATTAATGTTGATGTTGAAACTTACTTATGTTGAGGTTGACTTGCAAATAGAGCTTGAGATTTGGATGACTTGATTAGACCCATAGCTATTAACTTTTCTTCTTCAGCTATTAGAATCTCAGAGAATACCTCAAAGGTGGGCATTTGATATGATGTGCCCAATGTGAGCCTATGAGTTTGAAATTTAGAGATAAATGATGAATATTTAGGGCCTAATTTGTGTAAGGCACTAAAAATCAATTGAATATCTTTTTTTAATCAATTTGACATTCAACAAGTTATGCTCTAATATCTATGACTTTAGTGATGTAGTCTTGTATTGTAGCATAATTTTTAAGATCCAAAATAATGAGTTTGTTGTCAATTTGGTAACCATGAATCTCATCTATTTTGCCAAACAATGATGCTAATTTATCCCAATCCTCTTTTGGAGTTGTACATTTGTCAATATAGAAACTCAAATCTAAATACATGTAAGACCGAATGCATCTAATTACCTTAGTATTTTCAAAAAGAAAGTGTTGTAACTTTTTTGCATTAGTAGGTGTATTAAGAAGAGTTGTTATGTAAGGCGTATATTCTAAAATCATTAATGAATTCCAAGAATTCTATTTCCATGTGTTGTAGTTCTATGTTATTAATAGTGGGAACGTAGGATTCCCCATGATGCCTTTGGAAATAAACCGTCACAAAGTAGAAATCAAAGTACATAACACACCACAAAACCCCTTCAAATTACTTAGTTTTATCCCACCTAGTAAGTATTTGTTAGCAATTTATAATTGAGTGTAGTTACAAGGATATATTATAATTTTTCTAGTTTACAAAAAACTCAATTAGGCCCTCTAGTATAAAAATACAAAAAATATGCACTTTATGAAAAAACTTTTCCCACCAATGTGTTTTTCTAAAAAAAATATTAACTTTAAAAAAAATGAGACCTCAATATGAGGTCATATGTAAAAGTTATGACCCTCTGAAGTTACAAAAATAAGGAAGGACAATAGCTATTGTAGAAAAATATAAATTTTGAAACAAATTGGATAAATCTAGAAAAAAACTAAAAGTACAATAGTGAAGATAATGAAAATTTAAGCTATTTCAAAAAAAATCACTCAAAAATATCTCTTGGTGTTCAAATGGTGGGATTTCAAAGTTGCTCTTTCAAATCTACTTGCTGATTTGTGAGGCCTGCCATTTTTTTCCACAGTCCATACGACTGTACTTGGGAGAAAAAAATTGCCTTCCGGGTGACTATGTCCAAATTGGACAAATTTTATATGGATTTATAGGTTTTGACACCTTTTGAATGTAACTGTGAGGTTTGTTTTGCTCAGAAACACTTTGATTTTTAAGTACCCACAAGATTTGGGTGTGGTGCTTTTGGATCAAACCCTTGCTAATTTTGCCTCTTGTGCCCAATTTAGACAAAATTTTAGTTAATTTTGACTATCACAGGCACTCTGAACTCAATGGTGAATTCAAAAATTCTCTACAAAGCTCCAATTTATGTTTGTGTACAAAATCAAAAAAATGATCTTATATTTAGATATTTTTCTCTTGAATATTTATCAATCTACAGATTCAAGATAGCTCTGGTACTATGTTATAATTAGCTACATGATCTAATGAATCTAATAAAAAGCATAAATAAGAGATAAAATAGTAATAGTAATAAACAATAATTGTATATCTAAGATAATAACTCAAATGAATAAATAACTCAAATATGATGAATTAATCTGATAATTCAATATTAATCTGATGTAAAATACAAAAATATCCATTGCTTATATAGAATAAGGTGTGCATAATAAAGATAAGGGAACTCACACAACACGTGTAGTCTAACTAATATCTAACTACATGAATAGTGGAGTGCAACTTCACACTAACAAGATAGGTGTCTAACTTGTGTAAATGATCAACAAGAGTTGACTACTAGTTAAATAATCTTATCCTATCTTACCCTAAATAGTGGAGTGGAACTCCACTGTAACAAGATAAGTATCTAAGTTAACTACTAGCTAATCAAGCTTATCCTATCTAGTGCAAATTATTAATAAACTAATTACAATTAGTAATTAGTGCACCAAAATAATAAATAATAAATACAAGTAAATGCAATAAAGAAAATAAATGTACCAACATAGTCAACTAGATTTGGGTACAAATACACACTAGTCTATGTATACTCTCTACAAACACTTCTGTGGTCCGATGTATCTCAAATTAGGCACCACCCTAATTGTTATAGATTCACCTATGGAGGCTAAACCTATCATATTGAAGAACATAAGTTACACTAAAATGGATGTAAGTTTATATTTTGGTAAGAGGGGTTTGTAAAGTGAAAGAGCGTAAAATTACAATTTACCTCACTCAAAACCCATGACCACTGGGCCTATCTCACATGTTGTGCACATTGTGTGTGTGTGTGCGCGTGTGCATGCGTGTATAATAGTATAGTATTTTTATATATTAAATGTTAGTTATTATGTAAATATTATATAATATATATAAATATTATCTTATATAACATTGTATAAAAATATTATCTTTAATAATATGTATAAATATTTATTATATATTATTATATTATATATATATATATATTAAAGTGTTAGCTGCGTGTATAATTTAGGATAACTATCTTATGAAAATGCTTAGTGTCCTATGTGTCATCAAGGTGCGATATGCTTAGTCTTTATTGTAAAATTATGTCATGGCATGCATATTTATATTGTAACTGTATTGTGTGGAGATTTTCATAGACTTAGTTACCATTTTTGAGTTATTATTTGTAATAAGTATGAGTCATGAAAATCCAACAGTTGCCCTCAATTCTGGTCTCATTTACAATATGGGCCCTATGGTGTATGATATCACATGAAATACTATGTTGTTTCCCCTTACCATCATTGCCTAGATCAACTTGAAATATTTCACCACTTGCATGTTTTGTATAGATTTACCCTTCCCCACCATTTTGCCATTGCTCAAGCTCACCATAAAACTAAACATCTCCTCACATAACACATGTCTATGCTATATTCAAAGGACCACACAACCTCATTTTCCACTATCACCTCCACCATAATCTAATATTATTTTTAATTAATGATTTTTGCATAAAATGTTAGACATGGTTAGCGATCATGGATTTTGAGTTAGGTACAACTACTGATTTACACTCTTTTGATTTATAAAACCCTACCTGATTAAAATAAAAGATTACATACTTGTCAGCATAAATTATATATTGTAGTATAAGATTATTATATTTTAATGATGTGACATATGTAAAATATTATAATATGAAGCATATTTTGAGGCCAATGTAGAAAATATTTGAATCTATTATCTAAGATGCAACACATTCATATTTCCTGTAGAGTAATATTTGCTAGCGATAAAGGTATAGTTATTAGACTCAAAGTGCATAAAGAGAGAAGGAAGGGAGGGATGATCTCACATGAATGTTATATCATTCTACCTTGATGCCCATTTGAAAGCTATGATTCTCTAATGGAGATAGAAATTTGGTTTATGCATCACCTTCACAACATAGTGCTCCTTGCTCACACGATGAACACCTTACTCATATCCTTCAAGTAACCCCTTTACTAAATTTAATTCATGAAATATATCCTTCCTTGATTTCATGCTAATTATTTAAATATAAAGATTATTTATTGAGAATGAATACCCTTAATTACTGATCCACCTTACAACCACAAAATAACATCCTATATTTTCTTTGTAACTCAAGGGCGATGCTAAAGCCACAAGAACATGTAAATAAAAATACAATGTTTCTATGCTCTATACCTTATCATTTTATTTAATCTCAACCATCCATTGTCATATCTTGAGTGTATGGACTCCAAATTTTCCAACAATTGATGTGAATTGTCCATCTCCAATTCAAACATGAAGACTAGGATTTCATTAAACCTTATTGAAATGGCAACATGTATTGATATAGAGAGATCAAATCTTATCCATTGATTAATGATCCAAATGTGCACATAGAAGACCTATGTAATACTAAATATTATATTTATTATTACATAATAAAAAATGTAAAGCTTGAAATGTAGCGATTGGGAGATGCAGTGCATGATTATAATGTAGGTGCTTAGATGTTATTGAGAGTGTAGTTGACACTTGGAATAAATATTACAAGAATCAAATTAGGTTGATAAAATGTAGCACAATGTGAACAAGTGGTAGTGCTTAAAGGAAAATAATGTCGACATATCTCACAATCTAAAACACCATATGTTGATTGATACAAGATCATTGAAATCCACCCACACAAGTGAAGTAATGTTTCTCATTCTGAATTGGATCATAATGACAAGGGAAAGTCTCTTCTTGAGCAAGGAGCATTGTCACAGTTAGTTAAATGAGTACCTCTGACTGAGAATAAACAATCTAGGTACTTCTAAATTCAAAGCTTTCATAGTCTATTATTTTTATTGATTACTTCTAAATAAGTTATGGATATTCTTTTCCTAGGCATTTCAAGTAATTTTATGTACACGAGTTATCTTTTTTCGTATGAATTAAAGAGACATGGGCTTACAATTAAACAAAATAGAGATAGAGTGCACTTGATATTAACAATCCTATAAAAATATAAGTTTAAATTAGATTTTGAGCTTTGCATGCTCTAATAGTTTATAAGAGCATGTTAGTTTCAAAACTATCCATGCATATTTGCAATGCCCAATAGCTACATTTTACAATCTCATCTAGAGATTTAAGAGGCATTTTTTGGGGGATGGTCTCTTTTTTTGGGGGGAGGGTCTCTTTTTTTTAATTTTGTTTTGCTTTTGGCATATGATATCATTATAAATACCTTGTTAGTGCTCCTCACCATCACTGCTCATCTCACCTTGAAATATTTCAATATTTAGATGTTGTAGAAGATACATGTGCAAAGTTTAGTGACATGTCAAACATGTAAATGCAATTTAGAGATTCTACCAAACTATTTCAATTACCTAATAAATTCTTGAAATATGTGCCACTTAAATTAAAATAGGGGTTGAATATCCATCAACTCCTCCAAAAATATATATAATGCACCATGTTTTAATATATAAGAGTTTAAAACTATTTGACCAAAACTTTGACTATTTAAACTATTTTAAACCTAATTAGACAACTATAAAACTAATTAGATGAAAAATGCAAAAGGTTCCTTCAATGTAGCCACTAGCGCTGCCAATTTTGGGTAGTCATCTAGAACTGGGTATGAATCCACACTAGTATATGCATACTCTCTATAAGCACTTTGATGGTCTGATGTGTCTAAAATTAGGCACCACCCTGATTGTTATAGCTTCGTCTATGTAGGTTACAACTATCATATTTAAGAACATAAATTACATTAAAAGGGATGTAAGTTTCTATTTTGGTAAGATGTGTTTTATAAAGTGAAAGACTATAAAATTGCAATTTTACCTCACTCGAAACCCATGACCACTGACCCTATCTCTATCTCACATGTTGTGCACTCTGTGTGTGTGTGTGTATATATATATAATTATATAATGTTAATTATTATTAAAATATTATCTTATGTAATATATATAAATATTATATTATATAATATGTATAAATATTATATTATATATTTTATATTCTAATATACTTTTTATATATTATAGAGTTGGATAATGTATAATTTAGGACAACTATCCTATGCAAATGCTTATTGTCCCACACATCATCAAGGTGTGATATGCTTAGTCTCTATTAGGAAAATATGTCATGGCATGTATATTTATATTGTAATTGTATTATGTGGAGATTTTCATGGACCCAATTACCATTTTTGAGTTAGTGTTTGCAATAGGTATGGGTCATGAAAACCCAACAATTGCTCTCAATTTGGGTCTCATTTACAATATGGGCCCTATGGTGTATGATATCACATGAAATACCATCACTACTAGCTTAACATGAAATCTTTTACCACTTGCATGCTCTGTATGGGTTTACCCTTCCCCACCATTTTGCCATTGTTCAAGCTCACCATGAAATTAAATGTCTCCTCTTTGGACAACACATTTGTGCACTATATAAAGGAAAATACAACCTCATTTTATACCATCACCTCCACCATAATATAATATTATTGTTGCTTAATACTTCGTGCATAAGGGGTTAGACATGGTTAGCGTTCATGGTTTTCAAGTTAAGTACAACTACTAATTTACACTCTTTTGATTTACAAACCATGCCCCCCCCTTCCCCGCACCCCCGATCAAAATAGAAAATTACATTCTTATCAACATAAATTATATATCGTAGCATAATATTATTATATTTTAATGTTATGACATATATTAAATATTATAATATGAAGCATATTTTGAGGCTGATTCATTAAATATTTGAATCCGTTGTCTAAGATGCAACACATTCATATCTCCTCTAGAGTAATATTTGGTAGTGAGAAAAGTATAGTTATTGGACTCAAGGTGTGTGAATAGAGAAGGAAGGGAGGGATGATCTCATGTGGATGTTATATCATTCTTCCTTGATGCCCATTTGAAAGCTCTGATTCTCCAATGGAGACTGAAATTGGGTTTATAATCACCTTCAAAACATAGTGCTCCTTGCTCACACGATGAAAAATTCTTTACTATATTTAATTCATGAAATAGTTTTTTCCCTGATTTCATGTCAATTGTCTCAATATTAAGAGTATTTATTGGGAACCAATACCCTCAGTCACTGATCCACCTTGACAACATCCCATATTTTCTTCGTAACTTAAGGGCGATGGTAAAGACAAAAGAACATGTAAATAAAACTATAATGTTTCCATGCTCTACGCCTTTTCATTTTCTCTAATCTCAACCATCCATTGCCATATCGTGAGTGTAAGGATTCCAAATTTTCCAGCAATTGATGCGAGTCATCCATCTCCAATTCAAACATAAAGACCAGGGTTTCCTTAAACCTCATTGAAGTGGCATCACGCGTTGATCAAGAGAGATCAAATCTTAGCCATTGATTAACGATCCAAAGGTGCACATGGAAGATCAATGTAATACCGAATATTATATTTATTATTACGTAATAAAAAAATATAAAACTTGAAATGTAGCGATTGAGGGACGTAGTGCATGATTAAAATGTACGCGCTTAGATGTAGAACTTGGAAGAAAGATGACAAGATTCAAAGTAGGTTGACAAAACGTAGCACAGTGTGAACAGGTGGTAGTGCTTAATGACAAAGAATGTCAGCAGCTCTCACAATCCCAAACACCATCCGTTGATTGATACCAAATCGTTGAAATCCACCCACACAAGCGAAGTAATGTTTATCATTCTGAATTGGTTCATAATGACAAGGGAAAGTCTCTTCGTCAGCAAGGAGCGCATTGTCACATTTAGTTAAACGAGTACCCCTGACTGAGAATGAACAATCCAGGTACTTCTAAATTCGAGGCTTTCGCAGTCTATTATTTTTGTTGATTGCTTCTAAATAAGTTGTGGATATGTTTTTTTCTAGGCAATATTTTGAGTAATTTTGTGTACACGAGTTATCTTTTTTCCTATGAATTAGAGAGACATGGGCTTACAATTAAAAAAAATAGAGATAAAGTGCACTTGATATTAACAATGCTATAAAAATGTAAGTTTAAATTAGCTTTTGAGCTTTGCATGTTCTAATGTTTTATAAGACCATGTTAATTTCAGAACTATCCATGCATATTTGCAATGCCCAGCAGCTACATTTTATAATCTCATCTAGAGCTTTGAGGGACGTTTTTTTCAGGGGAGGGTCTCTTTTGTTTTGCTTTTGGCTCAGATATAAGTATGGGGTTGATGGAGATGAAAAATCGTCCGAGTCAAACTCCTCTAACGAACAGAGCTTCCCAAAGTTTTCCGGTAAGAAAGTGATCTCTGTAAAACCTGACAATTGTAAGTGACATAAAGAATTAAGTTGACTGAATCTCTTTGGAAAGCTCTTCAAATATAGATTACTTTGGAATAAATGCAGCTCCTCCGAAAGAGAGAAATTTCCAACGCTTTCGGGCATTTCCAAGGGATTCGAACACATGCACTTTCAAAATACGCAGAGAATGAGGTAGCTACAAATAGTTTGGGGTTTTCAAAACGGTTTCAGCATGAGAAATAAATTTGGGAGGAGAAAGTAAATTGAAATTCCTAATTAAAAGAAGGCTTAACGAAAGAAATGTTTCACTTGTGTGGCAAAAGTTATCGTCACTCCTTATGCTTCCATCAAAAACTGCTAATTTATCCCGAATATGAGACCTAAATTTCCTTATATGTACGATTTGCTTTGAAATTTTGTACATGTCAAAAGTATTAGTAGTTACTCCCAAGGTGTAAGTTAATTTTTGGAATTGTTTTTGGTAAGTATTTTCTTTTTATTGCTAGAGTAAATTTCGTTTTTAACTGTACGATGTGGGCATTCCCTAATGTATGAGAATTAAATCTACCAACCCTACCTATCAGTTGGGACCAATCACCATTCAACCACGTTTTATTTCGACCAATGACGAATCAATAATGCAATGCCACTGATGTGGGGGAAATACATTGAGGTTATGGAGTCCTTCCATAGTCAATAAAAAATAGTCAAGAAAAGATTCCACCATCATGCAAGCTACAAACACCTTTACAATGGGTGTAGGGTATTTAAATCTAATAGCTGCGTTGAAGTTAGGGCATATGTATGATATGGTCCCTCTGGTGTATGATATTCCCTGATATATTGTCAACATAGATGAACATAGGTTCCAATATAGATTTTAGAACCTCAATGTCTTGTCTCCATATGAGTGGTATTATTGCACTAATTTGAGTCACACATCGAATGTGGAGCATTCTCGTAATTAAATTAAACTCATGTTGTCCTTGTTGACCCTTGGCAATAGCAAACATCCAATCAAATAACCTTCCACCCTGCAAGCTACATATCCCTTTGCATGCAATGGGTACAAGTCATGTAAATGTAACAACTGTGTTAAATTTGAGTCTAGTGTAGGATATTATTTATACTCACCATTGCTACCCAAATCATCTCATCACACATCACATTAGCACAACGTAAAAAACAATTCATAATGTTGTGTATCCCCTTAATAAAGGCAAAAAGTTGAGTAAAGATATTTGGTTCACATGATGTAATAATCAAACTAGCTCCAAAGGGATGTATTCAAGATTGGATAGATACTATCTCTTCCATTATTCTTTTGATATTACACATTATCATGATGTTATCTTAGATAAGATGGTTCTATGTACTATATCTAATCACTTCCCTATTGAAATATGTGTTTCCTTGAAGGATGAGAATTCTAGTGATAAGGCAGGTATGAAGGGTCTGTATATAAGTTTAATGTCTCCCATATTGAAGATAGGGTTTGCATGGATGGCATTCAATCTACCTTAAATGTAGGTAAATATACCTATAGCTCTTCTTCTAAGATTGATAATTTGAACAGTTATATGGATATGTAAAAAAATTGCTAGATCTTATGGTAAATTTAAAGCTAAGAGGAAGAGGAAATTTTCTATAGAGGCCCAAGAGAAACTTATTTGAATAGAGAGTGTTATTCAAAATGATCATGAAACCCCTTCTTTTCTAATGGACCTTTTGTCCCTTAAATATTATATCAGACAACACTAGATGTATATAGCCAGGGGTGCTCATATTTGATCCAAATTGAATTGGATGAAGTTGAGAGACAAAGGCACTATTTTTTTTTTAGGTTATTGAAAGCAAAACATTGAAGACAAAAAATACCTACAATCAGCAATAGGGTAGTAGTCTCAGATGAATGTACTCTGATTAAAAAGGCTTTTTTTTAATTTTATTCTTCCCTCTTTCAGTCTGAGAGTTGTGTGCCAAAATTATTCCTAGGAAAATTTCCCCTATTCAAGATGCTTTCTTAGATAGTGTCATATATGTTGATAAATATCTAAACACCATTAAATATTTGAAATATGAAAAATCCCCTGACATTTATGGGTTTCTAGTCGCATTGTATAAATCCAACAAAGATTGGATTACTTCTGAGTGTTTGAATGTTTATTTAGAGGCCAATGAGGCCAAGTCTCAAGGGCTAGAGATTAATATAGGTGTCATCAAGATCATTATAAAAAAAGGATACCATTCCCTTGTCAAAGATTAGAGACTGATTACACTTATTAATGTCTCTTATAAAATATTGGCAAAAAATATGGCAAACAAAATATCTTCATTGCTTCCTTCTATCATCTCAAAGACTCAGAATGGGTTTGTGGTAGGCAGATATATTTTGGACAAACTTATTTCCAATTGGGAGGGGATGTACTAGGCTCAGGACTGTCAACCTAATGTTGGAATGATTCTCTTGGACTTTGAAAAAGCATATGATATAATTGAGTGGCCATTCATTGGACTATTATGTGAGCCTTTAGTTTTTAAGACTACTTCTGCACAATGATTAATGTTATTTTTAAAGATGCCTCTACAGTTGTGGAGGTTAATAGGGAAATTAATGATGTACTATATTTACAAAGGTCTATTATATAGGGATACCTTCTTGTTCCTTCTCTCTTTATCATTATTTTTTATGCCCTTCATTATCTACTTTGTTATAGTGAGATAGCCCCCTAGTTATGGGTATCACTCTCCCCAACAAATTTGTACTTATTGATGTTCTCTTTGTTGATGACACCTCTCTCTTTATTAATATTTCATATGATAACCTCCTTCAAATAGAATTAAGGCTCAATATCTATTACCAAGCCTTAGGATCTAAGGTTGCCAAGCATGAGTCTTTTATGATAGGGTGGTCTGATGATCCTCCTAATATTATTTCTGAGTTTGATTCATAAAGGAAAGGTGCTAATCAGATTGTTAAATATTTGGGTATACCCTTTGCTCTTAACCCTTCCTTTAAGCAAATGTGGGATTGGTTGTATGTCAAAATTAATAAGAAGATTGTTAAATGAAAAATTCATATTTTATCTCTCCGAGGAAGAATCTAGGTTTGTCAAAAGGACTTGCCCTCTTACAATATTTATTATGCCTCGTAATGTATGTTTAATAAGTACCAAATCAATTTATTTCACAAAATTTTATGAGACTTCATATGGTCTTCTCGTAAAGGTAACATTAAAAGGCATGTATTTTCTTGGAGGTTTTGTTGTAAGCTTAAATTCATTAGGGGGCTCAGTCTAAAAGACCTCGAGATTCAAGGCATCACTTTGGCCACAAAAAGATCATTCAGTATTTTGATGGTAATGAACCTTGTAAAGTTATAATTAGACATAATATTTTGAGATGTTTCCCTAAAGGTAGTCTTGGATGGACTAGGTTACATATTTTTGGGTCTATCTAGAAATATTGGGATTTGGTCAAGCATTTGGTCATCACCAAACATGTTTTCAGCTGGTTTGGGTCTTGCTATCAAGGGTAAAGATCCATATGGTGGAACCTCTCTCTCAATGGTTGGCCCCTTACTCTTATCAGGGGTTGTTCTACCTTACAATGGTTCTAAAAAGGTCTACAAAATTTAAAGGATCTCTTCTCTTTTGAGGGTTGGGCCTCCTGGGATCTCATTAGGTTCAGATATCATATTCCCTTATCTCAAACTAGGACTTTATCTATGGTTTCTAAGGCTCTTAAGGATTATAATACCATTTTAGTCTTGGATAATTAAGATGAATTATGGGAAAGTATCACGTGGGTTAATGGTTGTCCTTTACATGAGTTCTCCACTAAAGTCTCTAAAAAATGCTTTGTTTTCCCAAGCCTCCTTACCTTAAACTTAACCATATTTGGCAGGTTTTTGACCCTCATTGAAGTTGGTCCTTTAGGTTTAATGTGTTATGGGTTTATTTTTTGGAACTTAAGAAATCTTAATTTCATTGGCTTCTTATTTACAATGGATTGTTGCAGGTGAATTTATTTCTAAGCATTTTGAGGTCCTAATTTTTATTTTCTTTGTGTTGAGGTTGAGTCTTTAGAACATATGTTTTTCATTTGTCCCTTTGTTGTTAATGTTTGGAAAAATTGTTTACATTATTGGTTTAATATTTTTTGGATATTATCTTACTTGGTTGAATATTGCTTTTGGTTGTTTTTGTCATTAAAAAAGTCCATCTTTTCTTACATAAGTTTTGTCTTGTTTTTCAATTGAAATTCTATGGTTCATTTAGAGATAAAGGAATGAAGAAGTGTTTCAATTCAAAGCTAGATAAATTATTGACTTCTCAATTGAAGTCATCAATAGAATTATTTCTATACAGATTCATCTTAGGCTCAATATCCTATAAGAAGTGTTGGAAAACTTTATTAGTACGGGCATGTTAAAAGTCACTTCAAACTATTTACTAGATTCTAGTGGCTTTCTAAAGTTATCCTCCCATCTGAATTAGAATCTCTCCTATAACATGGCTACTAAAATAAATATTTTGGAATATGAGTGGTCCTACATCAAAGACTCATATTTTAAGTAGGCCAAGGACCTCGTTCATGGATGGATTGCCTCTTTTAATTTTGACAAAATTGGTAGGCATAATTTGTTGAATTTAATTCATAACATAATAATTGATAATGGAACTCCCATTACAAACTCTCAGGTGGATGGTGATGACCTTGACTCCTCCAGTACTGGTCTCATGAGTTTGGATCTTGAACATGATGCTACAGGTGATGATACTAGTTTGGAGCTTATTTATTATTCTAGCAGACTTGAGAAATTGGTTGAAGTTGGTGGCCAGAAAGAAGTTGAAGATGTCCTATAGTTTATAAAAGAAGACATAATTTCTCTTCTACTTGATAAAGTCTCCCAATAATTCCCCCCAAAAGTGGACTCTAATAATAATTCTCATTTGGGACCTTTTGACATTGTTAATAAGGGACCTAGTTTTTTAGTGAAGGATAGCTCTAATGGTTCTTATAAGGGTGCTTTTACTAGAAGGGCATCAGATTCTCCTATTTAGTTGACTCTTGATTTTAGTTTTCTAGTGTGTTTCATGGCCCATGGGTCTTATGGTTTTGGTTTATTGCTTTTTTGTCCTTTATGTTTTTATCTCTTTCATGATGTCGTTTCTTATATTGATGTATTGCTAATTTTTTAACTTGGTTTGCCTTTGTGACATTTGACTGCCCTTGTGGTGGTACATTATTTTGAGCACTCTTAGGTATATTGACATTTGTTAACAATCCTCCAATAATTTTTTTTATTGGAGTAAAAACTATCTAAATATGCTCTCCCTATCTTATCCAAACATCTTGTTGGTCAAGCATATTTATATAAACTTCAAGTGTTCCTCTCTTTTTTATTTTTCTCATTCTCCACTTCTTCCAGATTTTCATTTGTAGGTTTCCTAAAAATAATTCAATTCCATGACACCTACCTGGTATCATAAAATAAGGTTTTAATTTTTAATAAATACTATAGATGTATATATATATGTAGTGATGCACATTGCATACCATACTTATCTCTGTAAGTATGAAGAAGTGCATATTGTTTGGGTGCAATCCTATGTTTATAGATCATCTCGCTTAGCATTACCAATAATATTGGAAAGAACATTATCATTGTTTAAACTAATGGTACTAGTTTGAATTTATCACAACAATTTAACTTGAAATAATCTTGGAGATAAAATTGGTTACAGTGTAAAAATCAACACATATTTTAAGGTTGATAATATTATATTATATATAATATTAAATTGTTATATGGGCTCCCTATTGTATGATATAACCTAAAACAACTTGTCAATGCCCCTCACCATCACCACACAACTCACTTTGAAATATTTCACTATTTTCATGTTCAGTTAACCATGACCTTTCTACTAGGGGTCTCAGTATGGAATTTATGAATGTTTTTAAGCTAGATGTAACTATTATAGGTTTAAATACATGGTTAGTATGGATGAATGGAAGTTAACAGATAGACTCATGAACCTTAATGTTTTGTCCTCATATCAACAACAGTGTAATGTTGATTCTCATTGCACATCGGATGTGGAGTCGTTTCACATTTAAATAATCTTCCATGAGGTCCTCGTCTACTATTGACAATAAAAAATAATCAATCAAAGATTCCACCACCCTATGAGCTATAGACCATATAATAATTATAATAATAATAATAATAATAATAATAATAATAATAATAATAATAATAATAATAATAATAATAATAATAATAATAATAATAATAATAATATATTTGATTATATTATATTTATTACCAATTTATAAAACTTATTATAAATGAAATGATGCAACGTTTGAGGGAGGCCATGTATGTTTAAAATTTAGGTCACATGTAGCACCAAGGTGAACACTTTGTTGACAAATTTTAACATAGTTTTATGAGTGGTGTTATTTACAATTCTTATTTAATCATATCTTTGTGTGGAGCATTGGGTGTGGTAGGTTCAATCCTAGCTACATGCATCGTAGTGGTAGCGGCAACCATTATTAATTTGAGACGAAAATATATTCTTTGTTTTCAACTTGGTGGGTTGTATATGTGGATTCTACCACTTTTTTTATTGAGTGAGGAACAAACGACTTATTTGATTTATGAGATTATTCATTTTGCATCTCTCTGCCATGGTATTTTTATATCTATCCATACTTTGCACTACTTTACATTTTGACACAGACAAAAAATCATGTAACTTTGGGTTTTGAAGATAGGGAACATTTTGGGTAACAATATCGTCTTCTCTTTTTGGGAAAGAGGGAGGTAACAAATGGTAATTCAATCAGTGAGATTATTTATCCTATAATAGTTTTTTAGTTTCTATTTTATATGAACTATAAAGCATGTTTTTATTGCTTGCTAGTTATATTTTGTCTAATCTCTAATGCTTTGGTAGTTTAGGACCTAGGTTTACATCAACAAAAGGGCTTTGATATTTATTGATTATATTTAGATATCAAATGGGTTTTCATGGTATTCAAATCCTACTTCATCTAGTGGCACCCATTGCTTAAATAGGGAGACTTAGGATTCAAAAAGAGTTGAAATGCAGTGTAAGGTGTGATTCAAACAATTTATGCTCCAACTCAAATTTGCCAACAGATTTAAATAGATCTTACTCCAATTGTGTTATGTTTGTTAAGAGATCAAAATCATTGGATGGTTCACATAATGATTGTGTTTCAACAACCTCAAGATATCGCCATTCAACATCTCTACCTAATGTGGTGTTTCACCCTGTTGGCATTGATTAATTGGTTTTCACTAAGACAATTTAAATTTTGATAGGACGGATTTGAATGTTCACTTTCCAAATCTAATTGGTATCTAAATATATGATAATATATTTATATATTGTAATATATATATATATATATATATATATATATATTAGATTAAATATTATATATGATATAATAATAAATAGATAATATTAATATCATAAATTATATATATAATTTTTTGATCGATATCAAGGTTAGTAGTCCCCTACCCATATAAAATAATAATAAAAAGTAGGAAAACCATAATTTGACATACAGGTATGAAACATGCCTATGAACAAAAATAAAAAAATACCAAACTATACTAAATAATATCTATATTCTATTAGACAGAATGAGATATTAAAGTAAGACTATTAACCCCTAATCAATCATCAAAATATAAAACACATATTGATTTACATCTATGTCATGATATAAATAAATAAACTAGAAGTATATCAATCCAAAATGATAATGCATTCCATAGACCCAAAATCCAGAACCTTCTTGACCCCATCAATGACCTAAGCCACACTGAAACCGTCCATGACCCTACTCAGAGATGCCTCATAATCTTGAAACTTCTGCCTCAAGACCGCACCAACTCAAACAAAGCTAAGATGGTGGAAACCCCCATGTGGAACATGAGTCATTATTGGGTCCAAAGTTTCCATCTTGGTCACAAAAATTACCTAAGGGTAAAGGCGTGAAATCCATCTAGGAGCTTGGATTTTTCCCTAATACGTCCCTTGGGCCAAAATTTTCACCACTACCACCCTAGAAGGAGATCGGTGCATTGTAACCCATGCTTCCATCCCTAGAATGGGAGCCAAAACCTCAGTGAAATGGTAGTTGAGAAAGAAAGTGCCCCACTAAAGATGGATTTTTAAAGGCCGCATGAATTTCCTCTAGATACATCAGTGGATTGAGAAATATTTCTTCAAGTGCCCTAAAGATGGAGATCAGGATAAAACCAATCCCATCCTTTTCAAAAAAAAGTAGACGTCAAATGGGTCATTGTCAACATTGAAAATAGCCTCTATAAGACCTACCCAACATCCATGCACTACAAAAAATTCCACAAGCTTGAGAACTTAATCATTTCCACCATAAGCACCAATAAGTTATTTTCAAAGAGAGAGGTGATGTCCAAATTAACCTTATTTCTTAGACTATCATGCAACAATACTTTCCCAATTAATTCACACACTTCTCCATCAGATCCTCTAACAATAACCAAAAGACTTTTTTGGGGCACCTAAGAGAAACTGGATCATTAAAAGCCATTTCCCTGACATTCCCTTTGCTAAAAGTTACTGGTAGAACCAGAGATTCTAACATATCTTGGTCCATAATGAACATGCAGAGGCCAAGGATAAACTCAATAAGAAAACATCTAGTGGAAAATGATATCAACCCCCAAAGGAAGGAATTAAATCCATGTTGCTAAACTGCATAATGAATACTCGAACATGATTGAAAGTTAACATGAGCCCAACACAAATCGAGAGCCCAAAAATCATTAACCCATCCTCTAGTTGAATGAGGTGACTAACCCACATGAGTGAATGATGTCTACATCATGTGCCAAATTTAATAGAGGTGGTACCCTCCTTGTCCTCCCAAGTGATGTGGTAAATATCCATGAATCTTTCTCCAACTTGTCAATCCCCATGTTAGCTAATAAATCAACCAAATAATTTACTACATGAAAAAATGAGAACTAACCCACATAGGGAAAGATAATAAAAGTGTACATGCAGACTCCAAAATGTTATTAAGATTCCAATATTTTTCCCCATCCTTCTATAAATCCTTGATCACTATTTAACAATCCCTTTTGATTTCTAATTTATCAATGCTACAGGAGACAACCATTTCGAGACTAGACACCAATCCCTGTACTCCAGCCTTGTCTGTCCCATCAATAAGTTTGATAGATGCCACTCAAATTAAATAACCATTATAGTCTTTGATTACACAACCAATGCCCGAAGCTCTCTAGTTACCTTGGGAATCCCTATCAAAGTTTAATTTGACCCATCTAGATGTTGGTGGAAACAAAATAATTCTCTCTCTCTTTTTATTACCTGAAGCAACTACCAATAACCCATTAATGGAGGTTTATAAATTATATATTATTATCTAATAATATTGATCTATAGAGTTATACATATCATAGTAGGGTCCCTTATTAGTACGATCAAATCTATTAATCTTAAACCTTCTGTTAATCAACTTCCTTTATTTGGGTACATAAATCATTAATATTAATATTTTAGAGCCTATATATCCTTGGGACTTAATCTCCACACATTCCAGTGTCTTTTTTAGAGTGAGTATTTAAGCATATAAAATTTTAAAAATTGGTGCTTTTAGGTGGCATAGTGGCGTGTGAGTTGGTGTTAATGCCTCACACAACCACCATCTTCTCCTTCCTTGCTAGCATGCCTACTACAAAAATATCACTACCATATTTTTTCTGGATGTAGTCATCTTGGACACAATACATAATTTCTTTCACTTGTCATTAATTTAACAATGCCTATTATGTGGTTTCCCATATTTGCATAGTGAATACTAGTTATGTTGCTTTTGGCCACTATAAGATTACTAAAATAAAATAATAGATGATCATAAAGGACTTAATTAAAACCCCTTCACATTTCCCTCTAGCCTCCATTTTTGTAATAATTTTTAAAAGTTTCACTATTTAGAGACATAGATCAAGCATTCAGATCCTCTAGAGATTGTTGTGTCATAGTCGTAAAAACTTGCTCAGTCATTGGGGATGAAAAAATTATTAATATTATAAAAATTATTATAGAAAAACCCATGTTGGCATTAAGGCTTCTATTGTCATATGACCGGGGGATCATGTAGAGGACACTTATTTTTTAAGGTGGTTAGATAAGTAGGTGTCTTATTCCATTGTTTATGTGTCATTTGGTACATAGGTTCTATTATCAAAAAATAAATCCAAGAAAAATGATTTTGTTCTTCCACTGGTAGCGATTGTCATGGACCTTGAGGCTCACCTTGCTGCAGATGCCACCTCAAGGGTTGTAATCCTAAAATTTACATGCACCCTATGAATAACTAGAGGAATTATTATTGTGATGCAACCCGTAAAAGGAATCAATCCAAGTATGATTTTCATAAATGGTTATCTTGACCCTGTAATAATAAAAGTGATCCAGAGTTGCGACTATGTCAAGTGGAAGGAAACTACTAAATTAATTTAATATAATTTAGATATTAAATTAAATTAAATTAGGAGCTTCCTTCACTGGACATACTACTAAACTTGCATATGATTTAATTGCTTTTGAAGAAACCACCCTTGTCACTAGTCTGCTCGTAAATTTTCTTATGGCATTGACATTAAATCCAAATATTTTATTATGTTTTAAAATATACTATTTGGAGATGAATATATTGATTGATTGTAGTATGATATATCATTATTTGTCATACAAATCTATGATAGATCATTGTATGTTATATTGTGGGTTGAATTTGTTCTTTGGGAAGAGACCACAGGTGTAAGATGCATCGCATGTTTCACCATTTGGCTTTGCACATTCTGAAATGGGAAGATGATGATGATCAAAGAAACTTATTTCGAGTCCACTTCCCAATGCATACACACCCAACAAAAAAATTGTCAACCATTTAGTAGTGCCCCCAACGATCACCCAATCATCTCAGGGTATTGGAATATGCTAATCGTGTGACGAATCAAAACTGCTCTTTTTTGGTAATCACCTTTCGAAAAACTATCGTATCTACAAAACCACAAGATGAAAATTCCCTATTACCCTCTCAATAAAAACACCTCCAACATAATAAAATTGATAGAATATAGAATTTATATTATAAGTGAAGAATATAACATAATTAAAAAGTAATATGAAAATTCTTATATATAAACCCAATATTACTATTAAGTCTTATAAATTTTAAATTAATATATGTTAATTGAAATAGAATGTACTAACAAAATAGTACAAATTTAAAATTACATATAAATTAAAGTAAAATATCAATACTCTAGAATTAAATATAGATATTTTTATAATTAAATAAAATTTCATTCACTTTTCATAATAAAAATAGACACTCATATATCAGACCCTCCCTTAATGGAACTTTCCAATTCGATTCATTTTCCTCTCTTTCCACCGACCAAATCCAGTCATGAATTTACACATAGCAGCATTAAAGACAACGAGAAGTGCCAAAATGTTTCTCTCACCACATGACTTTCCAAGACTTGGTGGTCTATTTACCTCCACTTTCACATATCACTTTTTCCATTGGTTGAACATTTACGAGCTGCTTACCACATGACTTTCATGATGGGTTTGTCTGTATTTTATATTTTTAACTTTTGACTACCCTTTATTAGTCCTAAAGGGAGGGACTATAACCTTTGTTTATCATTAACCTACCATTAATCTTGTTGTTTGGATCAATTATATTGTATTACTTCTGCATGTCAAAAGAAATATGTGATATTTTGCATGAACAAGTTGCATGTTTTTAAAGTAGACATAAAATAATAATATCTGTATGTTTTCACTGGTTAATATTTTTTGGATGTTATTTCAAACTTCGCTTAACGCAAACCAATGGCATAGACATTGTTTAATGATGCAGTTATAATGATTGTCAATTACAACGACTTGGGGTAGTAGCAGACACATTCCATCACGCATGGTAGGGCAATCAACGACAAATATTCAGAGAATTCATATACTAGTCCCTATTTGGCATACATCCTGGCAGCCATGGACAAATGTTTCAAGGAAGTTTGTTAGACTGTTCATAGCTAAAATATTTAATTGATATGCTTCATAAGATTGGTAGGAATACATTGTAAATGAAGACAATAGCTTCTTTGCTCGCAAGATTTTTTGGTTAGAAACTCAAGATGAACAAGAGTTAATTTCTCCACTCCTCATGCATGTAAGCAGTTAGCTGCAGTTAAGCAATCAGTTAGTAAACTGACAGTTGAGCAATCAGTTAGTTTACATTCAGTTAGTTAACTGAAAGTTAGATATTAGTTAGTTAAGCAGCTAGAAGATTAGTTAATCAATCAGTTATTTTTGGATTTAAATCTTTTTAAAGATGCCTTGGGCGCAGCATTGTAAGAAATTAAAATTGAAGATCAATAAAATTTTATTTTTCAAGAGATTGATGTAGCAATTGTGTTCAGTTCTTGTTTATTTATTTAAGTTTTTGTTCTTTGTATGCTCTCTTTATTTCTGACAAATTGGTATCAGAGCCTGGTTAGGAAAGAAGCCAAGCAAGAGCGTAGCAGACAAGGAGAAGTGGAGATTGGAGAACTACACAGTCAACAGAAGCGTGCAGCAGTCACAGGTAGCACAGAGACCGACATCGGTAGCATAACTGACATCGGTCGACTCCAGACCAACATCGACAAGGAAATTGATGTTGGCATAGTACCTAACTGACCTTGGTAGTTTAACCGTTGTCAGTGATTGTGTTTCAAAATAGCAATCCAGAAAGCCATTTTAGCGTGAGAAATGGCAACGAACAACAGTATTTCATAGCCTCAAATTCCTCTTTTCAATGGTAAGAATTATGATTTCTAGAAAATTAAGATGAGAACTTTATTTTACTCACAAGAAGTTTGGGATCTGGTAGAGAGTGGTTTTGTAGAATCGCAGGATGAGGCAGCCCATCTGGCATTAAGTCGAGCACAAAAAGATGAGCTTAAAGAGAACAGGAAAAAAGATGCAAAAGCTTTATTTCTCATCCAACAGGCATTGGATGAATCAATTTTTTCCAGAGTTGCAGCAGCAATAAGATCCAGAGAGGCATGGAAAATCTTGGAGACTACCTATAAAGGTAATACAAAGGTGAAAATTGCTAAATTGCAATCTCTTAGGAGAACTTTTGAAAATTTGCAAATGAATGATTCGAATTCAATAGACCAGTTTATGGGTCAAGTTTTGAATATAGTGAATCAAATTAGATCTAATGGAGAAACTCTAACGGATCAGAAGATTATAGAAAAAATACTCAAGAGTTTACCCAGTAAATTTGATGCAGTAGTTGTAGCTATTGAGGAAACCAAGGATTTGGAACAGTTATCTGTAGATGAATTAATGGGTTCTTTGTTAACACATGAATCTAGAATGAATAGGAATAACACTTCTCTTGAGAATGCTTTCAAGTCACAGGTATCATTTGGCAGAGGAAGAGGAAGAGCCAGGTCAAGCTTCAGAGGAAGAGGCAGAGGCAAATATGGAAGGAACAATTCAAAACAGTAATCAAAACTACAACAGTAGAGGACGTGGCAACAATCACTTCCAGCAAGGCTCACAGAGGTTTGATAAATCTAATGTTCAATGTTATTACTGCAAGAAATATGGTCATTATGAAAGTGACTGCAGAAGTAAACAAGGATGTGTACAAGCAGAATGTTAATTACACAGGTGAATCTAGTTCTAATACAGGTGAATCTAGTTCTAATCTTAGAAGCTTATTTCTTACTTGTAATGTTACTCAAGAAAAAGCTAGAGATATTTGGTTCTTAGATAGTGGATGCATTAATCATATGACAGGGAATAAAGAATTTTTTGCTAGTCTTGATGATTCTGTAAAATCAGAAGTGAAATTAGGAAATGATATCATAGTAGATGCCATGGGTAAAGGTGTCATAAATGTTTTGGCAAAGAATGGTGAAAGAAGGTTTATACATGATGTTTATTTTGTACCTGGACTAAAACATAATCTTATGAGTGTTGGATAGTTAGTACAGAAAGGTTACAGAGAATCATTTATGGATAATGTTTGCACAATAATGGACAAGTGTCCAAGTGACAGGTTGATAGGAAAAGTGGAGATGACCAAGAATCAGATGTTCCCTCTTCATATTCAGTGTATCCAAGGAGAAGAGAAATCCCACTTCAAATCCATGCAACTAGACCAATCATGGTTATGGAACTTAAGGTATGGACATTTACATTTTGGAGGTTTAAATTTGTTACAGAAGAAAAATATGGTGAAGGGTTTACCACCAATAGAACAGCCAAGAAGTTCATGTGACAGTTGTATTCTGGCAAAAAAGCATAAAGAGAGCTTTCTAGTAGGAGCCTCATATAGAGCTAAGGTAATATTGGAGTTAGTCCATAGTGATTTTTGTGGACCAATGCAAACTCAATCATTTGGAGGTAGTACTTATTTTCTAACCTTCATTGATGACTTTAGTAGAAAGACTTGGATATACTTTCTCAAAAATAAATCTGAAGCCTTTGAAAAGTTTAAAGAATTCAAGGCAATGGTTGAAAAGCAGAGTGGCCATTATATCAAGGTACTTAGATTAGATAGAGGAGGTGAATATATGTCTAATCAATTTCAAGATTTTTGCAGATATCATGGAATCAAAAGGTAATTGACTACTAGGTACACACCACAGCAGAATGGTGTAGTAGAAAGAAAGAATAGAACAATCATGGAAATGGCAAGAAGCATGTTGAAATCCAAACACTTGTCAAATGAATATTGGGCAGAAGCAGTAGAATGTGCAGTGTATATTCTGAATAGAAGCCCAACAAAGAGTGTCAGAGATCAAATTCCACAAGAAGCATGGAGTGGTAAGAAATATAGTGTATATCATTTCAGAATTTTTGGTTGTGTTTCATATTCTCTTATACCATCTAAATTGAGAAAAAAGCTTGATGATAGAGGTGATAAATGCATTTCTATTGGCTATAGTGAAGAGTCAAAAGCTTATAAGCTGTATAAACCTATTTCAAAGCAAGTGATTATTAGCAAAGATGTTGAATTTAAGGAAGCAAAAGTATGGGATGGTAGCACCATCATAGTTGGAGCACCAATTCCACAGGATGAAGAAGTTTCTGAAGAACAAAATCTACAAGGTGGATAATCCTCTCCACAAGCAGGCACAAGCACTGCAATAAGAACACCTAGGAGGTTTGAACAAGGTGAATCATCTAGTCATGCATGTCACCCTACTCCAAATTCACAAGTAAGTGATGAATCAGATCCAACTCTTGCTACTTTAAGAGCAAGATTGAAAGGTAATAAAATGAGAAATTTGAATGAAATTTATAATCAAAAAGAAGAGAAATTAGATTTGGTTTCAAATTTTGCTCTTTTCACTCATGACCCTATGTATTATGAAGAAGCAGTTAATGAGGAACATTGGCTAAAAGTAATGGATGAAGAGTTGAATGCTATTGAAAGAAATCAAACATGGGATCTAACTATTTTACCTGAAGGTAAGGATTGTATTGGAGTCAAATGGGTTTATAAGACTAAATTTGATGCAGATGGAAATGTTGAAAAGCACAAGGCAAGGTTAGTAGCAAAAGGTTTTGCATAAGAACATGGAGTTGACTATAATGAAATATTTGCTCTAGTTGCTAGACTGGATACTGTTAGAATGGTATTACCAATAGCTGCTCAAAATAATTGGTATGTATATCAAATAGATGTAAAATATGCTTTTTTGAATGGTTTTCTAGATGAAAAAGTGTATGTGAAATAGCCCACAGGTTATGAAGTACAAGGACATGAAGAAAAACTTTACAGATTGAAGAAGGCTCTTTATGGTCTCAAGCAAGCACCAAGAGCATGGTATAGTAGGATTGATTCTTATATGATAAACAATGGATTCAACAGAAGCAATAGTGAGCCTACTTTGTACACAAAAATCAATAAAGAAGGTCAGATTTTGATTGTGTATTTATATGTTGATGATTTGATTTTTACTATAAATTTGTCTGTAGACACTTTTAAATCAGCAATGAAGAAAGAATTTGAAATGACAGATTTGGGATTAATGAAGTATTTTTTGGGAATAGAAGTTGTACAATCAGAGAAAGAAATTTTTATCTATCAAACTAAATATGCAAAGGATGTGTTAAAGAGATTTAAGATGCTGAATTGTAAACCAGCACCTACACCAGTTGCTACAGGGACTAAACTTAGCAAAGAAGACCAAGGGTCTAATGTTGATTCAATAACATTCAAAATATTAGTTGGCAGTTTGATGTATCTTACAGCTACTAGACCAGATATCAGTTATGGGGTTAGTTTAATCTCAAGATTCATGGAGTCACCAAAAGACTCACATTGGCAAGTTGGAAAAATGATATTGAGAAATGTGGCAGGAACTACAGAATATGGAATTTTATATTCCACAACTAACGATTTTAGTTTGATTGGTTTTACAGATAGTGATTTTGCAGGTAGCGTTGATAATAGGAAGAGTACTTCTGGATGATAATAGGAAGAGTACTTCTGGACATGCCTTTCTTTTAGGCACAGGTGTGGTCACATAGGCATCCAAAAAGCAGCCTATAGTGACACTTTCATCAGCTGAAGCAGAGTATGTTGCAGCCACATCAGCAACATGTCAAGCTAGTTGGATGAGAAGAATATTGAAAGATTTATTACAAGCACAGAAGGAGTCAACACCAATCTTCTGTGATAACAAATCAGTAATCGCTTTATCAAAAAATCATGTGTTTCACAAGAGGAGCAAGCACATTGATACAAGATTTCACTTTATCAGAGAATTAGTGAACAATGGAGAAATCCATCTGGACTTTTGCAGATCTAAAGATCAACTGGCAGACATATTTACAAAGGCATTAGCAGAAGAGACCTTTGATTATTTGAGACAAAATTTAGGCATTGTAAATGCTAAAATTGTAAGTGGTAGAAATTAAGGGGGAGTGTTAGAAACTCAAGATGAACAAGAGTTAATTTCTCCACTCCTCATGCATGCAAGCAGTTAGTTGCAGTTAAGCAATCAGTTAGTAAACTGACAGTTGAGCAATCAGTTAGTTTACATTCAGTTAGTTAAATGAAAGTTAGATATCAGTTAGTTAAACAGTTAGAAGATTAGTTAAGGATTAGTTAATCAATCAGTTATTTTTGGATTCAAATCTATTTAAAGACGCCTTGGGTGCAGCATTATAAGAAAGGAAAATTGAAGATCAATAAAATCTTATTTTTCAAGAGATTGTTGTAGCAATTGTGTTCAGTTCTTGTTTATTTATTTAAGTTCTTGTTCTTTGTATGCTCTCTTTATTTCTGACATTTTTTGGGGTTGGTACCTTTGCACATGTAAAGAGCCTCTATCAATTCACAATAACACAACTCAGACGGTAACATAGATATCCTCTAGTGTTATGCATAGTCACCGCATTCGCCGAATTTAATGGTGGAAATTTGAAATCTGCTTAACTTCAAGCTGCTGTTGAAAATTCATTGGAAATCATGATTTAATTCGCAGGTGTAAAAAATGTGTTAAATAATATTAAAAATCGTGCTTTTTAGGGTTTACATCAACCCCTGTTGCTGGGAATGAAAAATCGTTTTCAATAATGTAAAAAAAGGCGATTTAGGGTTTGTGTCGATGCGGGGGCGCTGTGTAAGTGCGACTATGTTTTGTTGTGGGAAGCTGCAAACAGATAAACTCGCCAGTGATTCCATCAAGCTTGTAGTCCACAAACATTTCTATTCAGCTATGCTTCCGCGGTGCCCATGAATTTTTTGTGTTGGCTTGAAAACTTTACCTATATCATAATGTATTTCTAATGTAACATTACACAGTATTATAAGAAGAATATAATGTATTATAATGTGTTTTTATTGATATTTTATAGTTCATAAAATTTTAATATGTTAATTTAATATATTGTATTATATTTATAGTTCATAAAATATTAATATATGAATATCATATAATAAATTATAATTATTTTAATAGTGTATAATATAATTTATAAACTTATAAGAATATTATATTGCATTATAAATGAGTTATATATATATATATATAAAATAGTTTTAAATTTATTATATATAATTTTTTTTTTTAATATATATTTTTTAATTATATAGAATTAGAATATATTAAATATATATTTGTTTCAGTTGAATTTAATCACAACTTTTATAGTTATGTTTTTAGTAACGATTTTTTTCTCGACAAATTCAAACATGAATTTGAATGCGGTGACTATTGTGTTATATATAAAGGTTCATTTTTTTGATGATCAGCAGTGACAAGATTGAAATAAACTACTGCTTTTATTTTTGTCTAATAGACAAATCCCGATTGCTTAGGTATGTTCATGGTTTTTCCCAGCTTGAATTTTTAAGAGAGGTTGCACAATAACTACAAAGGCTGATTGATACAAATTTGCACAAAAATGGTTAGTATTTCCTATTTTCACACAGAATTTTAAAAATTGCACCTTACTTTGCTTCGTCCTATTTTGTTATACAGGAAGCTTTACTGATGGTGCTTGCGCAGATGGAACTGTGTAATCCGCGTCACTCCAGTGTGGATCTAAGGGATTTTGAGTGTGATTTATCAACGAAAGAGATGGAAAGAGATATGGCGACTTTAGGATCGGTGGAGTATCCTTCAAAATCCATTAATGGCGTCATGCCTTTTCCACTACTCCACCAAGATCCACAATCTTCAATGTCCGTTACAAATTCTGTATTTACCAAGCTTACCGATTTAGGGGTAAAGATACCGTGTTCGAGCCAAAATTCTTTAAATGAAGGCTGCAAACAACAGCTTCCCTTACAGTACATGACAGCTACAAGGTAAATATCTTTGAAGCGTTTCCTGTATAACTATTTTCTTACAGTCTAGTACAATGTAACTAATAGAGTTATGAAAAATATATTTGGGTTACACTGTTACATCCTTTTGTAAATAAAAAAGGATGAAACCCAATATAATTTAAATATATTTTTCATAATGTCTACCTGTGGAAATCTCTGAGAGTTAATTGAATTTAGGTTTTCCAATGCCGTGAGTGTAAGATGCTTGTTATGGTTCAAATATTGTGTCATAATTTTTGTGTAAGATGCAAGTTATGTTTCCAATATCCTGTCATAATTTTCTTGATCTTCTAAATTTCGTGTATTTCTAGATATTACGGGCCATTGAGATTTATTACAGGCCATTGAGATTTGAGAGAATCAAAATTTCTGCTAATTTCAACTGTTATGACCTTTATTATTTTCAAATAATTTTATCTATGAAATTGCAATGGGTGCAACATGGAGGATCTTTTAAAGTCGGTGATGCATAAGACCAATTCAGCAGCCGAAAATGCATGAAGGGGGAGATACGATTGTAGGCCTTTGATGTGCAAGGATACGGAAAATATATTTTGGAAGTCACAATTAGCACAAGACTTACGCGTGACGGCTTATATGCTTAAAATTTTAACACTGAACTCAACTGTGTTGATTTGAACAAATAACTTTGAAATGCATTTGAAGTTCTGGCAGGCATCTTCCCCGTTCCTGAAATTCAGGACATAAAACATAACATTAGTAGTCTTTCATTTTGACATAAAACATAACATTTGACATGATTTCAAGAACGCCACAGGTCTAGAGATCAAAACATAGGTATAAACCTCCACACAATATGGTAAAGCTCCAATCTACAATTTCTAGTTCTAAATATTATTACAATTTAATCGTTCAGTTTTCTCTCTCTTCCAGCAAGGACTTGGCGCTCTGCATCCTTATTTAATACAGGTGTGCAGCAAGACTGGTGGACCCACGACTTGATATTGGAAATGTTTTGAAAGAAAACTTTTTCCATTGATTAGATGTTTATTAGCTGAAAAGCACTACTAAAAGCTTTTCTATCAATTTTACGCCTTATGCGAGCCCCTTGATTTTAACCCACTACATTCATCAACATTCTTTGTACATGTTTGTGGGGTAGGAAGAGCACTAGGGGATAGCAGTGATCAAATTTGAAATGCTAGTCTTAATTTTAAGTTGAAGGGTATCATTAAGTTCTCAATTAATTTTCTTATTTGGACATAAAAGGTATCATTAAGTTCTCAATTAATCTTCTTATTTGGTTGTATGATATTTTGATTTTGTTTCAGTTTATGGTAAAGCACTGAATCATTTTCTCTCGACACAAAAAAATTGTAGATCTTCGATGTAAGTAAAAATATTATAGCTTGATGTTGTGAACTCATCACTGAGGGTTCACAATGGACAATGGAGGCTTTTTTTCTTGCAGAGGAAGAAGGGCAATGGCAACTCAACACTAAGAGATCGTGAAGTGATGTGAATTTAGATTTTTATTTCTCGGTGTTTATGTTAAAAGTGGGGTTTAGGTTTATCCATATTTAAGTTGCTTTTGGATCTTTAGGGAGTTTTCAGTCTGTTTGTGCTCTTTGTATTCAATGTAAAAAATCTTTTATTTTTGTAATTTTCTATGTTTTCTCTTATCCAAGTTTTATTACTTGTTGTAATTAGTCTTTTATATGATCTTTTTGTTATTTTTTATCAGGAAAGGGGCCCCTACAACCCTTTTTAATGCATAAAAAAATACTATTTGTTAGAAAACTACACAATCTAATATAACATATAAATAACAAAATGTAATAACAGAGATAATTAAACAGATAAAAAACTTAATATGCATGAGATAAAACACATGATTTATGTGGTAAAACTTTAGCAAGTTAATGAAACATCCCCGGTGTAAGATATCAAGCTTTATTAATTCCAAGATGAACAAATTACATGTGAGTTTGTTACATAAATTATATGAGGATTCCAAAAAGATAAATACGCCTAATTGGCAAAGCACCGTTAGGATTCCTCTTCATAAAATAGAGTGAAAAATGCCATTAGGACTTTTCTTCTAAAAATAGAATTTGGTGGATTTTGTCTTCCTAAAAATAGGGGTTTGACTCCTTGATTTCATACCTCGGGGGCACTGCCCCCAAACTTCTACCAGGAGGGGCTCTCTAGGATATCGCCATCCCCCTTGGATACCCTTGCGATAATAGTGAGGGGACAGGAGTTAAAAATAAACTATAAATTGCGCTACAAAATGATCCAAAATTTAACTTTGTTATCACATATCTAACACTATTAACGAACATTTATTGATTTAAAAAAATAATAATTCTAAAAATATTTGAAATCTTTCCAAAATAAATTATGCTAAGGAACATGTTGTGTTTATATATTTTGTGTTAAAGAACACAATGGGCATTCCAAAACACCCAAAATCATTTTTAAATTTTATATCTAAACTATTAAATAATTTTTAAAGTTTTTTTTCAAATTGTTCATTAAAGTTTAATCTTACAAAATAGGCTAATGTGAATATTATTTTATTTGATATCAAAATAATTAGATTTTTCATTTAATAATTGCTTATCCCATCATTAAGATCGGAAAAATAATAATAGGTATCTATAACTAAGATTTCTATTTTTGTAAAATATAGTTGGATTTTAAAATAATATTTATAACAATCACAATAGTTTTATAGTTGGGCACACAATAGTGGAATCAAATTCACTTTTTTGCTTTGAGGGTGTTCTAAGGAGTAACGATTTCATTCCAAACTATTCATAACTCAAAAGTGAATAATAAAATAATTTGAATTCATGCAAAATATTATATAAAAAATTAAATTTATTTTTTGAGGTTGTTTAATTTTTTTGTAAAAGGGTTTGATATTCTCTAATCCTAAAAAATAAGTTGTGTTAGCATGGTTCATTGATTTCTAAAGATTTATGAACCCTGCGAACAGTTTCTCAATTTTAAATGCTCCTCTAAGTACTAAAATTTTTATGTACCTTTACATTTTTTTCAATAAAAAAAATAAGTTATGTTTTTTCTATTTCTATTCATATTCTTCTTTTTAAAAAAAAAATACATATGCTTTATAATCTTACAAAATAAGTAACATTATTTTTTGAAGAAAAATATAAATATAAATAAAAGACAAATAAACAAAAGACTTAATTTCATATAAAACAAGCATCGTGAGTGTGATTATTGACATTAACAAGATTATTGATTAATTTCGAATAATATTATGTGAACTCCGTCTAACTTTTGGTATGGCCCCCCTCCTCCTAATTATCTAAAATACTCTCGTGAAAAAAGGAGCATTCGAGTGAAAAGAAATGGGAGGAGACGAATCTTTAACGATGTCCATCGAATATTTAACGACATAGAAATTCGACATTATGTAGAAAGTTCCCACCAAAAACAAAAGTTAAAAGAAACGTAGAATACTGCAATTCTTTTATTCTCTTTCCATCGAAAACAAAAATTAAAACAAAGCGTGGAATATTACACTCCCTTTATTCCCCTCTTTTCAAATTTTGGAGTGTGAGGTATACAAAGACATCTGATACAGTTATGGTGAAACTTTGAAAATCGTTAATTTGGACACCCTGTTTGAAGCAACAACGCTGGGTAATAAAGCAAACCTCGTGATCAAACTTCACAACAGAAGGGAAGATCTCAAGAAGAAAGTTCAGGGAACTTAGGGAACGTTTTGTGGCTATGGTCTCGTTTTGAAGAAGATGTGCACTACTGATGGATCCCATAGACTGTTGTGGTCTCGTGGAAGTTATTAAAATCCTTCATTCATTCATTCATTCTTCCCACCGAAAACCAAAAAAAAGAAAAAAAGAAAAAGGAAAAGCGTGGAATCGTACATTATTTATTCCCCTCTTCTCTCACCGACTCGTGAATTTTGTCGAGAGAAGCAGGTTTTAAATTTGGTGGCCATTTAAACGTTTTTGAAGTTTTTACACGTAAAATACAGTCACATTATATTTTTAACCGTATCAAACGATGGACAAAAACTTAGACTACTTGTCAAATTGATGTTTACAATAAAAAATTGACTGTTTTAAAATTATTAATAGGAGTGGGGACTCAGACTAGTCAGAGTCTAGGACTGGAGTCTGGGAGTGGGAAGTGGACATGTCAAAACTCATAGTCACAGTATGACATGACCAAACACATAAATAAAATGTGACGGTGTTCGGACCCCAGATTCAGAGGCACAATAAGATAAAATAGGAGACTAGACAACATTACCCACGTGTGACATTAAGGTAAAGTGGAATCATTGTCGAAACATAGACTCGAAGGAAACTAACCAGAAAAAATATTCAAACATTCCCATTTCCTAGCAACTTGGCCGCCATTGAGGATTAAAAATGAATTGAGGATTGCTGATTCGTCGAGTCATTGACATTAGTGAGAATAATTAAACGCTGTATTTTCCATGACTTAATGAAATTTAAATTTTCTATTGTTCAAGTGTAACTACCATTAGTATAGGAGATGGAACAAAGGTTCTGTTGTCAACCTGGAGCTACGCCCTGATTCGAAGACGTGCATGAAAACAGCTAGTCCTCTATCTGGCTGAAACAATGGGATCTCCTCACGAGGGTGGGTGCCTCAATAGTGAGGAAAACCTCTAGAGAAGGCTGGTTCCTGTATGATGTATCAATTAGGATTCCTACTCTACGCTGTGGACTACCATGGAAAAGAGAGAAGGAGAAACTTAAAGGGAAATCCTACCTAAAAGGGGGTGATACACTAGAACTATGATCCTACTCAACTTGGAACCTTGAACACTTAGCGAACAACAGAGAAGGAAGACCTTAGACTTCAATTAATCACTTGTGCATAAGTATTTCATGCAGAGGTTCGGTCCAATAACTAAAATCGGAGGGAAATGGTGGAGAGAGGTCTGATAAAAGACACTTTGCAGCCGCCTAACATCCACTTACAGTCTCAGCAAAAGATAATAAAGAACACTTCAACATGACCTGCACAAGGACAATATAGCAACTAGGTACGAACATAATTTAGGAAGGGAGAAAACTCTACCACTTATGCGAATTGCTGAAAAATTATACACTATGCCAAGCTTGAAATCTAAAAGTACACTCCTGCTTATTGATCAAAAAAGTTACACAACTCTTAATGGCAGAGTCTGGTCTAACCAAGAGAGATTGGATGATTTTAAGTCAAGGCTAAAAGCCATTATATAGCAATTTACAATAGGCCAAAGATAGGCATATAAATTTGAAGAGAAACATCTTCTTTTGTTAACTCAAGATTTTCTTGGTCTTAAAATAAAATATGTTTTTTCTCTCTGTCTTTGCATGAATTTTGATGAAGCGCACTCATCCTTGTCATGAACCATCCACCTCTTCTTTGCATGGAAATCTTCTAATTCTGGAAGCGACATTTGATTAATTAGTCAACTCCAAATATAGACTAGCCAACTCCTTGTTAGAACTCGAAAGTCCAGTTGAAGCCAAATTTAGTCCTTCAGATGCATGCGTTGGATGAAGACAAACAGGGCTCAATGATCAGACAACTAAAACTTAGACCGTTTATTTGTTAATAGCTCTGATGTTTGAAAATAGACTCGCGTTCGAAAATAGCTCCAGGATTTGCATGTGAATCTTCTAATTATGGTCGTGTCTATTCCTGGTAGGATTCCATGTTCAACTCTTCGTCAGACTATCTATTTTCTTCTCATTTTGCACAGTCGGCTTCATCTATTTTGGTTTTTTTTGCTCCCAACGGTTACTTCCCGCTGTCAAAATTTGATAGCCTGTGGGACGTCACCAGAAGCTTCGCATTTCTCTTGGAAATATTCTCAGGCTTATTTCTTTGTTTACTCTGTCGGCCCTTTGCTCGGGCTTTTTCCCCTGCCTGCTGGTTAAGCTTTTGAATTCCTTCAAAATTTTGTCTTGCAGCCTTTTGTTTAGCTTTGCCTTGGCTTTCTTTCATTTGGCTTTATTGGCTTCGCATCTATCTTGTTTTTCTCGTGGACTTAGTCTTCTCTGTAGGCTCTTTGTATTGGTCACTGGCAGTTATTCCTACGACTTCCTTATTCCTTCGGATAAAAAGTTCGAAGGATTCTTTTCTCTGCGTTTGAACTTTAATGTCGCTGTGGTAGCCCAAGTGTCCTCCAAGTGTCTACGTGTCATCCATGTGGCCTCCAGCAGGCAGTCCAAGTTGGAAGAAGGAGGTGCCCAGGTTTTTTGCAAAAGCTTGTGTTCTTTAGTCTTCGACTTGCCGAAATCCTTTGAATTTTTTGTCCAAAGGAATTCCTTCAGACAAAAAGTCTGAATAATATATATCCTTTCCCTTTGCCTTTTTTTACGTGCCTTTCAGTAGCCCACGTATCCTCTGCTAGCCTGCAGTCTAGTCAGCAGGGTGTCAGTCCAGTCAGCTTCGAGATTCCAAACGCGCCCTCTGCTAGCCTGCAGTCCAGTCAGCAGTCCACGGCAAGGTGTCATCTATGGCATTCCACATTGTCTATGTCTAACTTCTTTCATTAAACCGCTCACTTTGAACCCAACATTGAACCAAATTTTGGTTCAACCGGTTAAAAGGTTCAAGCGGTCGTTGAACCGCGGCTTTGAACCAAAATGTTGTACTTTGAACCATGCGTTGAACCTTTTGACGTTGAACCTTTTGCTTTGAACCAAGGCTTTGAACCAAATTTTGGTTTAACGCTTCAAAGCCGATGAATTAACACATTGAACCAATAAATTAAACTCCTTTGAACTTTTGTTGAACCCAGGAAATGAACCAAATTTTGAACCAAGACATTGAACCAAATTTTTGTTCAACGGTTCAAATAAAGCCTCGAACCGATTGACGAACCGTTTGATTGAACCGAAGAAGTGAACAAACCCTGCACTCTCTGAACTAGTTTTGAAGCCGTTGAACCTTGAAGCGGTTGAACTTCAAACTTTGACAAATGCACTTAACTCCTGCTGATGATGTTGAACCTTTAAACCCATCAAACCCGTTGAACCAAAATGGTTCAAGGTTCAATGGTTCGAGGTTCAATGGTTCGCTTCTTGCCTAGAAGCTTGCCGATGGATGCTTTGGTTGAACCTTGGCATTGAACCAAACCTAAAAATGACTGAGTGCTAGAAACTTGTTCTTTTGAGAGCTTGCCAAAGGAAAACAATGCATTCTTCCTTCCTTGGCTAGCAACAATAACTTTCCAAGTGGCAAAAAATTTAACTCGTGGAAGATTTGTCAACATTCTGGCGACTCAGCTGGGAAGCATGCATGCTATGCTTGAGGATCCAGGTCATGTATAAATGCTATATGAATCCTAGATGGTGAATTTGATCTCTGATTGAAAATCCGCTCTGATCATTGCTATAATAACCTCCTCCTTCAAAATAAGAAGGAAAACACACGAAAGCGGGAAACTAACTAAAAGCAAATGTGCAACAAGCACTTATTGAACAAAACTGAAGCAAACTATTATGCTTTTACAACACTTAAAGGAAAGTAGAAACAACTAAAATAACCTAGTTAACCATGATAAGGCACGATCCGCCTGGATCAAATGGAAAATTCTTGAACTCGCTCCTTTTGAGAGATGGTACAATTTGCAAAGCAGGTTGTTTCTTAGTCATAACCTCAGATGAGGCATTTGCCTTATCGACCAACTGTATTAGCATCTTCCCAAATGGGTCATCAACAGCAAACCAATCAACAACAAAGACAAACTCACCAAGTATTTCCTGATCATTTTTAGATTGCTTGTCATATATCACCATGTCAAGTGATACCCCATCTATGCATGCCTTTTGAGTGACCACATCCTTCTTATTTACTACTACAAGCTCACCCAGCACTTCAAGGATCTTTGGGCATGCAACCCCATCTGTATTGTGACCTTGAATAGGTGATTCTTGATCAAGCTTCTCATAAACATGCTCTTCAATAGCCAACATATCTGTACAAAGCTCTTCAATCTCTGGTAGAGGCTCAAGGTACAACTGCCAATCATCTTTTTGTTCCTCATTTTGATCTATTTGAACTGAATCCGTTGTCATGCTATCTAGATCCTTCTCAATAGGAGATACCTGTAAGTCATGTATGACTTCAATTTGTACCAGCTCTTTTTGAAGTTCATCCACATCAAGATCAGTCTTCCCACTCTCAGTTATAACTGGATGCTCAATTACAACCTCAAGAGAAGTATCAATAGGAATTTCCTCCTTAAACACTTCTAAAGCATCCTCTACATGTTTTGCAAGAACCTGACCTATAACTGTGACCTCTTTCTTGATACTCCAAAGAACAGGGTCTTCTTGAGGAAGGGTGATGGCGGGAGGGTGATGAAATTCACTTGTGTGAGAGGGAAAATGAAGCATGGGAGATTGATCATGATCAGATTTTGGAATCTTGAGGGAAAAGGAATCATCTAGGGAGTTTTTGAGGGGGGAAAGAGAAATTCTTAAAAACCTCTATATTCTGTTCCTTCCACTTGGCCATTACCTCATCAAAGTTTGGAACCTGCTTGTCCTCTTGGACAACCTGAGCTTGAGAGATGATTGATGAGGTAATGATGGGACTATAGGAAGGTCTAGTCTCATAAATAGCCACTTGAATAGGCTCTTGAATAGGATTTTGAATAGGCTTTTGATTCCAACTAGGAAGCTCCCTTGGCGCACACTGGGGATGGTTAAGAACTTCATAAGAATAAGAAGCACCATAGCCTTTTGTAGACAATTCATTTAACTCGATTCTCTATCGTTTCCAAGCCTCCATTTTTTCTAATGCGAGAATACATAGTCCATTTATCTCTTCTGGATCATTAGACACGTTTCAAAATAGACCATTTATTTCCTCATACTAAGAGTTAGAACAAACCTTTCTTGCATATGCCTGTATTCTGAGCTCTATTTCATTCATTTTTTCTTGAAGGTGATACTGCTCATATGTAACATCATAGCCATATGGGGAAGATGAAATCCGGTCCTGAGACTGATATGGCTCACGAGGAAGGTAAGAGTCATGCTCTTGATACTAAGGATCATGAGAAACTTGATAAGGCTCAACATAGCTTTGATAGTAGCCTTGATAAGGCTGATTAGGCTCATAGATATCATGACCAGGCTGGTATGATCCCTCATTGGGCTGATAAGGAAATATACCATAGGAATTCTCTCCATACATAGCCATCAAAATTCATTCGCAATAATAAAAATAGACTTACATGGAAGCTGTCCTAAACTATTAGAAGCAATTGCTTGAGCTTGGAGTCACCAAATACTTCTTGAAGAACACTATTGTAACTGTGATTTTATAAAACCCAGGCAAAATGGGTCCCACCAAGCGTGCCAAAAATTGTTGTCAACCTGGAGCTGCACCCTGATTCGAAGACGTGCACGAAAATGGCCAGACCTCTATCCGGCTGAAATAATGGGATCTCCTCACAAGGGTGGGTGCCTCAATAGTAAGGATAACCTCCAGAGAACGCTGGTCCCTGTATGATGTATCAATTAGGATTCCTACTCTATGCTGCAGACTACCATGGAAAAGGGAGAAGGAGAAACTTAAAGGGAAATCCTACCTAAAAGGGGGTGATACACCAGAACTATGATCCTACTCAGCTTGAAACCTTGAACACTTAGCGAACAACAGAGAAGGAAGACCTTAGACTTCAATTAATCACTTGTGCATTAGTATTTCATGTAGAGGTTCGGTCCAATAATTAAAACCTGAGGGAAATGGTGGAGAGAGGTCTGATAAAAGACACTTTGCAGCTGCCTAACATCCACTTACAGTCTCAGCAAAAGATAATAAAGAACACTTCAACATGACATGCACAAGGACAATATAGCAACTAGGTACAAACAGAATTTAGGAAGGGAGAAAACTCTACCACTTATGAAAATTATTGAAAAATTATACACTATGCCAAGCTTGAAATTTGAAAGTACACTCCTGCTTATTGATCAAAAAGGTTACACAACTCTTAATGATAGAGTCTAGTCTAACCAAGAGAGATTGGATGATTTTAAGTCAAGGCTAAAAGCCATTATATAGCAATTTATAATAGGCCAAAGATAGGCGTATAAATTTGAAGAGAAAGATCTTCTTTTGTTAACTCAAGGTTTTCTTGGTCTTAAAATAAAATATGTTTTTTCTCTCTGTCTTTGCATGAATTTTGATGAAGCGCACTCATCCTTGTCATTAACCGTCCATCTCTTCTTTGCATGGAAATCTTCTAATTCTGGAAGCGGCGTTTGATTAATTAGTCAACTCCAAATATGGACTAGCCAACTCCTTGTTAGAACTCGGAAGTCCAGTTGAAGCCGAATTTAGTCCTTCGGATGCATGCGCTGGATGAAGACAAACAGGGCTCAATGCTCAGACAACTGAAACTTAGATTGTTTATTCGTTAATAGCTCTGATGTTTAAAAATAGACTCGTGTTCGAAAACAAATCTAGGTTGACAACAGGTTCCAAAGGTGAACTCTGACAAAACTTCGCAATCACCCCACTTCATGAAACCTCCTTCATATTACGTGGGTGCAAAGTTCAAAGTTTTTGAATTGTTTTTGGTTAATTTTTTGCTCAAAAATCTGGTGGAAAGGGCGACTCTCTAAGTTTATAAACCAGTGGAGGAGATGGATCTCAGTGCAATGAGCAATGAAGAATCATTTTCCTTCGCACTGCTCACCCAGTATTTTTTCTTTCCACTCGAAGATGGAGAAGAGGAGCGATGCTTTCGATTTTGCACTCTGTGAGATTTACATCTTGCTTTGGTCAATCATCTGGCTCCAACTCAGGGCAGTCCTTTTCCTTTTGTTTTTCATTCTTCAGTGTTTTTGTCCCCTTTCAAATGTTTTTATTTTTTTCATTTAAGAGTTTAGAACAAATAAGGGTTTATTTTGAGAACAATGTTTACCTATACCGCAAAGGGTTTATTTTTATAACATCGCTTGCCTCTACCGTAAATATTTGTGTGAATCTCTTCTAAGTTCGTTGCATTATCTTATAATAGACACGGATTTGAGTTTCAAAAACAATAACCCCTAACTTTTACCTTTATGAATAAGGCGTACACTATCATTGAACTCAAATCTTGTGTTGAGATGGTTAACATAGGGTTTGTGAATGCTTACTGAAACATTTGTGATCCGATTTTTTTTGGTATATACCATGGATTTGTTTCCGCTTCTTTTATGGGTACACTCCTATTAGATGCCTTTTTAAAAAGGTTACATCGTGTAATGTGATGAACTGTGTCTCTTTGCTATTTCATTTTAAAACATCTTCCCACAAAAACTATAAATTTGTAGGTTGAATTTATAATATTTTATTATTATGTTGATTGTCATCTTACAGGTTATTTCATAGTTGAATGGTTGCCTATTTATTTTCTGGGTTGTTGTGGTGTTTTCAATAAAGCCTTCTAACCAATTAAAAGTGGTGTCTTTGCTTTTCTTTACCCCCAAACATGGACAATTTAGGGAAGAAACAAGAATAGGGCTTTGTGTTAATGGTTGAAGGCATTATTGTTCTGGGTGCGTCTCTACCATTGTTTGGTGGAGAGTTGGACACTTTACCCAATTCAAAAACATTTGCATGTGAAAATGTTTCCCAAGTAAACTACATCAGCGAGAAAATAGATGGCTCTTCCTATACATTCCGGAATCTCGATAGTCTACTCAACTATAATTTAAATACATAAAAAATATTATGATAAGGTATAGCATTTTATAGATATATTTACACACATCTAATAAAATATGATTTCATTTATATTAATAATATCTTTATTTTTATATCATTTTATTATATAAAAATAAATATTTATTTATATAAAAATTATGAAAGTTAAAAATGAGAAATGAACGTCATGTACAAGGTAACATTATCTTAAAAACTGTCACAAAATTTTTTCTTGACGGATAAAGTTGACCGTCAAATTTAACCCTTGGAGAAAAGCACAACTCATTTTAACTTTCCACCTACCAAATCACTTCTTTTCATTGATTGGACGCTACAGTTACGACAAGAAAGAAAGATTGGTGGGCCCTCCTCTATTTATGAGATGGTTAGAGCACGGCTTTCATGAAGTGTTTTTTACTTTTGACTGCCCTGCCCTTTATTTTTTCCCTCCCGCGCTGCTCTGCTACGACCAAGTCTGAGCCCTGCATTTATTTGATCATTTTGGCTTAATCATTTGTTTAGTAAGTGAAACGGTGTAAGGCCGCTTAGATCTGTTGAAGAGACAAGGTTCGAACTCGGCATCCACTCTGCCCTCTACTGAAACGGTGTTAGGCCGCTAGTGCCGCGCTACAGTCTGCTTAGCTCACTTCAACCACATGGCAACGACTTCGTACCATGCTTTTGAAGGATTGGCACCACCACAAGTTTCGTCTGCATCTACACTAAAGTCTCCTTGCCATGTATTCATTAATCATAGAGGAGAGGATGTTAAACGCACCCTAGCCACAGACATTTACAATGCACTTACAAGTGTGGGACTAAATGTTTGCCTAGATGTGCAGTGGCTTAAAGCAGGCGATGAGATAACTTCAGAATTAGAAGCCGCAATGAGGAGTGCTTCAGTTCATATTGCCATATTTTCCGAGAAATATGCGGAGTCACCATGGTGTTTGACCGAGCTGTCATTTATGGTTGAAACTTGCAAGCAGGTTATTCCTATCTGCTATGGTGTTCAACCTTCTGACCTCCGATATGTGGCAGAGGGGGTAGGAATATATGTGGATGCCTTTGTGAAGCATGTACTGGATGGGAGGTACAGCTTGGAAAAGATTGCTGAGTGGAGGACGGCGCTGTACAAAATTTCAATCGTAAACGGCTACGTGGTGAACGATACTTCGTAAGTATTAAAAACTCATTTAACTCACTTATCAAAATATTAGATAATAGTGTTTTTTTAAGTTGAAAACAGCTGGTTTTTTAATTTGGGAAAATTGCTCTTTTTTTTTTGGGCATTATATTGTTCCTTTTCTTTTTTTCTATAAATGGTAATGACTGTGGACGCCCTTTCATGTCATTTTATCAATTCCTAATTTTAATTAATGAAACACATCGGAATGTCAAATAATTTAAAAGTAAAGATAAATTAAAATATGATTATAATAAAAAGACGGTCACTTAGTATTTATGGTTATATATTAATTTTTAATTTTGTTAACATTTATAAATATTTAGAATAGTTTATTTTAATAATATATTTTGTAAGAATTTAATTTAATTTTGTTAATGCTTAATATATTTATGTTATTTTGTAAAAAGGTTTTTTTTATATCTTTAGTTTTATGTGTGATTTTTTCCCATGGACATGTAAGTTTATTATCTTTGAAGAGTTAGTCTTTAAGTTTTTGGTTAGGTTGAATTCTCTAGGCTCCCTTTGCCTTGTTGGCACTTTCGTGATCATATGGTCGCTTCAGTGGGCTATTTGTTTTCCCAACTTGTCCTCAAAATTAGGATCTATGTTCAAGTAGACCTTTCACGCAACTTTAAGGAGACTATCAATATTTAGATATGGAACGTCTGACATGTCTAGAGAGTGTTGCATATTAACTTTGCCCAAAAATTACTTTTATTGTCAATATTCTAAGCAAAAAATCAAATATTCCCCTTTGTTGGTCTCTTGAGCTAAATTAGTTTCAAAACACTCAATCCGTTGATGAAGATGGTTGGATCACTATCAACAATCGCAAAGTTAGACAAAAAAGGGTGTTGTTGTAACCCCTCACATGGGTATGTCAACCATTAAAATTGTACTGTCAAACACTAGTTTGGGTTCTCATACATATGATATGTATAAGTCTATTGAGGTGAAAACTCAACCTCCTTAGGAGCCTTCTCAAAATCAAGTTGAATTCTCCAAAGATGTGGGTAATCAAATGTTTACTAGTACACTTTTGGCTGTTAATGTTAACCTTGTCTGTTAAGCAACTACACAATAAGTTACTCAAGATTCACAATGGACTCTCCAGTGTGTTTATCCTTGCAAGGCATTTGCTAGACGTTCTCAGAATTTACCTCACCAATTGGAGGATTAAGGAAGTGTTCCAAATAAGCACCATTCATTTTAGCTTGGTGGTTTATTGAAAAATAATAAACGACATTTTTTACAAAATAGGCATGACACCCTTCAAGACTTAGGTTCTTAGGATATTTCCATAGATCCCAATGAATTAAAAATATTTATTCATGGAGTTTGTAGGGTATCACAGACTCACATCACGATTATGTGGTGTGTGATATTATACAACAATTTCCAAAAATGTTTTTTGTCTCGACAAGAAATTAGAGTCACTATATTTTTTCTCACATTTGTCAGCAAGATTTTTTGGTGTGAAAGTATCTCTGTGACCAACAATCATGATCATGGTGATGGAGAATTATATACCTTTATCTCTCCAAAATGGTGGTCACATTATTTTTTATTGTTAATTTCAACCCTCTAATTAAGGATTTTATGATTTGTCAAACATTGAAAATTGATTTTTTGGAGTTATAAAAAATTATACCTTAGGTGCTATGGTGGAAAGGTCATTCCTTTGGAATTTGGCTTGTTAACAAGTTTCTAGATGCACATTGGATTTTATGTGCTAATTTTAATACAATTGAGATGGCATTTAACAAGCTTGGTCACCTCTTGATGTGTTAGAAAATTAGGCAAGCAAGAGGCGTGGGATTAAATGCCATTTTTTTGGTTTTATATCTAAAATTACTTAAGTCAATTTGATTCTTCAGTATGGTCGACATGGTCTAATATTCATCATGGATTTAAAAGAAAGCTTAAAAGACATGATAAGGTCATGCTTTTAACTCAACCATATGCGTCTCATTATCTAATTATTTCTTGTTGTTGGTGGAGGCCCTTCCAAATGTTTTCTACTTTAACCACCTACTCATGTATGGTTATGCATTGAATTTTTTTTCAAAAGGCCCAAAGTGAAAAACATATTTTTATTAATACTAATTTATTGCATTATGACCAATTATTTCTCACATTTGATAGGTTTAAAACTTTTTCCACTCATTTAAGTCAAATTTGGTTGGATTAGGTTGTGTCAATCATTCAATTTAATTTATTCACATCTATGGGTGCCAAATTGTACGCATTTATTGTAAGTCATACTCATACACCACCTCTAAGATGAAGCACATGATGATTGCATTGAAGCCGCAACATTGATGCAAGAGTATCCATGTCTATAAGAATTCTTGCATCAACCAAATATATATAGGGGTGTTTTATTTAGACTAGTTAATGTGCTTGTTTTAGCATGGTATAATTCAATCTTTGGGAAGCATTAATACTGCAATACTTTAAGGGCATCAATAATATTATAAAACTACACTTTTAGGCAACAACATGGTTCTAAATGCATTGGTTGATTTTCTCAACAATTAGTAGAAATAGGGAAGTGGTTATGTCTGTTGAAGGATTAAAAGGGATAGGTTTTTAGAGCATAAGGAAAAATGGCATAATGAACACCTCCAAACCATAAAATGACTGTATATTTTGATTCTCTTCAAACATCACTTTTTGAGTTCATATGCAAAAGTTATGGCCTCTACAAGTTACCATTTTATTTCATGTCTATCATGTGCACAAAAATTAGTGTATAAAATTTAATGCACAAAAATTGGTGTGTGTACATGCACATAATGTGCATGAAAGTGCCCATAAGTGGGTAAAAGTGCACAAAAGTTTGCATAATGAGCATAATGTGCATACAAATACATAGAAGTGTTCAAAAGCATGTAAAAGTGTTCAAGAGTGCATGAAAGTGTGTACTATAGTCAAACTATGTACATGCTAGAATTTGAAAGGTCATAAGAGGAGATAAACTATCACATTGTTAGGAAATGAAATGGATTTCTTTATGTAATGGTTCTTATAGGAGTTCCTATATAAGGAGATGAGTCCATCAGAATAAGTGTTCAATGTATAGTAGAGAAATAGTTTAGAAAGGTGTCCATTAAAGATCTATAGGATGAGATTTACTATAGTGCATAGATCTTGGTAATGTGTTATATAATTGAGTCACGTCTTTGAGGGGATAGGGGCATTATAACACTAAAAGTGTTTATATCTTAATAAGTTTGTATGTGGTGGTTTTTTGTGCATTTTAATCTCTCATTATTATAAATAAAAAAGATTTTTTAATGCTTTCACATGGAGTGTGTGTGTCCATCATTGTGTGTTGAGTGCATGGCTTACACTATCCAAGGTTATCCTTCATCAAAACCCTTAACTGTGATTGTATAAAATGGTATCAAAGCTGCTAAAAACTCTAGGATGAGTGACAGATTTGAGTGAATGAAATTTAGATATTTTGAAGGGTTTGTTTTCCACAAGAGAAAGCGCAGGTAGGAAATAAAGTTAGAGTTTTAGATTGTGTAAAGACATCTTTTAGCTTAGGAAAAGGGTTGGGTAGAAGATGCTATTAAATTTTAGAGTCCTCCACAATAAATCAAAGTGGGTAGATGGTAGAGAAAATAAATAATTACAATCAATATAGTTTAAAAAGTGCATGATTTCTTCTCCATCTTGTTAAGGTGGGTGAACAAGAGATAAGACAACCTATGCAAGATTGTAAGAAAATTTCAGTAATAGGTTTAATGTGAAAGAGTGAAGAAGATTGGGGTGAGGGAATAATTTCCAAGGTAGAAATTAGAAAGATGGAGTTTCTAGATAAACGATGAAAAAGTAAGATGGGAAAAGGATTTGAACAAGCCTTAGTAGCTGAAGAGGAAATGGAAGAGTGTATATATCCCAAAACCTTTAACAAGGCTAAATAAGGCATGAGATTGAATGCAAAAAGAGTGGAGATTGAATAAAGGAGGAAGAATATGGATAGGACTACAATACCCAAGACTTAGTGTTAAGAGTTAAAGGAATATATGGAATGGGTGATATTTTTTATAGATGCCCAAGAGAGAGAAATTAAAGAATCCAATACATCTAAAAGGAATGAATACAAATATTAGGAGGATTCCCTCATAGATGAAGATGATGAGCGAGCAGCTGAGTGGAGTGGAGGTCCTTTTGAGAGTGGAAAGAGAAAAAATAAGTGAATAAGGAAGTTGTAACTATTTTTTGGAGCTTGTACAAGGTGTTGAAATGCGGAAGTAGTCCACATTAGAGTGAGAGAAGAAATAAAAAAATAATCATGCATTTTCTAGAAAACATGGAGGTGAGTGGAAGAGAGGTGAAATTATGCTCACATGATGAAGATAGTAATATCATGGTGGCAGAGTTATTTATACCAAATGTAGTAGAGCAAGTAATAATTAAGAGAGTAGTCAAAGAAAACCACATCACTAAAGAGGAATAAAAGATTCAAATTATCTTCTTGGCATCTTTAGTATCCAAGTATTGAGGAGAAGACATCCTCATGAAAGAGGAAAAAGTTGTAGAAATGAAAATAACACTAGTAAAATAATAATATGACTTTGTGAAGGTAAAGAGGTGAAGACAAAAATGGAGTAAGAAGTGATAACTTTTGCACTTTAGAAGGTTCATTAAGAAAATGAGAAATGATTGAATTTCACATCATCTTAAGCTTGTGAGGAGGAGAATATTACAATAACGTGATAATAGAGAAATAACTAGTAGGATGTTGGCCCTTCAATTTTGACCAAGTAATTGTTTCAATTTTGTCACTTAGCATGGAGGGACCATTGTCTATTTTTACTCAAATACCGGCATGACACAGGAGAACCATGGCATGGGAAGACCATGGTACAAGACTAGAAGTGTGAGAGTTGAAGGATGTGGAAGGACAATGGCATGGAAGACCCAACATGAGAAGACCCAATCAAGAGAATGTGGCAAGAGGAATTCAAGAAAAGAGGATATGGAACAAGAAGTGGAAGACTAGGGGAGTGCGAGAGAAGTAGAGCGCAGGGAACGTAGGAATAGTTTAAATAATAAATCAAATAGGACACTTGCACTCCATTGATCAGAGGCCTTGTATAGACTGTAAGGAATGAAACACTTGGAAACAAATGGATAACATAGAGCATGCATCTAGGGGTACAGAGGCTCGATTCTATAGGAAAAATGAATTGTAAGAGCCACAATTCTCAATTTGTTGAGAGTTCGTGTGTCATGTGTCCATTCTAGGTTATGAACTTGACATTTGAATAGGGAAAAATAAGTATAAAAACCCTTGTTGTAAGAATTCACAGGGGGAGATTAGGTGGTGAACTAAGAAGGGAATATAGAGCACTGTCTTGTAATTCATAAGCAC
>JARHVA010007737.1:72500-82500 GCA_037957365.1 Torreya grandis | reverse complement strand
CAATTTCATATTATATTTCAACCCTTGAAAAATAGTTCTAATCTGAATAGAGGATTGAATTAGGGGGATATTAATATTATTGAAAATATTGACATTTCTTTCTAGTCATACCCCAAATAAAAATATAATGTAAAGATATTAAAAGGTTTAATTCTCTAATATCGACCTAACTATTATACAATCAAAAAGTATATCCCCATGATAAGACCCTGATTGCTGAATCAAACCATCCATTGCATCCCAAACTACATGGGTATAGGGATAGTCAATAAGTAAATGATTGATAGTTTCTAAAGTATATCTGTATAATGTTCTTCCCGACACTTGCCAACCTCTTCTTTGAATTATATCCCATGTTAACACTTTACTATAAAGTGTCAAACATATAAAATTTATAGTTTTTAAAGGAGTATTAACCTTTTTAGATTACTTTCCACCACCATAGCTAGTTAGCAAGACCTTCTAAAGAGAACATAGTTTTTAATCCAAGTTTTTATGTATACTCCTCATTATTTAGAATTTTAGACCACACCAGTTCATCCTCAACCCCATCTCTAATATTCACATGACTCATAATCATATTTCCCACATATTCATTCCATAATTCACAATCTCTACCTTCTAAAACCAAGTATTGAGCCCTCGACTAACCTTGAATCCAAATGGAAGTAGTAGTAGGGTCACCAACTTGTGAAAATGTTTTAAACCTTTAATATTATAACTAAATAATAATACTACTAGGTAGATTGTATGCAATTCCATCCCCCACCCATTGATTAGCCCCAATTCTAACATTACTACCATTTCTAATTTTCCAAGCTAGTCAGTTACCAATAAGATGGAAACGTTGAACCAACACCTTTTAAATAATAGAGATATTTTTGATATTTTTAACTAACTTCTGAATCTATTAAACTAATATAAGAGGCTCAATGTATTTGTGCACAATAACCTTCTTCCACATGTTGCCTTAGGAAAAAAGTCTCCACAAACTCTTAGTTGCCAAGGCTTTGCCAAAAAAATGGATATTCTTAAAATCCCAACACCCTTATTCCTTTGATTTTATAATTAGTTTCCATTTATCAAAATCAATACCTTATTTGTCTTTTTTACTGGTCCACAAAAATTTAAAACAACTTTTCCTTATCTTCTTCTCCAAATCTCCCACAGGAGTATGTGCTAAACGATGCCATTAAATATGAGTTACTTATAAGATTGACTTAAAAAGATTCAATCTTCCTCCTAAGGATAACTACATCTTACACCACAAGTTAATTCACTTGTCCATCTTATCCACCAACGAAGCCTAATCTTGTTTCCTATAAGCATTTGGATTCAACACAAAGCCTAGATATTTAATCCTAGCTTGAAGCTATATGATGGTACAAGGTATAATCTGCATAATTTGTCTCTCCATTTATATAGATATAACATTACAAGATGGGGTAGACTTATGCATATTAACCTTCATACCTATGTAAATACTATATGTTTTTAAGTTAGCCTTGTATCTAGTGGCATCCCTAATAGAACCATCACAAAAGAAGAAAACATCATAGAAAAATAATAGATGAGTAAGAAAAAAGAGCTTCCTAGTCTGATCCCTTTAAGGGCCCCAGTACTCTTAGCATCCCTAATAACTCTCATTAGACCCTTTGTAACTAGAAGGAAAATAATTGGAGATAAGGGACAACCTTGCTTGAGCCCTCTCCAAAGTCATTGATAAGAACATCAAAGGAAATCATGTTAATACAACTCATAATCTAATTGACAACTTATTTGAATCCACTATGAATAAGTATAAGTCTAAGATACATCCAACTAACTCTAACATGTGCTTTGGATAGGTCCAATTTGACCACAAAAACATGTAGTTTCTTTACTTTAATAAAATTTAAACCTTCTTGAGCCACTCCCATTGCATCATGTATTTGTCTTCCATTGAGAAAGCCAAATTTTCACAAGAAATAGAATCTGAAACTACTCTTTTAATTCTTTGTACTACAATCTTAGAAATGATTTTATAAAGATAATTGCACAAGCATAGTGGCCTAAAATTATCAAATGATCCAGGGCTGTCTGTTTTTGGTATTTTAGAAATAAAGGTAGAGTTTATGTCCATGAGAATTCTCCCTATAAAATTAATATCCTTAATTTCCCTAAGCATGTCCTCCTTTACCAACTCATAAAATCCTAATAATAACTACACATTCTACCAATCTAGGATCTAAATTTTGCTCTTTTGAAAAAATGAGAGAATTAATTTAAGTTATTTAATAGCCTCCTCCAATAACATCACATTATAATCATCATTAGTAAAACTAGGGAATAAGTAGTAAGCTTCAAGATCTTTACTAAATTTTCTCTTTCTGACTCCATAAACAAAAGCTTAAAATTATTATCCCCCATCTCAACTAACTCATTGAAGGACTTATATTTAGAGCCATCCTCTTTTGGCATCTACTAGATAGTATTTTTTTTTTTGTGATTGGCATAATTATGGAAGAGTTTTGTATTTTCATCAACTACTTCAAACTTAATAGCCATACTTTTCATTCTCCATTCTACCTCATGAGCTAACAAAATTTTACCTTTCTTTTTCTCCAATTTTCTAATCCTTGCTTTAACCTCATCATTAAAGACACCATCAATCAAAACATCATAAAAATCATTTAGTTCTCTCTCAATTTGAGTGAGGACCTAGTAATGATGTCTAGATTTTTTAATAGACCACAAAGACAACATACTTCAATTTCCTTAAATTGTTATCAAATTGAAAATAGGTTAAACTCCCTAAATTCTTATCATACCATTTATAATTAGGTTTGACCAGGGATTGAAATTCCAAATCCTCCAACTAAGAGGGATTAAAATTAAAAGGACATGGTGGTCTACTTAAATCAATACAAATTTGAAACATAATGGGAAAGTGATTTGAATCACTACATGTTTGAACCCAAGACCCGATTCTTTCTCCCTCTACCATAATATCTTTATAGACTAGAAACCTAACAAGTCTCTTTGCTATATAGTAATCTTTAGTCCTATTATTCTTCAAAGTAGGAAATTTTTTAATGGGATTAGCATCCACCAACCCAAATTCCTCTAATTTATGCATAAAATACTAAGCTAGAGTGTTTGTTCTTGTTGTTATCCCCCATACCTAAGAATTGTTCAAAGATAATTTTAAATCTCCTCCCAAGATGAGCCTTTCTTCCTTATTTAAATCCATGTCCATAAGTGTATCCCAAAACTATATTTTATTCTCATATGACACATAAATGTTAACCATTACCAAATAAATCCCCTTTTTCCAAAGAATGATGCCAAGATCCTAAACAAAAAATAAGAAAATAGAGTTTAGAACCCTAAATCAACCCTCTAAGTGACCAATAAAATCCAATGAAATGAATTTCCATTCCTTCAGAGAAGTTTCTAAAATCCCTTCTGATTTATTACCCTTTGTCATGTGGTCTCTTGAAGCATCAATATATCTAAATAGTGAATCAACACTAACCTTCTAAGGGTAGAATTTTTAGAGTCACTGCCCAATCCACATTTATTAAGAGAGAGAATTAGTATTGGGAAACTTTACTAGGGATTTGGCTTGCTCTAAATGCCACATCAATAGGTTTTTATTTCCCACTTTGTATCTCCATTAAATATTTATCATTCACTTGTGAAAATTAGGATTTCCTCCCTAGGGTAGAGTTGCATTTTTCCATCTCTAAAATAAAACCAAGACCACCCAAAACTATCATCTCTTCAAAAACAACAACCAACATTTTAGATTTGTGATTGTATCTATTAGAACCAATAATGGATTCCCCATTTTTAAAGCAAGAGGAAGATTGATCTGAGGACCTATCTTGCATAGGATTTTTTATAGGAATAAGAGTAGACCCATTAGTGTGAAAAATGTTTACCCTAGGGATATAGTCCTTATTTTGGCTATCTTTATTATTGAATCTCTCAAATAACCATTCACCTTTACCCCTTGACTTAGTTAGAACATAATATGGATCCCTTAAGGGTAGTCATTGATCAAGGAATAGATTAAATGTACCATGGAAATTGGAAAAAGAGTGTGGAGGCGTCATCATCAATACCTTGTCTAGATTGGAAGAATCTATTTGATGTTCAATAAGAGGAATAAAGGGACTTTATTTATTGGAAGGAAGGGTAAGTGACCTAATGTGATTTCTATTATATTGAGAAAATGATGTTGATAGGAAAAGGCCCACTTCCTTCATTTCTATTCTCTGTCCTCCTTTATTTCAAACATATCTTCCCTTGAATCCCCTACATGATCTTCCCTCACCTCTTCGATTACATCATCACTAGTATTTCAAAGAGTTATGACTGCTTCTTCTATCAAGTCTAACCCAAGTTAAGAATCCTCCTTTTCTTTCCCCTGATTTGTGTCCTCTTCACCAACGTTGAACTCAACCTCTTTAGCCATCACTATGCAGGCCTTCTTTGGCCATCTTAAAATAAATGCATCCAAAACCTTAGGTCTCCACACATGTTTTTTGACTTTCATAGAATAAGCGTCAACTAATGACCATAATCATGACATCAAACATAATGAAAGGGAACCTTTAAATAATCAATAACATGAACATATTCCCATTTAGCTATATCAATCTCAATAACCTCGAAGAAGTCCCTGTCGTACATTTATGTACACTAAAATCCTATCCATAGAGTGATAATTTATCTTAATAAATCCTTCATCCAAATATACAAAGGTACCCAAATATCTCTCAATTTCATGAAGAATTTTAAAGGACCATAATTCCATAGGTAAACTTGACAATTTAACACATATACATTGAACTACTTTGGATTCCCTTCTCAGGTCAAAGCATGGATACCATCTTTTCAGGGCCAAGGAAGATTCCCAATACTATATTTTATGCAAAATCCTCTCTAAATCCTCTATTGTCTTGAAATAAAAAGCTAACTAACCTCGTGTCAAGGAGTAAAAATCATGTTATACTTAATAGAGAAAATGGATTATGGATTAGGGATTAAGGCATTAGTGCATAGGGTAAATGGATTAGGGATTAGGGATTAAAATTTATGTTTTAGGGATTATGGAATATAATTTATGTTTTAGGTTTTAAGGATTAGGGATTAAGGCATGTATGGTTTATGTTTAAGGGTGTATATAAGGTCTAATCACTCTATGCCATATGTGAACATAATTTCTACTATAAAGGATTTTAATTGGGACTAAATCAATTGGTAAATAAGGAATGTTTTTGGTTTACAATTTAGGGTATAGTGTTTACGGCTTAGGTTTAGCATACATAGGGTCAATCACAAAGATAGTTATTGGTCTAAACGATGTTAATTTAGGCTAAAATGATTGGTAAAAGGTTTAAAGATTTCATATTTATGGTTTAAAGTTTAGGGATTAGGAAATTTAAGAATTAGGGCTTGGGGTATAGGTTTTAGGGTATATAAGGTACAATCGTGATGGTAATTAGGGAAAATTTCATGAATTTGTCAAATGCGGTAATTAATCATATGATTTAGGCCAAAATGAGCCTTATGAACTTAATTACTAATTTAAAAATGATTTTAATTTGGGCTAAAATGATTGTTTCAAGGTTTAAAGAGTTTATATTTGTGGTCTTGAGTTTAGGGATTAGGAACTTTAAGGATTAGGGCTTAGGGTATAGGTCTTAGGGTATATTTATACAATTGTGTAAGTAATTAGGGGAAATTTGGGAGCCTTAAACCTATATCTATGAATAAAGAATGTGAATTTGGGATCAATTATCCCCCACATCATCATAGATTGATCCTACGAAGTCAATTATGGTAATGAGTGATGAAATTTTAACCAAGTTCATCCCTATGAACCTAATTCTTAATATATATATAAGATGTTAATTGGGGCTAAATTTTTTGGTTTAGGGTCTATACTTAAAGGGTTTGTGGTTTAGGGCTTATGGCTTAGGGTTTAATGTAAATGGTTTAGGGTTTAGGGTTAAAGTTAAATGGTACAAGGTAAATTAGGGTTAAAGATATCGGATATAGGGTCCAATAACTAAGGTAATTGAAGAACATTTGAGTTGCTTGTGACACCTATTTACGACTTGATTAACTTCAAGTTTGCATTTTTGATAAAATTAGGGTCACACATTTCAATAATAATTAATGTTACACACACACACACACACACACACACACACACACACACACACACACACACACACACACACACACACACACACACACACACACACACACAAACACACACACACCCACACCCACACACACACACACACACACACACACATGCACGTGCTCATGCACACATATACATACACATATTTCAACTATTGATTTTGATATTTCTTCATTTAATTCAATTCTTTAATTATTACATGACCTATATTTTCACTCAACTAATTTTTCATTTCCTTTTATCTATATATATTCACCAATGGGAACATTCCATTCATTATATAAATATATCCCTATTGAGATGTTCCATATCATATTATTTTTCACCTTTAGCTTCATCAATTGCTTCATTTTCTTCTTCATCAACTTGATCATCTTCAACTTCATCAACTTGATCATTTTAAACTTCGTCGACTTGATCATCTTCAACTTCGTCAACTTAATCATCATTTTTTCCAACTTCACCAACTTGATAAATATTTTTAGGTTACTATTTAGGTTCTTGTTAAATTTCTTACTCATTGGAGTCATATTGAACATATATGTTAACAACATTACTCCTTCCAAGTGAAAAGTGTAGTACAACATTTTTATCATCAACAATATGTCTCATTATTGGCCCATAGTGAAATACAAATTACAAATTATTTTCCTTCTCAATATCAGGATAAAAGGAGACATATATAGACATAGTTATAATATTTAGGTTTTATATTAAACGATAGACCTTATATGGTTTTTTAAAATTAATTATAATGAATACCCAATCACAATGTTGAGAAAATGCATAATGATATTTTTCATTATGCACTGGTCTTCTAAAATCAAGTGAATAAAGATCAATATTAATATCTATTTTGAAAATCTTGCTATCAATAAAAGGATACATGTACACTTAAATATAATAACTAGTAAAATTATATTATCATTTTTTACTATCTCTTCTATCTTCCCAACGCAATCCAATTACTCTTGGGCCAAATTCATATCAGTTTCACTTTTGTAGTTGGTCTATTCAAAAGGAAATACAACTAAATTACCACAACTAATCCTTATTTTTTCAATATTTTCCACATAGAAATTTTTTCCCTTCGACCACATTGTAGAATGCTTAGCCACCTATAATAGTCCATATCATTTATTAAAGTATTATAAGAATCACAAAAAAATATTAAAACTTTTTTCCAACTTACTCAATCTTCACATCCTTGCACAATCCCCATCGCTTCTTATATTACACTCCTTACATTTTTCTCTTATTTTGTGAATATAAGTACATCCAATGAATAATAGGACTATCTAGCCATGTATTTTGAAATTCAAGTGGTAATGGTTTTTGAGGATCGTGTCCTTTGTAATCAGTCCTTGAAATCTCATGTCTAAGCTTCTCTTCTTCATGTTTTTCAAGGGCACACAACCATTTCTAAAATATTAAAGATTATATAAAAATATATGGTATCTTTCTCATCAAGACCTATTAATAAAAATGATAATTAGTTATTATAAACTCATACTAATCATATATATGTTATAATGGTTTTTTGAATATACATATAGACCAAGCTTCATCTATTTTCCTTTTCCAAGATGGTTTTCCTCCAATACATCCTTTCCATAATTAGCATCCCAAATTCATAGAATCTTTTGGAATTCCTCTCCAAGATATTTTTACATGTAGAAAAACATATCTTGAATAATGTATCCTTCAGTCATGGATCTTGTTGGATGTTTTAATTACTTCATATATCCTTTTAGGTCTTCATGTACTTCTTTGGGTAAAACATCCATAACGTGTTTGCTACCCCTACCATTTCAAGATCATTGAAAAAAATGGACTAATGGATGGATTTGAGAGCCATGTAAGAGGTAATAATCTCTTTTCTAATTTTTAAACTATATCTACAATATCTATTTTCTCCTGCTCAATCCTTACTTCAGATATCTCTTTTGAAGACAACTACCTATTTTACAAATAATGTTAAGAACGCAAGGTACTCCAATATTTATTACAAAATTTATTGAAATGGAAATTAATATTATGTATTTTTTTTTTGAAAATTCAACACAATGCCCTTAGTAGATTAGAAGAAATATCAAAATATTACCCTCTTAATACTAAGGGAAATATATACCACATAAAAAAAAAATCAAAATGCAAATTTAGCTAATCACATATTTAATGTAAGATTAGAACACATGTGAATTGATGTGGATATTTTCACTTAAAAAATTCTATACAAATCATGTGTCTTGAGACCTTTTATGTGTCTATCAATGGTGAAGTACATTTCATAGAAGCCCATAGCTATTTGGTGTGAAAATTTCCTACATTGTTTGGCTCAAAAAATTGAGTTAGTCTCTACTTGATATCCATGGTGTGATTTATTCATTATGTAGACTCCTCTATGTCCCTAAGGCTTTGAGATATATGATGGAACTCTCTATGTCTTTATCTTTTCTATAAATATGAATCCATATAGAAACTACCATATTCTTAAATATATGCATTGGATCCAAAATATGTCGAACTAATAATTTCTCCCAATATGGGAGGCTTTAGAAAATAGACAATTTTTTCATTCCTATTAGTACTTCAACCTTTTGATTAATTTTTAATAGTCATAATTTATTTCTCCACAAATATTAAGGAATACTAATATCTGATGCTTTGCATGCTTCTTTGAAGACTCTATACCAACCCCAAGGTCACATAAGATCTGTAGGTTCTATACTATTAGGTATTCCATCAAACAACCTTTTCTTTCTAACATGATATTCATGGCCCATCAATAAGAAAGTATGATGGTATTCGCAAATGATCTTTTTAGGATGTTTGGAAGATCTTCCACATAGATGGTCACTACATCTTGGACATACATGATACTTTTCCTTTATTGAAAGTCTTACATATAGAAATAATTTATTACAAAATTAGTATGTATTATACAAAACTACAAATATGAACTTATTATTTTGAATTTTAACATATAATAAATAATTGACAATACAAACATCACATGAAAAACATGAATAGTACACTATAAGATACCACAATAGGTGAGTTGCTTTTGACCAATCAATTTTGAAAGATCATACATGATAATGCCATCCCATAATTTAAGGTAGGCATCTATATTTGTAACATGAGGTTTATCATGCACTAATAATGATAACATGAGATATTCCTTAGAAATAATCAACTATAGAGGAATATTAATTATTATTTATTAGCACTAATATAAAAATGGTGTAGCTAGTTGATAAGTTGGAAAAATGGTTCACACTATCAATTTCTAAACCAAATTGTACATTGTGTTCCCTACCTATGAATTTCTCAAGTCAAAATTATTCAATGTGCTTCATTACATTTTAGTATGAAGGCACATGCCAAATACCATCACTTCCCTATTTTTATAACATTAGCATGCCATTAACCCTACAAGTGACTTGCAATGAAAAATATGCTTAATTTTATGAATTATTAGAAAATGTAGCATGACATTATTTGCAATAGTAGTACTTCTAACTCCATTTTGATATCGTCTTACCCTACATTTGGCACAATTAATATTCTATTCATTTTTTTCCTATATAGAGTATCATTTTTACATGTCATTTTGACATAGAGAATCCATAAATTTAATGAAATTTATTGTGCTTACCGATATGAAGGTGAAAGTGTATTCTTTTCAGGAAATAAACAAGTTTTTGGAAACTTGCATTAAAAATAATAAAATATATTACTATATTAAATAAAATAAATTGAACCCAATTTGTGTTTATATAGATTGTGAACTAT
>JARHVA010007737.1:47500-70000 GCA_037957365.1 Torreya grandis | reverse complement strand
GTAATTTGTAATGTTTAAAAAACATATTCATGTGCTACTAAATTAACATATTTGAAAAAAGAAAGGATAAAATCAAGTAACTTACCTTATCCCCAACCAAATGCAACTCACTTATGTTCCACCAAACTCAACTCTTATTACCCACAAAAATCACATCTATTCCTCTTGAAATTGAAATGGATTTGAGAGGTAGTATACACCAAAAAGTCTACAAAGAAGACCTAATTTTGAATGAAAATAATAGAAACACAAACTTGCCACTAATAGAATCACAATTAGTGTCAAACATTAGCACAAAATAATGAATGGGTGATAGTAACCCAACCCAATTTATGGTGCCATTCCAACAAAATGTACTTGTAAAATCATAAACATATTTACAATTGGTAGCCTACCATGCTAATCAATTTTTCTTATAATATTGTTCTAAAGGTCTTCACTGTATGCAATGGTAATATCCTCTTTTTGATTTTTAAACTTGAGTAAACATGATTTATCAAAATCATAGACATATTAGATAATATCATTGTAAATTGATAAGATATGAAGTGGGTATGTAGGTCTAAAAAATAAGCACTTTTCATCAAAAATGACTTTGAGAAAACCTATGATCACATGCAGTTTCATTCTTACCATGTTGTAGGAACTAGGGTTTGTTCCCAATTTTATAAAACTAATGTAAATGTTTTTTGAATATGCTTCGGCTTCTCTCTCAGTTAATGGTATGCACTTGGAACAATTTCACATGTTTTGATCTACTAAACAAGGGTTCCTTCTTTCCCAAACACTTATTTATTGGTTGCGGAAGGATTTTCATATTTGTTGGCTAATGTTATGTCCTAAGGACTTGTCAAAGTAATACATCTCCCTATAGAGAATAGCCTATAACATGTTAATGGTCATTTTTCTAATAACTGCCCCTTCATAATTATTGAATATGATAAAAATATCAAACACACTTTGCAATTCCTTGATATTTTCCTCCTAGCTTTGGGATCTAATATTAAAAGGAGAAATACTCTTGATGGTATAGGTGGTCTTTAAATTACCCTCCTTTGTGGTTGTAGATGTGCATATGCTTGGAAATAGATATAATATGGTGATATTTTCCACTTTCTTTGAATCCTTTTCACATTTCAAGCTACTTCATCCAACCATTCGCATTACGTCATCGATGGTGTGGAGAATAAACTATCATATAGGATTAAACAAAGATGTTATATCTAACTAGTAAAATTCAAATCTAATCTAAGATTTAATTTATGACTCATGTTTAATATTCATCATGATGGGTCCCATGTAAAGGTCCATACCAATGCTTGAAAAATTCATTAGGAATTTTTGTTATGCCTTTTTTAACCATGGAAAGGAATTACACTAGGTAGCTTGAGAGTATAGTTGTCTCCTGAACAAGGTAGTGAGTCTAGGTCTACTTGATATTTACTAACATGATACTACACTAAGTGTGATGAATAATCTTAGCTATTAAAGGGAACGGAGATCAGGAAAATTTTCTAAGAAATTATATCTCTACAAGTTTTTCCTATATGTGAGTTACTTGGAAGGGTCTAGGCTTTCAAAACCTCATTCTTTCCCCTATCAAGGTTGTGAGGCATTTTATTCCTGAAAGCATATGGAGATCCATTAAACCTTAGCTTCAATGGAACGCAGATGGTTTCAATGTTGGTATCTCCATCAATCAAAATTATTGAGGTGGTCTCTAGTTATCAATTTTATTGATGTCCCTTTTATAGAGGTTCCCTAGGTCCATGCTCACAAGATTTCAAATGGGCTATGCATATTGTGTAGATATCAACTCTTAATCTTTTTAGGTTTTGCTCTCTTGGCTTGAGGTTAAAACTAAATTTTGTCTTCACAAAAATGACCTAGAGTCCTTTCAAGAGGTGATTGATGTTGTACCCAATTATACATAATTATTTTTAATGTCTCTCAACCCTAGTGGAAGGATTGGAAATGGTATGTTGAAACCCCTTTCTCAATTTTACTCCCACCAAGGGATATGTCTAGCTTTCACCTTGAATGTTTGTGTATGAAAAGATCAATGAGAAATGGCTGCTCTAGTTTTTTATTCACACTTGGAGTAGTAGATTTCAAACCACATATAACTCCATTCCTGAGCCCAATCTTATATTGTTTACCTAGTGCTTGATTTATCTAGGATGACCCTTCAGGGGTTGCTTTTTTGCATTTTTCAACCTGTGTCCTTTCTACAACCAATATAAAACTATCAAGCATTTGTTTTGGTTCTATAATAAAGCTTAGTTGGATTGGACATTGATCCATGATTTTTCAAACCCTTTAGACTTTTATTTAGTTGAATATTCTCCTTGGAAATTGGCTTGCACTTCCTTCCAAATTCTCATATATTTGACAGATTGTCTAAGTAGATATTATTATTTTTCTTTGAAAATAAAGAATTAAAGTTTTTTTCCCCTAACTCTATAGTTGAGACACAAATATCTACATATAAAATGGGTTTTATGGTGATTTCAAATGTGTTTGTGTAAATTGAAGTGTATAAAAACAAGGTGGTGTTGGATGTAGCCCACCTCCAGACCTTGTTGGATCATTAGAAAAATGCTTTATGAAAAAATTGTCATATGCCTCCCTATTTGCCTCAAAGGCACTTACCTTATTTATAGTGACATGGTAGTTGAACTCCTCTTCGTTACCTTGATAAGTTCCAGTACTCGGCTCTAGCTATCTCTTACTCTAGCTATCTCACCTCCCTAAAACCACTCTTAATGGAAATTAAATAGTTAATAAAGAAAATACAAAGACACTGAGTGAAGAAAACAATGCAATAGCACCTCCTACTATCCTTTTTCTAATAACACCTAGTTTTTTCATATTTTTATAATATTTCAAGATGCATTGATGATTGATCATATAAATCATTAACATATATAAACAAAATTAATAGACTTTGGGATGGAATTCTATACCAATTTTCAATAATATGTAATATTTTTCTTAAAAATTATACAACTCTATTTCATTACATAAAATAAAATAAACTAAAACAATATAATCTTTCATCATGCATTATTTGATTTTATATTGTTTAATTTATTTTGCTACGTCGTAGAGCCGAGGAAGACCTGCCGAAGAAAATTGTGCGTGACGTGCACAGCATGTTAGGGAGACTATCACGTGTTCCCTATCCCAATCCTCATGGTAAATTATTCCACCCACACATTAATATGATATCTGTTCACATCAAACTTATCATTTATTTTCTCAACTTTTGGTGGTTGTGATCTGTAGTTGTGGGTATAGAGCACAAGATTACTGTAGTGATTGAACTCCTTGAGTGGAATAATGACAAACCAGCTGTGGCCGTGGTTATCCACGGCATAGGTGGAGCTGGCAAAACCACTCTGGCGGATGAAGTGTATGCAACTTTGAATCTCCAGGGTTGGAAACATTCAAAAGTCACTTTCACCGAAAATCTGGAATCGAATACTGACGTGAAGAAGTTACAATCACAGATTTTGGAGCACTTGACCGGGAAGAAATCAGATGTAAGCAACTGCCAGAATGGACAGCATCAGCTAGAACATGTACTAGAGAGAGAAGACGTCTTCATTTATATCGACAATATTCTGTGGATAAAACATCTAGAAAATCTTCTACCTAAACACATCGCCAGTCCAAAAAAAGTGAGGATTCTTGCAAGAAAAACAAATGCCTCGGGAGTGTTTGAAAGCTGCGGAATTAAACCCTGTAATTTATACTCCATTGAATCTCTTTCTCTTGAGGCAGCCCTTACATTATTGTGCAGGAAAATAGATGCAGATAGGGACGTAAACTCCATAGTCGAGCAAAGACCCCAAGCCAAAGATATAGCAGATAAATGCAGTAACTGTCCTCTGTTTTTGGAAGTGGTGGGAGCCTATCTCTATAAAAGAAAAAACCAAATTAAAGCTTATGAACGAGTATGTGATTGGCTAAGAGATGGAGTGTTTTTCAGCGATGACAAGGAAGATGGTTTCGACGAGCACAGGATTCTGTTTTCTTACCATGAGCTCGAATCCAGTGCTAAGGAGGCTTTCCTCGATATATGCTCATTCTTCAATGGTTGGGAATGTGATGAAGTTGCATTGATTGTAGGAGTGGAAGAATTGCAATGCCTACAAGACGGAGCTCTCGTCAAAAAAATAAAGGTTGAAGGAGGATATTATCATGGGGTAGAAAGGTTAAACATTCATGATTTCTCTTGACAGCAGGTCGTAATATGCCAGAAAACTATCGATTCAGAAGTGTAGATGACTTCAAAAGTGCCTTGGAAGACAAAAAGGTATGAAAACGGAATTTTGTAAATTTCAATAGCAGCCTTGACGAGTTACCTCAACTCTCACAGTTTTTTTGTGTTTGAATTTCAGGGAATACTTCACCAAACAAAAGGAGTTTGGCTAAAATACAACGATGATACTCCATTCCAGATATCTGCGGATGTAATAGATGCTATGAGTGTTCTCTACGAGTATTTGCTATGGGGTGTTATACAATTGTGAACGGCCAATGCCAAAAACAATTTGATAACCTGAGGTTTCTTCAAGCGGATAAACTGCCCAATCTTGGGATTGATTTATCAAAGCTCAAGCATTTGATATTCATGGATTATACTTTCAGAGAGGACGAGATTTGGAGTCCGCCAAAGGCGAGTAACCCTCCTTCGAAGCCCTCTTTGGTTATATATATATATATATTAAGTGTGATGTCTTTCTTGGGTTTTATGATGTTGACGATAAGCCCTCTTTGGTCGTAGAATATCTCGAGTTTGCAAGTGCTCAAACTTCAAAAGTTCTATTGGCGCAATATGGACCAACCCATAGAATTTGGCCATCTTAATAACTTAAGACATTTGACTTTGAGTTATTTTTGTATCAATGGAATCTCAAGTTTCCTGAAGTTCAATGGTCTGGAGAAGCTAAATTTGTCATGGATTAAAGGTCTGGGGAAGTCAACAGGATTGCATTGGAAGCTCCGATCATTACGGGAGCTATATATAAATTTTTGTGAGGATTTAAAGAAGTTACCAGCAGGGATTGGAACGTCTACCGCTCTTACTAAGCTAAATTTGGGGGAGTGCTGCAGGTTAGAAGAGCTCCCAAGTGATTTCGAGAAGTTTTCGGCATTACAGTCACTGATATTAGACAATTGCCACGGTCTCCTTACGCTACCGGCAGGGCTTGGAAACATGCCATCCTTACCATATATAGATGTACGTGGTTGTGAACAGTTAAGGAGTCTTCCCAGCAGAGTCACGGAGCGGACTTTATTGAAGGGTAGAATATCATTACAGGGCTGTAAAAGCTTAAAGATGCTTCCCATTGGCTTCAGTGAACTAACTTTCCTGCAAGAATTAGACTTAACAGAATGTAAATGTTTACAAGAACTGAGTAATAACTTTCACTGCCTGGTAGGGTTAAGAACATTAAACATGTCTGGATGCGAGAGCCTGTCAAGGCTGCCTCAAGGTTTTGGTAAACTTGGCTGTTTGGAAAGCTTATATTTATCAAAATGCGATAAATTAAAAGAATTGAGCTGTGACTTTGGTAGCCTGGGAGCATTAAAATACTTAGAAATGTTCAGATGTAAAAGTTTATTGAAGCTTCCTGATAGTTTTGGCGATCTTAGTTGCCTGCAAGAGTTAGACTTATCAAATTGTGATCTTTTAAAGGATTTGTGCAGTAACTTTGGTTCCCTTGGAGCATTAGAAGACCTAAGATTGTCCGGATGCAAGAGCCTCTCAAGACTGCCTCAAGGTTTTGGTAAACTTGGCTGTTTGAAAAGATTAGATCTATCAGAATGTAATAAAGTAGAGGAATTGAGCAGTGATTTTGATTGCCTTCCATCATTAGCAAGTTTGGACCTATCAAGAAATGACAGCTTCGGTGAAAAATGGACGGATAGAGTGGGGACTATTCAGAGCTTGTGGTGCCTGGATATAACAGGGAGTGAAAGGATGATCCAGCGCTGGATAGAATTGGAAAGGGAGGAAAAAGCATGGCATTTTGTGGCTGTAACAGATTCATGTATGCAGGTAAGAACTTCGTGATTTTTTTCGCAGATGATACTAATTAATTGTTGTTTATGAAGAAGAAGGTATTTCATTTTGAGTAAATGAAAGATTTGATAATCATCATTCCATTCTGTTCTCTGTTTTTCACTGCAGAGAACAGAATTAAGGAAGTCGTGATTTGTTGTTGAGAGGAATGATTTCAAAGGTATTTGACAAGGGAGGGCTTCTGATTGACAACGATGAACGCCCATTCTATTCCTCCTCCGTTCTACCAAACACACCCCTCATCTTCATCAATCATCAAAATGGTCAAATAGATTGTAAAATACTAGAAAAATATATGCAATCACTGAGCTCAAAAGCGTTGTCAACCATATATGTCGGTAGAGATATCCATTCTTTAACCTCAGAGCTCAGGGATAGAATCCTAGCTTATACGCTTCCTGACTCTAAGATTTCCTCATTCTTTAATAAATTTCATTTTGCTTTCCCTAGAGTCAATTCTCTGTTGAATGCAGTTTTCTGTAGCAGAGAAGATTTACAAGAAAAAGGAATAAAATGTCCGTTCATATGGGAAGATATCTCCTATGTATTGAATGAAGTGGCCTTCCTCCTCAGAACTCCACAAGAGAGCAATGTTGAAATCCTGAGAGCAGTGCTGCAAACAGATTCTCTCCTCCTCAACAACAGCCAGCAGGTATTTATATTTCGTTGGCTGCTCCATTTTTAAAATTTATTCTGAATCAAAACGCTTATGCAAACCGGCGAGTTTACCTTGTTTTAGAACAATGATTGTAGGTGAAGCTCACTGATTTACATGGAAAAGTGATATTACTCCTCTATGCATCTGCTGACATATTGACGAGTGCGTTTAGATATGTGTATGTGAAGATGCGAGAAAGCCATCACCATCTGGTTGAAGTGGTGTGGATTCCAAAGTGGGATTCAGCAGTAGAATGGAATGAGTTGAAGAGAGCTCCATGGCCAGTGGTCCCAAATTCACAGTTGATTGAAAAGATATCATCAGATTTCCTTCATTTATTAGAGAAAGAGCGTCCAACAGTAGTGGTGGTGGATGGTAAAGGAAGAATCTCCAACAAAGATGCAATGACAATGATAGAAACGTGGGGAGTGGAGGCATATCCATTTTCTTCAACTCGTGAGGAGGAGCTCATAATGTCAGGATTCAGACAAAATCTGGTGAGTTTAAATTATCATTCATTTTACATTTTACTTTATTTAATCGGGCAGTAATTGCGCAGGATCTGTGGAAGGCTTAGGCAGTACATGTATGCGTGCGAGAGAATTGATTTTATAGCTTTGCATATTTTTTTGTTGCGGTGATAACAGGTGAAAAACGTGAAAGAACATATGAAAAGGAAAAGGTGGAAGAAGAAAAGACAAGAAAAAGAGAAATGACTGTGGAAGAGGCGTCGTCTTTTGAAAAAATGCCGCCGGGTACAAGTGACCAGATTGTGGAGGCCTTTACTGAGCTGGCGAATATAAGCGAAGAGTTTGTAAGAGTTCTCGCTAAGTTGGAAGAGAAATTTTTTTGATGAAAACAATGTGGATGATGTTGAAATTAAGATAATGGAGATATGATGCACCATTCCTTCCATCTCATTCTCTGAAGCAAAGAGAGTTTGGCAGCCATTGAGTATTTGTATGGTGATTTAGAAAGACTGGAAAGTGAGAATCAGATAGAACAGGTGCCAAGTAATATGGTAAATTGAATTATATCATTTAAAAAAATAAAACTTATAACCTTAAAAGATCCAATCCATTTAATTGCATTCATATTTGCAAGAGTGGTGTATGAATTATATGAACAAGTATTTGTTAAATTAAAAAATAATAAACATACCATTAACTTCGAATAACGTTATAGTCTTTTTATTCTTTTTACAAAATTAAAAAATTACTAAAACAAATTAAATAATTTATAAAGACATTTTTTTCCCCCTAATTATACTAATATGTGCTTAATAATTGAACAATTACTATTTTGTGTTAGTAAATTCAAATTTAATTCTTATATATTTTTTTCCTTATTATACTGGTATGTGTTTAGTAATACAACATTTACACTTAAGATAAAACTAATATTATATACAACAAAATGACACCCTTTTAATTTATAGGGGTTACAATATGATCAAGTATGTCTATGATTTTTTCAAATTTATCTCTTTACAAATACTTTTGTCATGATATTTGATGGTTGCTCTGCAACAATTTTAAATTATCATGTTTTACTTAATGTCAGATCAAATAAATTTGGTGTTGATGTGCTTGTATGGGGTGTGAAATACTAAATTTATTACCATTTGAATTGTTGAAGTGTTATCAACTATGAGTGGTATTGATAAAACTTGTGTTACTTTTAAATACACAAGAATCCTTCTAAACCATATTATTTATTTAGTTATCTTGAAGTTGCCATATATTTTGCTTCTATTGAAGAAATTATTAGAACTAACTACTTCTTTGGCTTCCACAAGATTTATTAGAAAAATTGAGGTACATTTTTCATCTTCAAAGTCACCTACATAGTCCGAATCTAATATCCAACTATTTTGAAGTTCGCTATCCAAGAATATTTGAGCTCAAAATTTTGTGCTTCTTTTAGATACTGAAGAACTCTCTTCACTACTACCCAGTGACTTTTTCTAGGTTATTAAATGAATATTGAAAGAACATCAATCACAAAATAAATGTTTAGTCTAGTTTCGGTTACATAGATCATACTAGTAACACATTGTCTATATTTAGCTGTATCTATAAATTCGGTGGTATCATTAATGTCATCTTCAAATTTTATTTCATAGACATACTGAGTGGTTTACAATCTATCATTTCAAATTTCCTCAGAATTTCAGTAATGTAATTTTGTTGTATGATGAAAATGTATGTAAGATTTTGAATCACTTCAATATCCAAAGAGTAATGAAGGTAACTTAAACTATCATTTCAAAACCTTTCATCAATTCTGATTTCATTTTTGTAATGTTCCTTTCATTATTCCATATGAGAAGTAGATCATCCACATATACAACTAGAATATAGCCATTTTGTCCATTATTTTGACAAAAAAATTACATCTTCAAATTCATAATGGTTTAAAATTGTGCTCAAGATGTGCTAATGCTCAAGATATGTTAAATGAACTTTGTATACCATGCTCTTGTGGCTTGTTTCAATCTATACAACTATATTACTAATTTGCACACTTTATATTCTTGGTAAATAATTGTAAAACCTTCTAGCTGATTCACGTAAATTATTTATTTGAAATCAACATTTATAAATGTAGTTTGTACGCCCATCTAATAAATTTTCCATCTATTTTATGTTGCTAAAGGTAACAAAGTCCCAATATGGTGAAAATGTCTCATTGTGGTCTATTTATTCTTTTTGAGTAAAACCTTTTGCTTGAGGCCTTGTTTTTTGTTTCTCAAGTGAGCCATATGATTTGTATTTGTTCGAAAATACCCACTTTAAATCAATGGGTTTACAGTGGATTGGAGGATCAACTAATTTCCAAATTCCATTTTTGACCAAAGCATCATATTCAGTTTTAATTATATTTTTCCATACATAAAATATTTTAACTTGTTTGAAGGAAGTAGGTTATAAGTCAAAAGAAATTTGGACTTATTATTCTCAATGTTCATATAAGGTGAGGTCTATTCCCTTAATTATCTACTTTGTTGTGGTGAGATAGCCCCCCAGTTGTCAGTATCACTCTCCCTAAAAACTTTGTACTTATTGATGTTCTTTTTACTGATGACATCACTCTCTTTGTTAATCTTTCCTGTGACAACCTCCTTCAAATAGAATTAAGGATCAATATCTATTGCCAAGCCTTAGGGTCTAAGGTTTCCAAGCATAAGTATTTTATGATGGGATGGTCAGATGAGCCTCCTGATGGTATTTATGAGTTTGATTGGGAATGAAAACGTCTTAATCAAATTTTTAGATATTTGGGTATACCCTTTCTCTTAACCATTCCTTTCATCAAATATGGGATTGGTTTTATGTCAAAATTAATAAGAAGATTGGTAAATGGAAAAGTCATATTTTATCTCTCCTAGGAAGAATCCATGTTTTCCAAAAGGCCTTGTCCTCCTACACTAGTTATTATGCCTCTTGATGGATGTTTAATAAGTACCAAATCAATTTATTGCATGAAATTTTAAGAGACTTCATATGGTCTAATGGTAAATGTAATAATAAAAGGCATTCCATTTCTTGGAGGTTTTGTTTTAAGCCTAAATTCATCAGGCGAATCGGTCCAAAATACCTCAAAATTCAAGGCATCACTCTAGCTATGAAGTGTATAATTCTATCTTTTGATGGTAATGAACCTTGGAAAGTTCTCATTAGACATAATATTTTGAGAGGTTTCCCTAAAGGTAGGGTTGGATGAACTGGTTTACATATGGTAGATCTCCTTTTTAGCCCTTTCTTGGTCAAAGTTGTTAGTTCTCCTATATTTGGGTCTATCTAGAAAGCTTGGTAATTGTTCAAGAATTTGGTCACTACCAAGCATGTTTTTAGTTGGTTTGGGTATTGCTATCAGGGGTACATATCCATATGGTAGAATGTTTCCCATAATGATTGGCCCTTTGATCTTACCAAGGGTTGTTCAACCTTGTAATGGTTCAAAAAAGGTTTACAAAATTTCAAAGATCACTTCTCTTTTGAGTGTTGGGCCTCTTAATATATCATTAGGTTTACATATCATATTTCATTATCTCAACAAAGGACTATCTCTATGGTTTCTAAGGTTCTTAAGGATTATAATACCATTTCAATATTGGGAAATGAAGATGAATTATGATAAACTATCAAGTGGGTTAATGGCCCTCCTTTGCATGAGTTCTCCACTAAAAGGATCTACAATAAAATTTATTTTCCCAATCCTCCATACCTTACACTAAACCATATTTGATAGGTTTTTGACCCTCTTTGAATATGGTCCTTTAGGTTTAATGTGTTATGGGCTTCTTTTCTAGAACCTAAGAAATCTTGCTTTCATTAGATTTTTATTTATAATAGGATTATTGTAGGTGAAGTTATTTCTAAACTTTCTAAGGTCCTACCTTTTTATTTTGTTTGTGGTGAGGTTGAGTCTTTAGAACATATGTTTTTCAATTTGTCCCTTTGTTGGTAATGTTTGAAAAAATTGTTTATATTGTTGGTCTAAGATTTTTGAATGTGATCTTGCTTGGATTAATATTGATTTTGGATATGTTTGTCTTTAAAAAAACTTCATACTTTCTTCCTTGAGTTCTAGCTTATTTTTTCAACTAAAATTATATGGTTCATTTGGAGACAAAAGAATGAATAGGTGTTTCAATTCAGAGCTAGATCACTTATTGACTTCTCAGTTGAAGTCATCAATAGAATTATTTCTATGATGATTCATCTTAGGCTCAAGATCTTGCAAAAATTATTGCATAAATTTATTAGTATAGGAATGTAGAAAGTCACTTCAAATTATCTGCTAGATTTTAGTGGCTTTCTAAAATTATCCCCTGATTTGGATTGTAATCTCTCCCGTAACATGGTTTCTGAAATCAAGATTTTAGAGTATGAGTGGTCCTGCATCAAAGACTCATGTTTTGAAATGAAGATAAAAAAGATAGGATGCACCATTACTTCCATCTCATTCTCTGAAGCAAAGACATTTTGGCAACCAAAGAATAAGATAGTATGGTGATTTAGAAAGACTAGAAAGTGAGAATAAGATAGTATAGGTGCCAAAGAATATGGTAATTTATATTATTTTAAAAAATAAAACTTATAATCTTAAAATAACTAATACACATAATTGCATTCATATTTGGAATAGTGGTATATCAATTATATGAACAAGTATTTGTTAAAATAAAAAATAATAAACACACCATTAACTTTAAATAATGTTATAGTCTCTTTATTATTTTTACAAAATTAAAAAATTACCAAAATAAATTAAATAATTTATAAAGAATTATTTTTTCCCTAGTTATACTAACATGTGCTTAATAATTGAACAATAAATATATTTTGTTAGTAAATTCAAATTTAATTCGTATATATTTTTTCCCCAGTTATACTGGCATGTGCTTAGTAATAGAAACTTTACACTTAAGATAAAACTAATATTATATACAATAAAATTAAACCCTTTTAATTTGTAGGGGTTACAATAAGATCAAGTATGTCTATGATTTTTTAAAATTTATCTCTTACAAACACTTTTGTCATGATATTTGATGGTTGCCATGTACTTTGTAATTTGTAGGGGTTACAATAAGATCAAGTATGTCTATTATCTCTTAAAAATTATCTCTTACAAACACTTTTGCCATGATATTTGATGGTTGATATTTTGTTTCATAGGCATACTTGGTGGTTTATAATCTGTCATTCCAAACTTCCTCATAATTTCACCAGTGTAATTTTGTTTTATGATGAAAATGTATGTAGGATTATGAATCACTTTAATATCCAAATATTAATGAAGGTAAATTAAATTATCATTTCAAAAAAAAATCATCAATTATGATTTCATTTTTGTAATGTGCCTTTAATTATTCCCTATGAGAGGTAGATCATCCACATATACAACTAGAATACAGTCATTTTATCCATTGTTTTGACAAAAAAAAATTACATCTTCAAATTCAAAAAGCTTAAAAATCATGCGGAAGATGTGCTAGTGCTCAAAATGTGTTAGTGTTCAAGATGTGCTAAATTAACTTTGTATACCATGCTCTTGTGGCTTATTTCAATCCATACAACTATATTACTAGCCTGTACACTTTCTATTCTTGGTTATTAATTGTGAAACCTTCTAGCTGATTCACATAAATTATTTCTTTGAGATCAACAATTATAAATGTACTTTGTACATCCATGTAATGAATTTTCCATCTATTTTACATTTTTAAAGGTAACAAAGTCCTAATATGGTGACAATTTCTCATTGTAGTCTATTTATTCTTTTTGAGTAAAACCCTTTTCTTGAGGCCTTGTTTTTTGTTTGTCAAGTGAGTCATATGCTTTGTATTTGTTTCAAAAGACCCACTTTGAATCAATGGGTTTATAGTGGATTGGATGATCAACTAATTTCCAAATTCCATTTTTTGACCCAAGCATCATATTCAATTTTCATTATTTTTTCCTTACATCAAGATTTTTAACTTGTTTGAAGGAAGTAGGTTTTGAGTCAAAATAATGTTGGACTTATTATTCTCAATGGTCATCTAAGGTAAGATTTTGTATCTTATATTAAATTTATTCTATGAACTTTTATAATTGTTATGTGGTTGTATGTTCACTTTAAGTGCCTATTTTTACAACTTTATTAGGTCTAACATCTTTCAATATATCGATGGCCCATTTTAGCACCTTTTTTTGAGTTTATTATGAAAGCATTGGTGCCTCATTTTATTGGTATGAAATTTCTTCATTTGTTGCCATATGTTTAACATCTAATGAATTTTAATTTTCTTCGATAAGGGGAGTGTCATTTTCAATTAAATGAGTCAATAGAGATTCAATTATCTTCCAATTACTGATTAGCTTTCACTTTTTAGAAACTCCATATCAATCTCCTTTAAAACATCAAATTTTACATATTTTTTAAGTTAATTCAATTTTTGACTTATGCTTACTATATCCTTTATGGTTTCATTGAAGACAACATCTTGTGATAAAAAATTTATTGTTTCTCATCATGTAATTTATATTCATTTGAGGATTCTCAAATACCAAAAGGATGCATTGTCAAATGTTTTAATCCATATTATTATTTTTATCCTTAAGAATAAATGTATATCAAGTGGATCCAAAAACCTGAAGTTATCACACTAAAGGAATATGACCACACCAAAATTCATATGGAGTATTCATTTGGATGAATGCTAATGGTGACATATTATAGAAGTAGATTGTTGTTTTAGCTACTCCATCACATAAATGAAAATTTAATCCTTTGAAAACTAACACTTCTCAAACCATGCTCATCATGGTTATATTCATCCTCTCTACTATTCCATTTTGTTGATGATTAAAGGGGATTGTGAGATGGTGCTTAATCCCATTTTTGTTGATATAGGTTTCAACCACCTTTAATGTGAATTCACCACTATTATTAGTTTATAGTGTCCCATTACATGATTTTTTTCATTTTTAATCATTGTTTACATTTTTTTTTGAATGTTTCTAATTTTTGTTTTAGAAAGTATATCCAAATCATTTTATATAGTGATTGATGAACAACGTGAAGTAATTATGACCACCAATATACATAATTAGTAGAGAACAAAAATACAAGTGAATAAAATACAATTTCATTTAATCTTTTTCTTATTAATTTTGAAATGGTTCATTTTCATGTTTGTCCAATATGTAGGTTTCACACTTTTCAATTTTTACAGGTAGGGTAGGCAAACCTACAACACTATTCTTTTGTGTTGTGTGAATGTTGTCATAGTTGGTATGATAAAATATTAGATGACATAAAAAAATTATTAAAATTTTGTCTTCAATAAAAAAATATCATAATTGATGGTCCACCTATGAGTTTCAACAATTTGCCTTCTTCAAATCTGGTCAAGATGAATACATTATCACATTTTATTTTGATGATGACTTATCCATTATCTAGGAAAATGAATTGAACTTGTTATCGAATGAGAACCAATGAGAACAATTTTAATTTCAATTTAGGAAGGTAGAGATCATTTTAGAGAGTGAAATATGGTAACCTTATTGATTTGAGTCAAAAATTTCCTTTTCTGTCAAAGCATAAAATTGTAATGTCTACCAAATATAATGGACCACATATTTATTCATGAAACTTCTCAAATAAATTATTTTTGAAAGTCATATGTTGTGTGGCACTAATATCTAGGAGCCAAACATTATCCCATGATGAATTGATGGAAGAATTATTGAATTCATCTAAAACTATAAATCACACATTCACTTGTGAACTAAGTTGAGTCTAATTCTAAAGTTTTTTTTATTTTCATTTTCTTCTTTTTGTTTATGATATATCTCAATTTTATCTCGTGATATTTTAAATTCATAGACCTCATGATTCCATTTTATGCCATTACATTTACAAATAATTTTTTGTCTATCATATTGCTTTCCCTATTGTTGACCACTAATTTTATCTAATTATATCACCTCATCTATTATTTTTAACTTTCCATTTATTATTTCCTTAATTTAAGGAATACAAGGCCTTATTATAATAAAAACAATAGAATAATTACCCTTTTGATGGGAATAACATATAATTTCACCTTTGGCATTAGTCTTTATTATAAAAATATTTTCTCTTTTAATAATATTTTCAATCAATTGATAAAAAATGACACTTTTCAACTATTTGCTTACTTGAAAAGAATCCAAATAAGTTGAATATGTGGGAAAAAAGTATTTACGAATGTGTGTGTGTGTGTGTGTGTGTGTGTGTGTATATATATATATATATATATATATATATATATATATATATATATATATATATATATATATATATATATGTTTATTACAATTTTGTGTTTGTTTATATATATATATATATATATATATATATATATATATATATATATATATATATATATATATATATATATATATATATATATATATAACAAACACAAAATTGTAATAAACATCATGCTTCATATCATGGATGTTTTAGGCCAAACTAATCACATCACTATTTTTCAACTCAAGGTTGAATAATTTAAAGTGAAATTGTGTGTGTGTGTGTGTGTGTGTGTGTGTGTGTGTGTGTGTGTGTGTGTGTGTGTGTGTGTGTGTGTGTGTGTGTGTGTCTGTACACTAGTGACATAAACATCATGCTTGATATCATGGATTTTTTAGGCCAAACTAATCACATCATCCATTTTAAACTAAAGGTTAAACAATTTAAAGTGAAATTGCATGAACTCCAAAATTCTGAATGAGAATCATACAAGTCTTTAAAATTATGTTGTGCTTACCATGGATTGTTCTTCCCTTTCCTATGATGAAAACCTTATTCATCATATAATACATTTATCAAGGCCAATGATTTTAAATTCTCGTGATTTAATTATTATGATTGCTTTGCTTATTTTGGTTTATTTTATTCTTCATCTTCAGCACAAATCTTAAATAATTGAAGATGAGAATGTTCTCCAATTTTATGGACCATCCTAACCAAGTGTCCTTTTTGGTCAGTGTTTTGATAATAATTATTTGTATTAGATTTATTTTTAATATACAAGAAGATGGATTGGTTACTAACCACTAAAAAAGGTGTATTTTTCTTATATATGACAAAACTGATATACCATGACCCTCAATATGCTCGCCCTTCCTATATACCTGATGATGAGCAAAACTAACTCACCAATTAAACTTGACACAACCAATCCTCATGTACAACCCAATGTATATAATCTAGAGGGGTAACCACTTGGTTATTATAAATGCTACCTTCATTAATTTTCAACCTAGATACATAAGTTTTTAAGGTATTTACACTATATGATCAACACTAGTCATTGATTAACCCTTTGGTACTAAACATTACATATAGAAAACACACTTTGCTAAAATTAAATTAGCACACTTGCAATAAATTTTAAATGATGTCAATTGAATTCTTGCATAAAAATTAACTAAATTATTTTCAATATTTGGAAGCTTCCCACACTGGGATGAAATTAATCATGTGAAATTGAAACACACATCTATATGAAAACATATTACTTATGCTTATAAATTTAAGATTCATACACAAAATTGAAATGGAAATAATCACACAATAGAAATAAATGAACTAATTAATCAATGACATTTTCACCACAAATTATGAGTAGGTCATCCTCAATTGGACTTGAGTTATAATATCCTCCTTGACTATAATTTTTTCTACTTTAAATCACCTTGATTGCATTAACTATACATGTGGCAATGAAATTATTGCTACACCATGATACACATACATCTATCCTTACCATTGAAACATGATGTTCGAATACAATACCTTCTTGAATGATTATTTAATTTTTATTGTGACTCAATGATAGATTATTGTCTTGAAAACATTGGAGAGCTTTTTAAAGGTTGTTAATGACTTCATCATAGGAATTCCCATAGATTGTGAAGCCATACATATATATTTCAACACATTCATAGGATAGATCAATAAAAAATCTCAAGACATCCCTTTGAAAGGTGGTAGAATTATTTCATAACTTGAATGGAAATACCAAGCAAGCATAAGTGCCAAAAGGGAATTTAAATGTGGTCTTGTCTTGATATTTATGTGCAATGTTGACATGGATGCATCTATTAAAACCATGATGAAGGAGCATCTATAAACTTGTGAAATCTTGCATCATAAAAAATAGAGTGCAATTTATTCCTTTCAGTTGTTCTCTTTTTATTTTCTTTGATTTCACCTTTGTGTAATGTGTTTGGTTTAGGGGAAAGTTGACTTGATTTTATGTTAGGTTGTACTTGTACTTGAGATAGTCATTTAGTGGAATCATCTTGTGAACTCTTCATTAATATTTCATTGGTTTTTTTAGAAGTGTCTATGCCTTGTAGTTTTAAATAACATCTGGTTTACCGGTTAGGTCTCTGCTCATAGTGATGTGTTGAAGCTTGTACAAGTGTAAATCAAGATTATTAGACTGAATAAGTCATGATTATTAAACATATGGTTTATACAATGATATTACTATAGTGTTAATATATTTTTTGTGCTTGAGTGGATAAGGATATCTGTCAAAAGATTACATAGTTGTTTGTATAGATAATACTTTATATCTTAGTTGACATCACACATTTCTTCCCTAAATTAGTCATGTGCTAGTTTTTTTGTTCATTCCTCTACTATGGTTGAGTCATGTTTCTTGAGTAGCACTCTATGTTTGAAGGGATATATTTATTGATAATTGCTTATAATATTTAGTGGGATTATAACATGATTTAATAATCTTTGCATAATGTTCTTTATTAACTAGGAATATAGTCTTGAATTGGTCATTGCCTATCCCATCGATTATCTATGTAATTGGATATGTCTTCAGGTAATATTGAATGGTATACACATGCTCAATTGAGTCCTTAAAATATAATATGATGCATAAAAATATAAAGTTATTTTGGATATCTTCTATAGTTGACTATAGGTTTCAAAAAATTGATTGGGTCGATCATAGAACTAAATGATTACCATAGTGAATAAAACTACCATCCCTAAATTGGTCAAAAAACATTTTAAAATTGATATGATCATATTTTTATCTGAATACTTAAGCTTGTATGGGCCTCAATACTATTAATTCCATTTCTCAAGGGTACTCACAGAATCAAAACTGAGATGGTCTTGAAAGAAACAAAGGTATTTGTATGAAGTAAGGATTTTTGACTATGGCATGTGGGAAAACTCAATTTGAAAATCCCAATTTGGTTTTGGAAAGATTAAAAAAATCATCCAAGATCAATAAAGTATGAAAATAGACTAAAGATATGTTTTATTTTAATTGCATAGTCCAAAAATCCACTTTGAGTCACATGTGGGGTAAGTGCACAAAGTTAGGGGAAAAAATGGGCCTTCCTATGGACATGATTTTCTTAAAAAATAAAAAATTATAACTTTTGTAGATAATTTGAGATATCTACCTTCCAAATTTGAAGATGGTGTATGAATGTGAAATGTAGAATTTCGAGTCTAGTTTCTAAAATACTATTTTTAAAAAAAATGGTTAAGTATAACTAGGTCAAACATCTATAATTTAAAGAGTAACTCCTATCTTTTTAATAAAATAGAGTAGATAGATGGTTGTGCATCCCACCATTTTTTGAGCAATGTTTAATAGTGTTTGAAACCTTCTGGTGAACATTTAGATAATATCTTCTAGTTTGTGACCTATATTTTTTATATTTTTTTAGTGAATACTTTTTTTTATGAATTTTTAAAATAAATATATCTTGAAAATTGAAAAAAAATGGATAGCCAGTTGTGCGCCCCCCTAACTACCTAAAATAATGAAAATCTTTTTTTTTTTGAATGTGTGTACAATTAGGTGTAGTTTGTAACCATATAACTTGTTTTGCACTTCGATCAATGAAAAAAATTTACATGAACATGTATAGGCATGTATATTTGTGACATGTAGTGGCCTAAAAAGGTATAGTTAGAAATCAACATAGTTTGAAACCTTAAACTAGTCTAATAATTATAAAAATAATAATTTTTTAAAGAAGAGAGCGTGATCATTGTAATGTTATTAGATTTTTAAATTTTACCATTGAAAGTCATAGTGTATTTGGAAATCAAAGTTGAATTTTATTATTTTCTATGAAAACTCTTAGATTCAACTTTAGATTGACAGATCCAAGCCTTTGGCTCAGGAATCAAAGCCATTCTCAAGCTAAAATTTTTGGTGTTTGAATTCAAAATAAAATAGCATGATCACATTAGTAATGTGATCACATTATTATTGTGATCCAATTATTTCTTTTATAATAATGCATTAATACGATGAGGGACGAGGAAGGAGTGATTACAAATGATGAGGGATAGTGAGGGTCAATGAGGGAGTAATCAGGGATGATGGAGTGATTAGTGATGATGAGAGATAATGAGATTTAATGAGGGAGTGATTAGGGATAATGAATAGTGAGGAAAGAGTGATTAGAGGTGATCAGGGATGATTAGAAAGTGATTAGGGATGAGGGAGGGACAATGAACAAGTAAAATTAACACAAAGTGGTTATTTGATGTGTGTAGGTCATCAATACAACCTGTGATACCTAAATCACACCACTATAGATCAATTTAAAAGTGTGTGGGTTGCAAATTTCAATTTTGATAAACCTAGGACTCCTAGAAATGTCAAGAAGTAATTTAGAAGGCACAAAAATTTAAAAATGACTACATGCTTACAAAAAATGGACATAAATTACAAAAATTATGCCATGAAATACTTAGGTTCAATATTTAGACCCTAAAAATGCCTAAGTACTAACCATATTGTATTTTGAAAAACTATTTTCCACATTGTAAGGCGTGTAGTTGTGAGATGAACTCTATTAGATTTAGAGTGACCCTAATTTATTATATTTACTAAAATAAATTTAAAGTACAAAGAAATAAATGTAATGCTCGATCTTTATCCATGGGATCATGCATTGACTTTTAAACTATGCCCTCACACTATTGGAATGTAAATTTACTCAAATAAATTTAAAGTATAAGGAAATAAATGCAATAATATAAATGTAAACTTATAATTAACATTTAGAGTAGTAAATATAAGCTTCAACATAACATTAGCTTCATGTACATGTTCATATTTTTTCCTATGCAAAACAATCGAAACATGATTGTGTTATTACTTTTACAATAACATGATCATGTTAATTTGATTACTACTTAAAATTTATAGTGGTAAATTAATGTGATCGCTACTTAAAATTTACAGTAGTAAATATAAAATCTAACTCAAGATTATCTTCATACACATGTTCAGATGATTTCATATACAAAATAATAGAAACATGATTACATCATTGATTTTACAATAACATGATTGTGTCATGTATTAACATGATCATGTTATGTATTAATAAGATCATGTTATGTCAATAATATAATCATATTATTAACATTACATTATTATGTTATGGGAAATGTCCACGGAATTATCCCCTAACTCTATGCACGTACCCTATAGGTGAATTCATGTTTTGTATTTTGGTTGGAGCCATTTTTGTCACATAAAACATCTAGAGAGAAGAGGAAACATTTTAGGAAGGTGTGGAGACCTCAAGGAGAGACCGTGGGTCATATAAGGGGGTGAATATAAGATTGAAAAAAATAATTTTTGGGGGATTGGCTCAGTTGGTGAACTATGAAGAACATAACAGAAATGAGATGGTGGATCCTTCTTGTTAAAAATAGGGGTGTAAGACTGTCAATGTGGGTTCATATTTCTATGAATGGGACCATAGGTGTAGATTATTTTCCTTCATGTTTTTGAAATTGAATAAGCCAATTTGAAGCATGAATTTATTGGTTTTTCCATTATGATGATGGATAGAACCAAATATCTATAGGTGAGATATTAGCAATATTGTTGGGATTTGAATTACTATTGAATTTAAATAATCTTTTGAGATAAAAGATTCTATTAAAAATATGACTATAATCTATGACTCATCAGTTAACAACTAAAAACCCTACCACTAAAATACTGAGGAATAACAAAGGTTTAAAAGATATGCTTAATACTTAATTTTTTTATTAAGCTATGATGATAAGTAATGTTTCCAAAACTAAATGTAAATATTTATTTGAGACTCGTGAAAGATTTAAAAAATATGCAATTGTGACAATTTATTGTTGAAACCTTACAACATGAAATTTAGTGACTGTCCTTAATTGGATCCCAACTACTCATGTTTGCACCAAACCATGAGTGGATCCTTGTTAAAATTAGGGGTGTAAGACTTCCAATGTGAAGGCATAGTTTTGTGCATAGGACCATGGGTATAGATTGTTTTTCCTCCATGATTTTGAAATTAAATAAGCTAATTTGAAGCATGAATGTATTGGTATCTCAATTGTGATGATGAATAGAATTGAATCTATGTAGGTGGGATATTAGTAGTAATGTTAAGATTTGAATTACTATTGGATTTAAATAAGGCCTTGAGAAAAGGGTTCTCTTTGAATAAGATTTTAATCTATGACTAATCGGTTAACATCCAACCAATTTAACACTAAGATACTGAAGAAAAACAAAGGCTTAAGTCTTAGATATGTTTCATACTCAGTTTTTTGAATGACCTATGACAAGTAATGATAGGAAAACTAAATGCAAAGATTTACTCAAGACTCGTGGAAGTGTTTGACAAAATCCCCAAATATGACTATTTTTTTGTTGAAACCTTGCAACACGAAATTTAGTGACTATCCTTAATTGCATCCCCACCACTCATGTTTTTACCAAACCATCTAAGAATGAGAAATCAATATTTCTCGAAAGAGTGGCAACATCTTGATCAATGAATGTAAGGGGGAAGTGATATTTCTTTGTGGCATTGTTAAGATCTTAGTAATCCACACAAATGCACCATTGATTTTTTTTTGCACAATGACAAGTGGTGATTCCCAATGGATATTATATATTAGGTAAATAAAACCTACTTTCAAGAGCTTTTGTAGTTTCATTTTATCAATGTATTAAACAAAAAGGTTCACCCACATTTGTATTTTTAGAATTAGTTTACATTCTTCCTTGATATATATGTGGTGACTACACAAGTATATATAGAGGCCTCTAATGTCATGGTAATCCCATGTAAAAAAAATCTATTTTTTTAGCATGGTTACCAACTAGGTTTCTTGCTGGGGGTCAAACTTATTGTTGATG
>JARHVA010007737.1:0-42500 GCA_037957365.1 Torreya grandis | reverse complement strand
TGTTTGATCACTATCATTAAGGTTTCAAGTAGAGGGATTTGACAGACATGGGAAGGTTATTTAAAATCATGAAAGTGACAATTTTTGTTTTATGTGTGTTTGAAGTTGGCCTAAAAAAATAATTTTATCATATTGGGAAACATAATATTGAGGATAAAATGGGTACTATGTATCCTAACCAAGAATGATCAAAGGCTAATAAATTGGTCCTAGACATTATTATCTACCCTTGATGTGGTGGTGGTGCCAATTTTTATCTACAAAGCACCAGAGATGGAGATATCCAATTGTAGCTTCAACTTTGATAACATTTATTGTCAGTATTTTAATATTTAAAATAAGTGTAAAAATGTATATCTATAGGATTTTAGAGGTCTTCATAATGGGAACACATGATTTAACTATCCATGTTCATGTTAGAAGTGATGGATTTTCAAGGTAAGGACCTAGAAGTGGAAATGTCAGTTGGAGGACAAGAATCTTGACTACATAAATATTACATTTTATTATTGATTATTATATAATATTCCATAGATTAATCTCTTATGTTGGATCACCATGGTATAGGGTGAAATTATGGGGCATAGACATACCCATGATATTTTTTAGTTTTTGAAAGTAACTCAATTTTTGTTTTATGTGTGTCTGAAGTAAGACTAAAAACAATAATTTTCTCATACTGAGAATCATGTTCATGAGTCTGAAAGGGGCACTTTGTATCCTAATTTGGCATGATCAGAGGTCAATAACTTGGTCTTATATGTTATTCTCCGCCTCTAATGTGGTGGTAGTGCCATTTTTAAACCAAAAGGTATCGGAGGTGGAGATATCCAACTATGGCTTCAAGTTTGATAATATTTGTTGTTAATGTCTCTACATTCCAAATTAGGTACAAAAAATGTGTATTTGGGTGTTTTCTAAGGTCGTGGTGGTGGGAACATGTGTAATTTTCTTATTTAGATGTGTTAGATGTAATGGTTTTTTGAGGGGAGGTCTTGAAAGTAGAAATGTTAGTTAGAGGACAATAACTTGTCTCTTGAATGCATAAAAGTTAGATTTCAAAACAAATTATTATATCATATACCATAGATTTGTCTCTTATGTTCCATTTACAATGTCTGGGATGAAAGTAGAGGGTGTGTCACACATATAAGAGATATTTAGGTTCATGAAAGTGACTTACAATTTTTGTTTTATATATGTTTGAAGTTGGAATAACAAATAACAAGGTTCTCATATTGAGAATCATGTTCTTGAGGCCAAAACATGCACTCTATATCCTAATTAGGCATGATCATAGGCTAGTAACTTAGTCCTAAATGTTATTTTCAAATTTATCACTTATTAACACTCTATATCTTGTAGGAACCTGTCGAGTCTCAATCTCTTTGAGTGCACACCTTAAAGGTGCACTTGGAAAGGGGTGAGAAGATCATTAGTACTTTTTAGGATTGTTGTCCCTATTTCCACTTTTTTATCTACACACTTGTCTCCTAAAAACCATTTTCCTAATTTTTCCTCCTATTTTCACCATCCTTTAGTAATTTTCCACCTTTATTTAGCCTTTACCTAACCTAGATCCTCTATCAGTAGTTTTATGACTAGTTCAGATGGGTCGACCCTATATTATTTTGACAACCAACCTACATTGTCAACTTAGTTCATTATTCAATAGGGCTCATTATCAAAAAAAATACTAGGTTGACTAGGTCAAGCATGTTAGCCAAAATATTTGTAAGGGTTTAGGGTTAGAATTGCCTATATATACACATTCATTTTGGTCATTTAGATTAGATAAATATGAATTTGTGATTATCTTCCATGAATTAGGATTTTGTGTACATTAACATGAGTATATGTATTCTATGCATGTTTACTATTGTTGTTTACGACCCCCACTTTATGACACAAGCTTCAGTGAGCACTATATTAGATTTTAATTTTCTTATTATTAGTTTACTGAATATATAACATAGGACCCCATTAGGGTTTTTGCATGATTTATCTTAGATAAGAGGCTTTATAACCCTCCCTAGTGAAGTTATCATGATAAGCGATCCCTTAATTGGGTCTAGCAAATCCCCATATTGGTCATGTTCTTGATTATCTAATGTGTCCCAAATCAGAAGTGTAAATAGGATCTATCTTGTCCAAGATAGGATTGATTTATAGATCTCATGTATTTATGATTACATACATTCTAGTGAACCTGACATGAATCTAACCCTTCCAGGCTTTCTTTCATGTTTTTTCAAGTTATATCATTTTGCATTTTTTATTTGTGATATTAGGTCAACTATGATAGTATAGTTTTAACTTCTATTCGCATGTTTAACACATAGTCATATTAGTATGACTTTGTTCTTTCTGAGTAGGTCATCATTAGATACATGTTACTAGATTAAATAGGTTGACATATTACTCTTTTTCACTTCTAGATAACAAACTAGGTTGACCCATTTGACTTAGTTTTATAGATAGATTCAAGATAACAAACTAGGTCAACCTTGTCGACATAGTTTTACAAACAACTTCTAGAAAACAAACTAGGTCAACCTTGTCAACTTAGTTATTTTTATAGGATTCAACAAGAAGTTTTCATAGAACTAGGTTGACCTAGTTGACTTAGTTGGCAAAAATTTTAGGCATCTTAAATAGAAAATTTTCAATTCTAAGCATCTTCCAACCCACCAAGGTTCCTTTATTTCTCTCTCTTTCAATACATTTCTTCATTTAAGTTCTATTTTATGCAATCTTTTACTCTTTAAAAATTTACCCCTACAACAAACTAGGTCGATCGTATCGATGTAGGTTTATATATTATATTTTGTCAAAAAGACTAAGATGACATAGTCAACTTAGTTCTTAAAGACCCTTGATTTTTCAATGAAGTTTCAACCTTGTCGGCTCTGTTCTATATTGTTTTCATATAATATCATCTGATTTGACCCTATATTATGCTTATCTTTTGGGAAATAACAACTACATGTTAGTAATTAATTCACACTTTCACTTTCAGTTGTTTACATGCTTAGAGTAGCTCACATAGTCTAATTAGGTGGTTTTCAAAGTACCATTTAGTTACACTATTTTTCTCTTTTTTCACACACGACCAAATCACTCAACATTCAAAATGCATTCAACATTTGTCTTCCTGAGGCCTGTCTTATTGGATTTCATCACCAAAGGGGAATCCAACTTGGTTTTTTGGCCAAGTATAAACATGTGGTTAATAGTATATATTGGCAAATCACTCGACACCCTTAGAATTGAGAGATTATGAAGTGAGGATGTAGGACCCAATACCAAGCCAAGTACCATTTCTAATATAGATCCCTTTCTACCTAAACATCATAAAACTAGCCATAGACTGATTTCTAGTTCCTTCTTACAAATAAATCTCTATCACATTAATTACATAATTTATTATACCTTAATAATACTTAGGAATGACCATTTAGTTAGAATTTACTTTAAATTTTTATTTGTTCTTTACTCATTATGTGTTGTATTTTAAAACTTACATTGGCCAGCATTGGTGCAAGGTTTGTGTTGTGTGTTCTAATTTTATCAAGTCACATTGATCCAATTATCTATATGTTTTCTTTCATCTTGCTTCAATTTGTCTTGAAAAATTTTCCCCTATTTTAGAACACTATCATCTCTATCAACATAGTCTCTTAAAAATTAATTTACCTCTCCTCCTTAACATACTAAGTCAACTGGGTTGACTTAGTATATTTTAAAACCTACCCCTTATCATACTATGTCAATTGGTTTGACTTAGTATCAATTAGAACTTCCTCCTTGGCATACTAATTCAACTAGGTCAACTTAGTAGCTTTCATAACTTCCCCCTTAGCATACTAAGTTGGTTGGGTCAACTTAGTATATTTAAAAAATTCATCTTTACTATACTAAGTTGACTGGATCAACTTAGTATCTTTTATAACTTATTTATTAGCATACTAAGTTGATTGTGTCAGCTTAGTACCTTTTGGACTAACCCTGTGCAGTATAGAGTCTACCCCATCGACCTTGTTCACTCTAGGCTGACCTTGTACCTCTTTTTGGAATTTTTTTTCCTTTTTTTCCTATTATATTTTTGATATGCACTCCTACTTGGCATCATGAATCATTTTATCAAATTATTTCTTGATAGTATCAACCCATTCTGAATTTACATGGGTTATTCTGTCTTACCCCACCTGTCAACCATAAAATAAAACTCTTTATGGTGTAGCTCTTCATCACATGGTTCTAAATCTTATCAATCTAGATCTACACCATAATTTATAGTATATCTAGATAATCCTAATAGACAAATCCCAAACCATGATAATCATATATCTTATACCACTTTTACACCTTCTAAACCTAGAAGTAGTAAACTCATCAATCCATCTAACTCAAATGTTGGAACCTCACAATATGTTCCACCTCTTACAACCAATGTTCACATTCCTCTTGTTACACCCATAGCTAGAGAACCAAACCTTATCACTTCCCAAAGTGACATGGTTGAAACCAATCAATGCTCAATAACTTTAAACATATTGTTGCATCCATTGAACCTTAACCTCTTAGATCACATGAACCAAATGAGTACCTAGTTAAAATGACTACTCTAAAACACATCATATATGGTCTTCATTTACCTCATTTACCTCTTCATACCTATCCTACACATCCTATGTCATATTCAACATCCCTAAAATCTAACAAATCAACACATTTACCTATCTCAAAATGCATCTATCAACCCAATGCAAATAATTTTAATAGTTCAATGTTACCTCACTCCACCTCACATGTTGGGGCATCTTTCAATACTCATTCAAATACCCCTTTAGACTTTGGGGCATCTTGTGATGCCCATCCCTAAATCTACATACCCATTGGGGCATCTCTTGATGTCCATTCTTATTCTACAATGCATACTATCAAATAAATTCAACTTCAATAAATATTTTGAGACACAGGCTTGTATTTCACATGCTCTTCTTTAATAAATATGTTAGCATAGATCTCACTTGTTATTTTTGTCTCATACTTATTTGATTTTTTGGACTTTACTTCTCTTAGTTTCACTTTACTAACATCATTATCACCTTTGGGATATTTGGTTTTATTACACATTAAATTTGGCATTTGTTTTCATTTTGATCTCTTTAATTTTTATTTTTTTATGTCGTTATTTACCTTCGTAGCTTTATGATTATTTTTCCCCTTATTTAGAATTCACCTCAATGGTGTTCACCTTGTGAGTTGCAGTGTAAGACCATGGATAGACCTGGAATTCCTTAAAAATTACCACATTAGAACATATTTTAATCACTTTTAGGGATGACTACTACTTTCATTAGTGCTTGTGCTATATCCATTGTAGGTTAGCATGGATTCTCTTAATGACTTGACTATTAAAAGAATATCCCCATCCCTTTCATAGAATGTTTTTACCTCCTTTTGAATAGCTACAAGAATATTAATCATTGTATCATTTATTACATATATGGATCTCTCATGATCCCCATATTTTCATTATTTCCTTTCATTTGAGGCTCACATTAGTTAATTTTGAGATTGCATAGTTACAAGTGGGTAAGTCTAGGAGTCTTTAGACACCTTGGTCTTTAGGTCCTTTTCTCTAGTGATCAAGTGTAATCTCTCTTTTGTTTTTCACCTATTTAATTCATTTTTTTTCCTTCCAAGTCCATATGGGGGAGTAATATTTAAATCCATAAAATATTCAAAAGACAAATCATTTACCAAAAGGAAATGATCTAAAAGGCAACATTTAGAACTATTAAAAATAAAATCACATTGAAAGATGTGATTCCAAGCACATCTTCTACCTCTAATAAAATATTAAAGTCCATATTTGGCCTCACACTAGAACCAAGGTCCTTTGAGGTATGGTAGGCCAGTAGATTAGAATAGGAGAATTCAAAAAAGTTTTAGTGCTACCTACTTTCTCATGCAAGTACCCAATATTTGCATTATACTGACAACTCTATGAGGGGTCTTGAGGAATGGGGAACATGTTTTGGGAAGGTAGGTCCATTTTAATTTTCATACATATAGCCTTCATGAGATGATCTATGTACTTCACTTGTTAGCCCAAGCTTTGTGTTCATTAGTCAAACTATCCTAAGTCCTTGGTGTTGATAGGTCTTAGTCTTTCTCACTTTCTTAGTGTGTCTCATTCTTGCTAAAGATGTTCACATCACCCATGTGGTGCCTTAATTTCCTTACTCACATCATATTTTCCTTATATTCCCCTTATTACATATTGATTTTAACTGATCACATCCTTTATCACATCGAACTTATTATGCCCCTTGGTTTATAATTTGTGAGTTGTAATGTAAGACCTTGGATAGGACCAAGCCTTCCTCACAAACACCCTTACATCATTTATTTACCAAATCGTCTCATTATCATCATATTCATGTCATTATATGTTTGTGTTTTCTTGCATTGTATCATATAATAAGCACTAAGTTTGAATTTTCATCCTTAAGAGATTTTTTATTTGCATCTATCCAACATATTCTTAGTTGAGCCAATGGATATAAGACTTGATTTTTAGTTCTATTTCCATAAGAAATTATCATATTATTTCACCTATAAATAATGAATGCACCATTTGTAGCTAACTAAGGCCTACCTAAGATAAGAGGACATCCTCATATATTATGCTTTGATTTTAACATCATGAATTATGTTAGATACTCCCATGAATCTAATTAGATTGCAAGATCTTAAATCACCCATTTAGGTTTGGCAATTGATCTATCTTCCATTTTTTTTAAATGGGGGTTTGATGAAGGCCTATAATTATTAATTTATTCATGGTTTTATTATTTGAGGCATTGATGAAAACTCTTAGATTTAATATTATTTTAAATTAGTTTAAAATTAATGTAAAAATTAACAAATACATTTCTTAGGTTGAAGAATCTCAATGCACTCATGTTTCCTAGCATAATGTCTGCGAGTTGTCTTACTACTTGGATGGTCTCAACGTCCTTCCTTATCTAGCCAAGTTTATTGAGGAATAAATATCTTATATCCTTGGTAAAGATGGGGAAATATTTTATAGCTTGAAATAATGGAATTTTGACACATAATATTTAATTTTACTAAGTCAAATTAAAAAGCTAGGAACAAGGTAAACCACAAAACACTAGAGCAATTATAGGTGTGAAAGAAAAACAAAGGGAATGAATGAAAAAAATTCATTCAAGATAAGTTGAATATACAATACTCAATGAATAAAATGTCATAGATAATGATGCAATGGATAATGATGAAATGAATAAAAATGATGAATGTTTACCTAAAATTCCAAACTAAGTTACAGGTCCACTTTCAAAGTTTGAAGTTTTTAATTTTATTGATGATGAATCTATGCATGATTATTTACCCCCTAGTGATGAAAAATACTACATGGAAACTCTCAATAGTTGAAGTAACAATGAATTAAACTATATATAAACATTAAATAAAGAAACTAGTAGTGAAGATAACAATATGAAAACACTAAATTAATAAACTATACCATTGGTAATCCCTCCTAGGATTTTATGAAGAAGACCCATGTACTTAGTTGACATTTATGAAAACATACAAATAATAATTGAAAGAATTTAAGATAATTAATTTAACAAATTAAATTATATTCAAAAATATCAATTTTTTATTTCATTAATGCAATTGGTTAATATGAGACCTAAAATGTATGCCATAAGACTAAGAACATCTATAATTGAGGGTGAAAATAGGGTAATTATTGAAAATATATATGATACATATTATATTTTAGGTATAAAAATATGATCCAAAGATACTAACACTATTTGGTGCATAATTACAACTTGTATACTAATTGTTAAAATAGGGATAAAACACTTGACAATAAAAATAAGTAGAGCACTGAACATGAACATAAAAACACTAATGAAAGCAATTAGGATACTAAAAGACTTGATTATGCCAATAAAAATGAGTTATAGGCACTCTCGAGTAGGCTTCCACTAAATTACAAGGTTATATCTGATTCTCTCAAAGATTTACTTTCACAATATTGGAAGAAAATACAAGGGTTTCACCCAGTACAAGAGATGTAGTGGAAACAAAATTTGGTTTTTGTAATCATGAATTGAATCTGAGACATTTATTGAATATGACCCAAACACATTTTACTTTAATATTTTACATAAATATAATTTCTATTAGTCAAATGTTTTGAGATTGCCAAACCCTTCTATGCAAAAATAAATCACACACCACTTGTTGTTGTTGGAAATATGTTGTATTTTCAATGCACTATGATGTTTTTCATCACGTATGTTGTACTTTGCATAATGACAACATTTTTCAAAAGTGGGGCATGAAATTTCCACCAAAATCCGTAAGGTGATTTATTCCAACCATTTTTTGTGAAAGACTAGAAGGATATTTGCTTTTTAGAGAATCATGTTTGGATGGAACTTGCAACATTTGTGGTGGATTTCCAAAATTGAAAAAGTGTATTCATGAAGAGAGTACAAGTGGAATTGGACATGAACTAGTTCATTTTAAAAAATAAAAATATGTGACTTATCAATTAAAAGAATGAAAGGAATCTAAAAGGTGTGAGATTATTACAAAACAAATACCTATTTTAGAATTTATAGTCAAATTCAGGAATGGAATTGTTTAAGTATGCAAGGCACACACACAAAGATATATGGTTTGATGAATAATTCAAGTTAATAAAGAACACATTACCAATTGGTTCTATTGTTTCACTAGTTAACTTTGTAAATAATTACACATTCAAACCACAAAAATAAGTTTAGTCATAATACTACAACTCAATATAAGTTACCAAATTCGTGCATATAACATTCATATATGCACATGATACTATATATAAAAAGATCATAAAATGTTAGGGGAGTGTCATTTATATATCATTGATTATCGATCACATTTTAAAAATTTCATGAAAGTTTTTCTTGATATGTTATATGGGAAGTTAATTGAGAGGAACACTAATTTAAATCAAGATTATATTTGGTCAAATAATTACACATCATAATTTAAGAATGCATGGATGTTTTATTGGTTGATCAAGATACATACTAACACTATCATAGATCATATTTTGAGTTTCATTGAGGTTTTCCATGGAAAATAGAAGCATCAAAGTATCAGAGCATGTATGAAAAGAGATATTAGAAGAGAAGAGTTAAAGTTTCATTATAGTGCTAACTTGACTGATGTAAGACCCATTATTAAATGGTGTAACAATAAAATTGACCATGGTGATCAATAAAAATCTAGTGTTCATAGATATTTCTAGTTTATGTAGGAATAAAAATTAACAAGGTATGAGGATTATATGACTATAACATGATCAAGTGAGATACACTCATTCCATATCTCAAATATAGGCTCTTTAATGGTTCATATGAGGCACATGGCATGTTTTTTTTCTACATGTTTGGACTTTATTTAGAAGGAGTGTGAGTCACAAGAGTGGGTGGATGGATGGAACTATAACCTCTCATTTCGATTGACACATATCAGGGTCCACCAGTTTTACAAATTATAGATATGACATCATCACATGACTTGACAATGTATATGATCTAATACAACTAGGTACAAGATTTATCATTATGTACTAAATTCTCATTATATATCAACATCATAATAATTAAAAATTATATATTTTGTGATGCAAGGCATGTTTTTGCAATTATTATATATGAGGATAATAAATAGGAAACATATTAATAATTTATCAGTGTGGAGAGGGAGAAAATAAATTTACTTTCTCAGTCATAGAGGGGAAATCATTGACTATCCCATTAGGTATGTGGTAATTACTAGAACTTAGATTCAATGATATCATATAAAAAATCAAATGTATGGTTGTTTGAAGATTATAAAATACATAGGAAGATACTACACTAGTCAAATTTGGATTTTGAAACAAATATTTTATTACTTGAATATCATAGGAGGTTATTAAACAAGAATCTATGAAAGGTTCGTGAGTCTAACCATGAAACAATTCTTGATACTACCAAGAGTAGAGAAGATTCTTGTTGTTTGTTGGATTTAAATTTGAATGTATGTTAAGTTATCAAATGTAAATATATATTTTTTATCAATGTTTATATAGTAAACCTAAATTTCAATTTAGTTAATTATTAACACTTTATTTTTAGGTTAGTGGTGCCAATTAAGCTTCCACCTTCACGCAGTTGGCATTATTATTAAAGAATTTCATATTATTGAATTTAAGAGAAGCACTGATTAGTATATCATCTACCATAGATAATTATCGTATGTTTGATCATTCTTGTATATGTTAAAGTAGAGGGATTTGACACACATGGGAAGGTTCTTTTGGATCATGAAAGTGACTTACAATTTTTGTTTTATGCGTGTTTGAAGTTGGTCTAAAAACAATAATTTTATCATATTGGGAAGCATGATCTTGAGGATAAAATGGATACTATGTATCCTAACTAGGCATGATCAAAAGGATTATAAATTTGTCCTAGACATTATTATCCATCCTTGATGTGGTGATGGTGCCAATTTTTATCTACAAATCACCTGAGTTGGAGATATCTAATTATAGCTTCAACTTTATTAACATTTGTTATCAATGTTTTCATATTTAGAATCAGGTGTAAAAATGCATATCCATAGGGTTTTAGATGTTTTCATAGTGGGAACACATGATTTACCTATACATGTTCATGTTATAAGTGAGATATTTCAAGGGAAGCTCTTAGAAGTGGAAATGCCAATTGGAGGACAAGAATATTGACTACATAAAAGTTACATTTCATTTCTGATTATTATATAGTATTCCATAGTTTCATCTCTTATGTTGGATTACCATGGTATAGGGTGAAATTATGGGACCTAGACATACACATTATGGTTTTTTAGTTTCTAAAATTAACTCATAGTTTTTTTTTGTGTGTCTAAAGTAGGATTAAAAATAATAATTTTCTCATATTGTGAAGCATGTTCTTGAGGTTTGAAGGGGTACTTTGTATCATAAATGGGCATGCTCAGAGGCCAATAACATGGTATAAGATGTTATTCTCCACCTTTGACATTGTGGTAGTGTCATTTTTTAACCATAAGTCATTGGAGATGGAGATATCTAACTATGGTTCTAATTTGACAACATTTGTTGTTAGTGTCTCTGCATTCCAAATTAGGTACAAAAATGTGTATTTGGGCATTTTTTGAGGTCATGGTAGTGGGAACATGTGTGATTTTCCTATTCAAATGTGTTATATGTAATGTGTTTTCAAGGGGAGGTCTCTAATGTAAAAATATTAGTTTAAGGACAAGAACTTGTCTCTTGAATGCCTAAAAGTTATATTTCAACATTGATTACCATATCATCTAGCATAGATTTGTCTCTTATGTTCTATTTACAAGGTCTAGGATGAAATTACAGGGCATGTCACACATAAAAGGGTTATTTAGTTTCATGAAAGTGACTTAATTTTTTTTTTATGCGTGTTTGAATTTGGCATAGCAAATAACAAGATTCTCATATTAGAAAACATATTCTTGAGGCCAAAATAGGTACTATGTATCCTAACTAGGCATGATTGAATGATATTAACTTGGTCCTAAATGTTATTTTCAAATTTATCACTTAATAACACTCTATATCTTGCAGAAACGTATCATAGCCTAAATCTCTCCGAGTTCACACCTTAAGGGGTACACCATGAAAGGGGTGGGCAGACTATTGGTGCTTCATAGGATTGTTATCCCTATTTCCACTTGTTATCTACACACTTGTATCCTAAAAACCATTTACCTAAGCTTTTCCTCCTATTTGCACCATCTTCTAGTCATTTTTCACCTTCATTTATCTTTTTCTTAACCTAAATCCCCTATCAATGGTTTTAAGGCTAGGTCGGGTGGGTTGACCCCATATTGTTTTGACAATCAACCTACATTGCTGACTCAATTCATTATTCAACAGGGTTCATTATCAAAAATAATACTAGGTTGACTAGGTTGACCCTATCAGCCAAAACATTTGTAATATTTTAGGGTTAGAATTGCCTATATATACACATTCATTTCAATCCTTTGGAGATAAAAGTGAAGAAGATAAGAGATATATTATGCACCTACTTAATGACCATTCTATTTGAGGATCAAGCTTAGGGTTTCATACTTTCTTTGGAGATATAGATTTTATCTTGTGAATAACTCTTTTGGATGCATTGATAGGTTGTGTTTCCTAGACCTAATTTGTCCTTATCATCCTTACATACCATAACAACCTCTTGCAAAGCACCTTGGCCAGGGGAGATATTGAGGCTCAATGGGTTCATCTTCAAAGGTATGCATTCCTAACTTTGTTCCTCATTTGTAAGAGTAGATAGATATGAATTTGTGTTTCTGTCCCATGAATTAGGTGTTTGTATACATTAACATGAGTATATGTCTTCTATGCATGTTTACTTTTGTTGTTTATGAGCCCCACTTTGTGCCATAAACATTAATGAGCACTAGATTAAATTTTTCTTTAATTATTATTAGTTTAGTGAATATGAAAACATAGGACCCCTTAGGGTTGTTTCATGTTTTTGCTTAGATAGGAGGCTTTGGAACCCTCCCTAATGAAATTATTGTGATAAGAGATCCCTTAATCAGGTCTAGTGGATCCCCATATTGGTCATGTTCCTGATTATCTAATATGTCCCCAATTAGAAGTGTAAGTAAGATCTATCTTGTCCAAGTTAGGATTGATTTATAGATCTCATGTACTTATGATTACTTAAATTTTGGTGAACCTGACGTGAATCTAATCTTTATAGGCTTTCTTTCATGTTTTTCAAACTATATCATTTTGCATTCTTTATTTATGATATTCGGTTGACTATGTTGATATAGTTATAACTTTTGTGTGAAGGTTTAACACATAGTCATATTAGTATGAATCTATTTTTTCTATGTTAGTCAACATCAGATATAGGTTACTAGATCAAACATGTTGACATAATATTCTTTTTCACTTCTAGATAACAAACTAGGTTGACCTTTTCAACTTAGTTTTACAGACATCTTCTAGATAACAAACTAGGTCGACCCTATTGATATAGTTTTACAAACAACTTCCAAAAAATAAACTAGGTCAACCTTGTTGACTTCAATATTTTTATAGGCTTTAGAAATAGGGTTTCATAGAACTAGGTCAACTCAGATGACTTAGTTGGCAAAAATTTTAGGTAGCTTAAATATAAATTTTGAAATTCTAAGCATCTTCCAACCCACCAAGGTTCCTTTCTTTCTCTCCCCTTTAATTCATTTCTTCATTTAAGTTCTATTTTATGCAATCTTTTAGTCTTTAAAATTTTACCCCTACATCAAACTAGGTCGATCATGTTGATGTAGTTATATAGATTGTATTTTATCTGAAAGACTATGTTGACATAGTCAAATTAGTTCTTAAAGACCCTTGATTCTTTAATAAAGTTTTGACCCTATTGACCCTATTTTATATTATTTTTATATAGTTCAATCTGATCTAACCTTGTATTATGATTATCTTTTGGGAATTAACAACTACATGCTAGTAATTAATTCACACTTTCACTTTCAGTTGTTTGCATGCTTAAAGTAGCTCACATAGTCTAATTAGGTGGTTTTCAAAGTATCATTTAGTTACACTATTTTTATCTTTATTTTCACACACTACCAAATCACTCAACATTCAAAATGCATTTGACATTTATATTTCACAGGTATACCTACTTAGATTTCATCATAAATGGGGAAGCCAACTTGGTTTTTTGGCCAAGTATAAACATGTTGTTAATGGTATATATTGGAAAATCACTCAACACCCTTATTGCTACAAGATTGTGAAGTGAGGGGATAGGCCCCAATACTAAGCTAAGTAACATTACCAATATAGATCCATTTCTACCTAAACATCTTGAAACTAACCATAGATTGCTTTCTAATTCATTCTTATAGACAACTCTCTATCACATTATTTACAAAATTTACTATACCTTAATAAAACTTAGGAATGACCATTTAGTTAACACTTATTTTTTAGTTTTTGATTTCTCTTTGCTCATTATGCGTTGTATTGCAAAAATTACATTAGCCAGCATTGGTTCAAGTTTTGTTTTGTGTGTTCCAATTTGATCAAGTCACATTGATCTAATTATTTGTATGCTTACTTTCATATTTATTTAATTTGTCTTGATTTTTTCCCCTATTTCATAACATTGTCCTCTCTATTTACACAATCTCTTATAGACTAATTTACCTCTCCTCCTTAGCATACTAAGTTGACTAGGTTGACTTAGTATCTTTCAGAACTTTCCCCTTAGCATACTAAGTTGACTGGGTTGACTTAATATCATTTTGAACTTCCCCTTGGAATACTAAGTTGATTAGATCAACTTAGTACCTTTCATAACTTCCCCCTTAGAATACTAAGTCAACTGGGTCAACTTAGTATCTTTTAGAACTTCCTTATTATCATACTAAGTTGACTGGGTCGATGTAGTATCTTTTATAGCTTTTCCCTAGCATACTAAGTTGACTAGGTCAAATTAGTATCTTCTGAATTAACCCTGTGCAATATAGAGTCAACCCAATTGACCTAGTTCACTCTATGTTGATCCTATACCTTTTTTTGGACAATTTTATCCTTGTTTTTCCTCTTAGCTTTCTAATATCCACTCATGCTTGGCATCATGAAGCCTCTTATCAAATTCATTATCGATAGTCTCAACCCATTCCAAATTCACATGGGTTGTTCTCTATTACCCCGCCTGTCCACCATAGAAGACAACTCTTTATTGTTCAACTCTTCATCACATGGTTCTAAATCTTCTCAATCTACACCATACCATATAGTAGATTCAGAGAATCCTAGTAGACAAATCCCAAACCATGATAATCATATATGTTATACTAGTTTTACACCTTTTAAACCTAGAATTCATAAACTCATCAACCCATCTACATCAAATGTTGGAATATAACATTATGTTCCACCTCTTACAACCAATTTTCACAATCCTCTTGGTACCCCCATAACCAAAGCACCAAGCCTTATCACTTCTCAAATTCAAATGGTTGAAATAATAAAAAAAATGATCTAGATGTTTCCCAATTATTCAAAAACCTTGATGATAATATTATTTACACTCTTAACAAGAATGGTGGATTTACCAAGCTTCCTTATTATTCTAACATACTTAGCACTAATGTTGAGAATCCTCCCACCAAAACTAATAACCCTCCTCCCACAAACACTAATAATAATCCTCCTCAAAAAACTAATACCTCACCTTCAAATCCAAAAATTGACACAACTCAAATTATTTCCAAAATAGTTCAATAAATGAACATCATGCAAACAACTAATCATTCCAAACTAATGCAAATGCAACAAAACTTATTACACGTAACTAGTCAACCATATCAATTCATCATGTCTCAACCCAATGCAAGTTTTTTCCCTCTTCTTATAGATGCCAATGGGAATATCATCCCTCAACCTCTAATGAATAACAAAATTCTTAAACATATTCAAAATGAACCTTTAACTCCATTCATTGCATCCATATATATTGGAAACCTTTATCCAACTCTCACATATGATGGGACTAAGGACCCTACTATCTTTCTTAAGTCTTTTGGTAATCTCTATAAGGAATGGGTTCAAACTAACACCTTTGATACCACCAAGATATTAGATAAAACCTTTGTTGGTAATGAAATTTAATGGTACAAATAACTTTATAGACATTCCATCTCAAAAATAGAGGATTTAGTTAATGCTCTTGTGAAGAAATTCCAACATGATGACCTTCTTGAAAATTACCTTAGCCATTTTATCAATGCCAAGCAACTTCTTAATTAATCTACTCATACTTTCATCAAATGATGGAAGTCTCTAGCTCATAAAGTGGACCATTACATGAATGGTGATACTATTTTAAAAATATTTGTCATAGATCTTAAAGGTCCTCTTAATTACAAAGTTAAAATGTTTTCCCCTAAAACTTTAGAAGAAGCCTTATACCAAGCAACAAGACAAGACTTTATTATGATTCAATTTGAAACACCTCAAAAAACTAGTAAATAACCTTTTAAATTATTTTCTCATAACATTGATTCATCTAAGCCTCCCCAACCTCAACATGGATCATTTAATGTAACCAATTTTAACCAAACCCACCCTCCCTTGACTCTAGAACAACTTAGGAAGCAATTTCCACCCTCTACAACCATGAGCTTTGATCCTTCCAAACCTCCTCCAAAATGGTACAATATTGATAAGTTTTGTCGGTGGCATGAGACTATAGGTCATTCTCATGATTCTTGTCACGATCTTCACTTATTTCTTCCTACTTCCTTGCTTGGTTCACATTTCAATCTTGATACTCTCATAAAACAATGTTATCAAGACTATCTTCAATATTCTCAAATTCAATCTAAATAACCACAATCACATCAAAACCACCTACATAATGATTAATAAAAATTATCCCATATCTCCACCTCATCCACTAATATTGTTCACACCATAGTTGAAATTTATTATTGCACCAATAAGGAAGGATAACTAACATGAACAAATTTAAACATATTGTTGCATCCATTGAACCTTAACCTCTTAGGTCACATGAACCAAAAGAGTACCTAGTTCAAATGACTACTCTAAATCACATCATACATGGTCCTCATTTACCTCATTTACCTCTTCATACCTCTCCTACACATCCTATGTCACATTCCACATTTATAAAATCTAACAAACCAACACATTTACCTTTCTCCAAATGCATCTACCAACGTAATGAAAATAATTCTAATAATTCAATGTTACCTCACTCCACCTCGCATGTTGGGACATATTGCGATGATCATCCACATGTCCAATTAGAATTTGGGGCATCTTGTTATGCCCATCCCTACATCTACTTACCCATTGGGTCATCTTATGATTCACACTCTTATTCTACAATGTATAATAACAAACAAATTCAACTTCAAGAAATATTTTGAGACACATAGGCTTATATTTCACATGCACACATAGGCTTATATTTCATCTACTTACCCATTGGGTCATCTTGTTATTTTTGTCTCATGTTTCATTGATTTTGTGCACTTTAATTCTCTTAGTTTCACTTTAATATCATCATTGTTGCCTTTGGGTTCTTTGGTTATCTTACACATTACATTTGGCATTTGTTTTCATTTTGATCTCTCCCATTTTTTTTATTTTTATGTCATTATTTTCCTTCATTGATATATTATTTTTCCCTTATTTATCCTTCACCTTATGAGTATCAGTGTAAGACCATGGATAATACCTAGCCTTCCTTACAAATTACCACATTAAAACATCTTTTAATCAATTTTTAGGATGACTACTACTTTCATTGGTGATTGTGTTAGATCCATTGTAGGTTAGCATGGATTCTCTTAGTGACATGAATATCAAAAGAAAAGCCTCACCACTTTCATAGAATTATTTTACCTCCTTATGATCAGCTACAAGCATATTCATCATTGTATCATTTAATACATAGATGGATCTCTCATGATACCCATATTTATATTATTTTCTTTCATTTGAGGCTCACATCAGTCAATTTTGAGATTACACACTTACTTTTGGGCAAGTCTAGGAGTCTTTAGACACCTTGGTCTTTAGGTCCTTTTCTTTAGTGACCTAGTGTAATATCTCTTTTGTTTGTCACCTATTTCTCATGTTTGGTTATTACAAGTACATATGAAGGAGCAATCTTAAAAGCCATAAAATATTTAGATACTAAATAATTTACCAAAAGGCAATGATCTAAAAATCAACATTTAAAACTATCGAAAGTCTAATCACACTAAAAGGCATGATTTCAAGAACATATTATTTATCCAATATAAGATCAAACTCCATAGTTGGCCTTACTCTAGAGCCAAGGTCCCTTGGGGTGTGGTAGGCTATTAGATTGGAGTAGAAGAATTCAATAAAGTTTTAGTGATACCTATTTTCTCATACAAGTACCTAATCTTCATAGTAGACTGATGGGTCTATAAGGGGTCCTAAGGAATGGGGAACACATTGTGGGAAGGTAGGTCCATTTTATTTTTCATGCATATAGATTTCATTGGATGATCTATATACTTCACTTGTTATCCCAATCTTTGTGTTCATTAGTCAAAATGTCCTAAGTCCTTGGTGTTGATAGTTATTAGCCTTTCTCACTTTCCTAGTGTGTCTCATTCTTTCTATGGATAGTTCTTAGCCTTTTTCACTTACCTAGTGTGTCTCATTCTTGATAAGGATGTTCACATCACACATGTGGCACCTCAAATTCCTTATTCAGATCACATGTTATTTATATTCTCCTTGTTGGATATTAATTTTAACTGATCACATCTACCTTATTATGCCTCTTGGTTTATAGTTTGTGAGTTGCATTGTAAGATTTTGGATAGGACTAGGCCTTCCTGAAAAATGCCCTTACACAATTTTTTTACCACACCATCTCATTATCATCCTAATCATGTCATTATATGGTTGTGTTTCCTTACATTGTATCTTAGAACAAGCACTAAGTTTGAGTTTTCATCCTTTAGAGCTTTTTGATTTTAATCTATCCAACATATTATTGTTTGACTTTTGTGGAATTCACTTATCTTACATATGACATTTGGAATTCTTACCTATTTCTCTTTTTTTATGATTTATTCATGTTTACCTTCTATCTTGACTTACATTTCATTTATTTTTAGTCATTTATGCTTTTTCGTTATGTTTAATTCGACATGTTTATCTTACATGGGGTTACTTGTCACTTATTTAAATATCTTTGTTGGAATTCTCTTGCATTGATATTTCATTTGTAATTCATGTTGTACATACTTCCCAACGTGATTTATTATGTCATACATTCCTCTTTGCCATTTATATTTTACATGTTTTCTAACATGATTTAGTGTGTTCTACATTCATTTGCCAATCATTTGTCACTCATTTTCCATCATTTTGTCAGACATTTACCATCAATATTTTGGTTCTAAACTTGATTTAATAATACTATTTTTCCAAATTTTCTAAGCAATTCATTACTAGTTTAACCATCCTACGTATGCATGCATTACTTCTATTGTTAATATTGTATCCCTAGGGTTTCTCAAATTTAGTTATTATACCCTCCACGATTAAGAATAGGGTATTCACATACAATCATTTATCAGAAAGGTAAGTTAAGGTATTTATATGGTAGTTTTATTTACTCTCATTTTAACATTACTTTCTGTATGTTATTTTTAGTCATCTTGGTTTCATGTGTTTCTATGTTATTTCTCAAAGCACCATCCCTTGTTACACTCATGTAAGACATGATGAGCTTCAAATGGTGAATTCGTATGCACATAATATTTTCAAATTTATCACTTAATAACATTGTATCTTACATAAACTTATCAAGTCTCAATATCTCTAAGTGCACACCTTAAGGGGTGCATCAAGAAAGGGGTGGGTAGACCATTGGTGATTTGTAGGATTTTTGTGCCTTTTTCCACTTTCTATCTACATACTTGTCTCCTAAAAACCATTTCCCTAAGATTTTCCTCATATTTTCACCCTCCTCTAGTCATTTTCCTCCTTCATTTATCCTTTTCCTAACCTAAATCCCCTTTCAACTATTTTAAGACTAGGTCAGTTGAGTTGACCCTATATTATTTTGATAATAAATAATACATTATCAACCTGGTTCATTATTTAATATGGTTCATTGTCAAAAATAATACTAGGTTGACTGGGTTGACCTTGTCAGCCAAAAGATTTGTAAGAGTTTAAGGTTAGAATTACCTCTATATACACATTTATTTTGATCATTTAGAGAAAAAATAGAAGAAGAGAAGAGATATATTATGCATATTCTTATTGGCCAATCTACTTTAAGAACAAGCATAAGATTTCATACTTTCTTTAGAGATATGAATTTTGTCTTATGGATAAGTCTTTTGGATGCATTAATAGGTTGTGTATCCTAGATTTGATTTTTCCTTGTCATCCTTGCATACCACAACAACCTCTTACAAATCACCTTGGCCAAGGGAGAGATTGAAGGTCAGCAGGTTCATCTTCAAATATAAGTATTCCTAACTTTGTTCCTCCTTTGTAAGAGTATATAGATATGCATTTTTACTTCTCTCCAATACATTAGGATTTTTTATACATTAACATGATTATATGTGTTATATGCATGTTTAATTTTGTTGTTTATTACCACCACTATGTGGCACAAGCTTCGGTGAGCATTAAATTATATTTTACTTTACTTATTATAAGTTTAGTGAATATAAAAACATAGGACACCATTAGGTTTGTTGCATGATTTCACTTAGACTGGAGGCTTTGGTACCCTCCCTAGTGAAGTTATTATGATAATAAATCCCCTAATCAGGTCTAGTGGATCCCCATATTGGTTATGTTCCTGATTATATAATGTGTCCTCAATTAGAAGTGTAAGTAAGATCTATCTTCTCTGAACTAGGATTGATATATAGATCTCATGTATTTATGATTGTATACACTCTGTATCCTAACTAGGCATGATCAAAGGCTACTAACTTGGTCATAAATGTTATTATCCACCACCAACATGGTGGTAGTTCTAGTTGTTATCCATGAAACACTAGAGGTGGAGATATCCAATTGTAGCTTCAACTTTGACATTATTTGTTATCAGTGTTTTTGCATTCTAAATCAGGTGTAAAAGCAAGTATCCATGTATTTTTGGACGTCATGGTAGTTGGAATATGTGTTATTTTCCTATAAAACATTTTATAAATGATATATTTTCAAGGAGAGGTTTCAAAATCAAAAATTTCAGTTAGAGGAATTGGGAAATTATCTTTTGATTACATAAAAATTGCATTTCAACGTTGATTAGTAAATTTTTTGACATAGATTTATCTCTTACATTTTACCATCATTGTTTGAGGTGAAATTATAGGGATTATAAACACATATGAGGGTGTTTTTGGTTCATGAATTTGACTTACAATTTTTTAATATTGGGAAGCACATTCTTGAGGGTGAAATGGGTACTCAGTTTCCTAACCGAGCATGATCATAGGCCAATAAATTGTTCCTATATATTATATGCCACCCCAAAATGGTGGTGGTTACATTTTTAAGACACAAATCACCAAAGATGGAGATGTCTAACTATGGCTTCAACTTTGACAACATTTGTTGTTAGTGTTTACGTGTTCTGAACCAGGTGTAAAAACATGTATCTAGGTGTTTTTAGAGGTTGTGATAGTGGGAAAAAGTGTGATTTTCCTATTTATATGTGTTTGAAGTGATTTATTGCTAAGAATAGGTTAAATTGTAAATTTATATATAGTAAACTACAATATAGTACATAGAAACTTCATACTCTACTGAGAGGCTAAGAAAATAAAACTGAGAGGCTAGGTTTTGGTTCTAAAAGATAGAGTTTTTATTTCAATCTATGAAGGATCCTTTTATTCACAAATATGGTGAGTCCCAACCAATAAAAAGACATCAATCCTTACTCATAACAACTCAAAACCATATTTTTCTAATCTTATTTTATGCATATAAAGTGTAGCTTAAAAATAATATTATGTAATGTACACAAAAGACACTTTATAAAATTAGTTTTATAGTATGTAATGTGAATCAATGCCTATGTATATATTGATTGGAAATATTTTTAAGCCTTATCCTATGATATTAATCTATTTTTAGAAATCCTATGCATGTATGAAATGAAAATTTGAAGGCAATGCTCAAAATACATAGAAAACATGAGTGGATCCCAAGCCACAATAGATAAGAATATTCAACAATAAGGCAAAATGTACTAGATCTTCACGTCCATCATTGATGCTCAAATTATATGACCATTCCCATGGTATGAAAAATGCAAAAAAGAGGTGGTAAAAAACAAAGTTTAGAAATATCCATCATGTGAGGAAGGATGGTTTGGTGCATTTAAGAACCACAAGAAATCCACAAAATTATATAAAACTATCATACTTTAACACACTTAAATGTGAACTAATACAATAATGACACAACTCATAGCTAATATATTGATATAATTGTGAGTTTAGAATAGTTGAGGTCTAAGAATAGTTCACAAACCATACCATCATTTTTAACACATCAAATTTATTTGAATTATTTTTTGATGACAATGATTTATTCAATATTGTACAAAAAGGAAATATTACAACATTATCTCAAAAATATGATCACTAAATTTTTGGATGAGTAGGATATGTCTTACATGATGTGCTTTTTTATACCTATATAACAATGTATGTTTATATGGTATTGATATGACATTCTATTATGTTTATATTTTATAAGCATAAAAAAGTACATCATATAAGACACACACACACACACACACACACACACACACACACACACACACACACACACACACACACACACACACACACACACACACACACACACACACACACACACACACACACACACACACACACGCACGCACGCACGCACGCATGCACACACACACACACACAAGCCATAAAAGCTTAAAAAATATTAACATGATAGAATTTCATATTAATACCATATAGACATACATTGCCATATAGGCATACAAAAAATTACATCATCCAAGACATATCCTACTCATCAAAATTCTTCCCTCTCTTTACCTTGCTCGAAGAAGGCTCTCCCTTAGATGCCTTGCTCATAGATGGAGATCCTTGAAATGTTTTAGATTGATATAAGATCCAATTTTTAGTAATTTTATGCTCATAGATCACATGTAGCTAAACCTATTCATATACAAATATTATTAGAAACTTTACATACTAGACATGCAACAAAGTTCAGAAGTTAATTAAAAAATGATACAAAAACCATTTACACATGGACTTAATGAAATATCATGGTCATGCTTAATTTTATTCTGATGCTCAACAAGGTCAATGGTAAGATGAAACTCACACAAAATAATGTGAAAGGGAAAAACAACATGAGTTGGTTCCCTACAAATTATCTCAAGAGGGCTATTAGATGTCATTGGATAACCCACATTCATTTCAGTTATATCACAAGTATTGATTAAAATTATTAAAATAAATTTATATTTACAACTCAAAATTGTAAATTAACATAACTCAATGAATTATTACACATATGAAATCATATAAATAAACCCTATATTTTTTCCTACTCATATTGATAGAGTATCCACTGTGGTCATTAATTACATAAACCAAAAATGATTGTTAATTCAAAATATCTATATAAATAAATGCATGTACATGATTATAATATTAATAAAAAATTACCTTAGTATATGCACATAATGGTTGATTAATATAAACTTGTTCACTAGTAGATTGCCCATAATCTATTTATGAAAATGATGAGACTGTCTCCTCCTATAACATAAAAAATTGCAGTTATATTATTGAATTTTCCATGTAAATTAATTAAATACAAATATATATAAAATTTAACATGTTGAATATATAAAATACTTGCACAGGTGAAGTTTATCTTTACACACCAAATGTATGTGCTAAAAAATCATCATTTTTAACCATAGCATATTGCCCCCTAGAATCACCACCATCCTATTAAGAAGGTTCGGTGCATATAACACCACAATATCTAAAACAATGTGGTTAGGCATAATCACTAGATAGAGCATCACCATGTCCACCCTCTCTATCATTAGTGTTAGAAGCCAAATGAGGGAATCATAAACACATTAAGCACATAAAAAGTGTCAATATCGACAACCTACTTCACTATAAAGGGGATTATCTCAGGTCGACATGGCCTTTGGATAGGAACTCTTGTAGGTTGAATAGGTGCATGATGTGCACCTGATATATCTTATTTATATCATTTCCCTCAACCATTAAACTCTTAGTCAAAATAATTAGGAATTGCATTAAGGATATACTCATAATAGATTTTCCAAAAAAACACCCATGGTTATTATAAGATGTGTAATCAAAGACCATCCACCATCGATCCCTAAAATTTTCCCTTATCAAATTATGTTGTCACTAGTTTATTGGGAATCATTTGCATGATAATGGAGGTATTACATTGGCTAATTAATCAATGAATAATGTTCACATTTTGTCATTTGTGATTTTCTTATACATCACAACACATGTTGAAAATTTTTCAACATAATAAGACCTAAATCTCTCTATAAGATTCCCATCTATCAATTTGTCCCATTATTGAGTCAACTTGGCCTAGTAATGACTCTAATGTATTTTCTAAATAAGTACTATGGTTTTTGGTCGAATGGGGTCCCTCATTCTCTTAATTATATCTTCAAGTTGTAGTTTATTTTTTACTATATGCATGTCCAAATCCTCTTGACTACTTGAGGGGTTTTATTTAATTATAGGAGGGCTAGGATTACTAGGAGGGTTAGGATAACTAGGAGGGTTATAAGGGTTATATCTTGCAACTTGAACACTTCAAATTTTTTTAAACTAAAATACAATTTAAATCCAAAATAATTAGTAAATTTGTGTTAATTCTAAGAATTTAGTTTACTTACCTATCCTCCATTATGGCATTATAGATTTCTTGATGGAAACATAAGTGATTGTCATGTATAGTGGTCAATTGTCTCCTCTTGGAAATGCTAGGTCAGAACTTAAATGCAGTCTATGCCATGGACAAGAAATGTCAATGAAATGAGGAATGGATTAGGAATAAAATGAGTTTTTTATATATACAACATATTATAATGTTTACAAAATTTTAAGTGTATATAATGTGTATGTTTTTTTATGATTGGTGGTCATTGATCATGCTAGACATAACACATACACTTTATTTCAATAACGCATACACATTTATAGTTAATTTATGAAAGTTTCCATGAATTGGCCCATCACTTTGGTGAACTTCCCTAGGTGCATTTATCAAGTGGATTGAGACTAATTTCTATGAAATACCATAAATTTTATACCCTATAAGTATATTATGTTAGTCAATAATTCCACTATTCTAATTTCAATGAATAGTATGTAGTATTAGGATTCATTAATCTATTTTGGCTATTTGGTTTGGTGTCAAGTATTGATTATGGTTTTTAATTCCATATTTAAAGATTAACACAAGTGAATAATACCATGTTTCTCAAGAGAAACCTTTGGTTTGTACTTAGGGGTTGTCCCTTGTTAATATAATCTTGGGGACTCCATATAGTGGTTTATATTATGTACATGGTCATCATTTATTTAATACATCCCCATTATAACAAATACATTCTACTTCTCCAACTATGAAAAACATATGTTACGTGATTCATAGGGAAATCCATTTTATAAATAAAACAATTGTATAAGGAATATTCTTCCTCTTATCATGCTTGGAAAAAATGTATTACCTATGTACCATATAAAAATTTTTTTAGTTATCTTGGTGTGATTAGGCCTATAAGAGATTCTTAGGAATGAATCCTTCAAGGGTTCTTGAAAAATTGAAATGTATACTAGGCCCTATAATCTATAATATTTAGGACAATTCTTGCTTATTAGGTCTAACAACACTTGAATGATGTCTATCCATATGAATATTGAATAAAGTATAAGACTAACTTTCATGTATTTTGGCCTTATTTTTTGAAAAGGTTATTTGGATTATCCTTGTGATTTTCATCATTTTTTTTCTTATTTTTTAAAATTCTAGTTACTCAAATAACAAATATGTTTGCTTCTATTAAGTATATGTAAATCAATTTTAATTTGTGTACATATTTTTTGTATGTAAGTTGTCAAAGTAATATTTCATAATTAATATTTATGAAACACTCTAATAGACAAATATGTTGTATGTGTCTAAATGAATTCTAACATATATTTGATCATACTGCCATATTTACAAACCCTAAAACATTCTAAATAAACAAATATTTTAGATTTACATATTGGACTCTCTTAAGTCACAATGAAAAGTGCTCTTAAAAATAATTTTAGAGGTAATCACATCTATAAAACATATAAAAGGATAAACACATTTCACATCATCATAAAAAAATCCTTTAAGGAATCACGTGTGATCATCCACTAAGATGATATTGAAATTATTCTTACCATTTTTCAAAAAAACCATTATTATATTTATAGACTTGAAATTAATTAATTTATTTTAAAATATATATTTATGTCATACCCAAAGAGAATACATTAGAATACATACTACAACCATTAATCAAAAATTGAATAAATAGATTAAAAAAAATAAAAAATTGAAAGGTTGATTTGTAGACTAGTTACTCATTACATATCCAAATTATGGATAGTTATAAATTGAATTAACAATAACATTGAAAAAACACTACCATATTATATGATTGGACTTAATTCATGCCAAAATAGTTGAAAATATGAAATGAAAAAGTGCAATAAGAAGAATTGCATTATACAAATACATTAAACATCATTATATTTAAAATTAAATTTATGTAGCATTTGTTCTAAAGAAATCTATCAGATTTGTACATAATTTTTGTTGTCAATAATGTTTGTATCAAAATTGTACATCTACCATATATATCATGCCCTTAAATTAGAATGTCTCATTATGAAAAAAATGACCAATATGATAAAAAGTAATAGAGGTGGTTTCTGAGATAAGAAATAAATAAAAAGAAAAAAATATATTAGAATTAAACCCAAAAATAATACCCAAGATCCCAAATCCTTTTAAATTATTGGGTAAACCTATATTTTATAATATGGTGCCTTTTCCATCTTTACATAGGGTGTGCTTAATGATAGTGAAAGGTGTAGACATCCAATTCTTAAAACCATTGTGCTGAAATTGTCAATTTTACTCAAATTACACTCAAATGAACAATTTAGGCCAAAATCACATAAATAGTTTTATAATATTGTATACAAGTGTAAATTTAGGATAATGTATCCCTAAATAGGGCAATTCATTTTATTTTATTCCTAAATTTTATCAATTCATTTCAAGTCAACATGATGATTTCACACTTTAGTGCCCTGGATCACTTTTCTTCTAATTCGTAAGCACACATCACGTGCCCATGATATTTTGTGTTGACAACATCCAAAATAGGATCATATTCTATACACATATAAAATCACCTTATAATTCCTCTCTAGTTAAATTATGACCCAATAATATGACATTTTGATCAATTTGATTAATTGTGCACCAATTTCCAAAGAATTACACTAAATTTGATTAATATTACTTAGGTAAATTAAACCTAATCAAGATCTTAATAAAAAATTACATGGAGAAAATTGAATATTTATTTATTGAAAATTGAAACCTAATACTGCATCACCACCTAATGACATCATATATGGGGTGGCATCTATAAGCCATAAATGCAACAAATACTTGATTAAGCCCTCCTATGCCTCATTAATACCCCTTCTTCCCAAATTATTATAAGGGTATTTATGGATTTTAATTACATAATTAGATTAATTCATTTCCACATATATTCATCTTGATATGAAGGGTCATGATTGATCCTGGTCAATCTCAAAAATCTATAAATAGGAGGCCTCTCACTCACACTTTTAAGCCTAATTTGTGTAAACTTATAATATAAGATTCTCTCCACAAACTTTGTTTTTGTTGATTATTTTGTTTTATTTGAAAAGATTCATTTGATAGGAATATTATATCTATTATCTTAAGACTAGGTTATGTATGGTGTTCTTGAGATGATGGAGGAGTTTGGAATCCATTGTTGACGATGACAAGAATACCACATCAAGGGGGAAAAAATTCTTGGAGCCACTCTTGGATGGTGTAATCACTTGTAAAGGTAAATGTTATTTGATTTATTTCATTTTCACTTCATTATTATTTTAAAACCCCATTCAAATAGGTTGGCTTAGTTTGTTAAGTTCTTTATGCATTTTCCTTGGATTTCTTGACTAATGTTTGACTAACCAACTTTGTAATGCAATCCTACATTTTGACATGCTCAGTGGGATGACACATCACTCTCATGCAAGGAAGACATCTTGTAAATTTTACATTTCCATTTCAGTTATTAAAAAGTCCTTAAACTTCATTTCAAGCTTGTTTTCTCATGTTTTTTATGTACATATAGGTCACATAGTCACTGTCGATAGTTTTGAGTGACCAGCATCAACTCTACCAACCACGGTCCATTGGGTTACAGGGGAAAATCCATTTTAAATTTTTAATTTTTAGAATTTTCTCAATTTTTTTTTCTAATAATTTAGGTTTTCTATGTCTTTGGTATGAACCAAATCATAATCCAAAAGGTGTTTTTCGAGTTTTTATCCAATCATAAGCTAGCATTATTTTTGTTGAAATCCTTTCTTTCCTAGAAACATTTTTGAGCTTCATTAAATTTATATTAGTTAATTTTAATCTTTAAGACCTTGGTCTAAACTTATTCATTGATCTAGAATAATTTTTTAGAGATTTTTTTCTAAAAATTATGCTAACAGAATTTTGCCAAATGTTTTCCATGCCTTCAAGTTCATAGGTGACCATTGGTGGTTCGACTGTACATGGTTGGTTAAACCTTGACCAATGATGGTATTTTAGGATTTAGAGATGGTCAAATAGTTACCATCGATAGTCACTATGTTTTAAAAACAAGCACATACCCAAGAGTAATAAACCCAAGTTTACTTACCTCAAAGTGAAAAGAGTTTCAAAGCTAAACAAGGTTATATATTTTTTTTAATGTAGGACCTGAATGGAGAAGTGCCAATTTGAGCTTAATTAAGTCTTTTTAATCTCCTTTGATTAATTAAAAATAATTAATAACATTCCATTTAGTTCTTAAAGAAAAAAATTAGATGTTTATTTGAGTGTTTTGGGCATTTTTCAAAAGTTTTTGCTAACTAAGGCCAAGGGGACAAAGAAAATCACCAAAAATTTTAAATTAGGTACTTAAAACCAAACTCACTTAAATGTAATAATATTTTCAAAAGAGTTTTGATTTATATAAGTCATATATCAATGTTTTGTTAGAATTTTTTGAGTAAAAAGGAATTTGTGCATGTATGCTCTCCCCCCATCCCCTTTAGGGAACTTGTGGGATGAAAAGTATCATTTTCATTGAAAGTTATGCCTTTTATAGGGAGAAAAATAATTTGAATAATATCTCCCCAAAACCCATAAGGTTTGGGTGATCAACAATAAAGACTGTTTACTTATATTTATTTCATGCATTTTGGTTTGTGAAAGGGAGTTCATTACCTCCCATACGTTCTATAGGGAAGCCTTGGCATGAGGTTTCTTCTCTCAACATTTTATTTAACCCCTCTCCATGGAGGGTATACAAATTTGGATCACCTAACTGGGATGGTGGTTTGAGTAGTTAAACCATCTTTATTAGTGGAAAACTAGCCTGGAACATATGATCATTTTAGACATCACACTACACTGAGTAAGTGACAGGTGTAGTAGTTGTAAAAAGGACAAGATATTTTTAAAATAATCCATTTTAAATAAATCTGATTGATGTGATAATTATTTTTTATGAAAATGTTAAAGCTTGCACATATGGGATCAATCTAGAAACATGTGAAACTTATAGTTTTAAAACAACCCCACTTGCTACAGAAATATTTTTAATGCAGGGTGAGTAGCCCAAAGGTCTATGTCACCATAAAATATCTTGGGAGAAAGGGGTGTAAAACCCCTACCACTTCATTATCTTTTAATTTTTTGGATTAACACTTAATAATCCTTCCAAGATCACGTATATAGATGGATTTCAACATATGATGCAACCTTGTCAGTTTAGGGCTTAGGATGATTACATAGTTTCATTTATCTTTTGGTCTTAGCTTACTTAGTATTGATTTGAGTCAAAATTTTATTGTAAAAAAATGTCATAACCAAAACACATTATCCACAATTTCTTGAATAAGGAGGCATTAAACACATTATCAATCTTTTCCTTGTTTAAATTTGTCATCTTAAACATTGTGTCATATAATCTAATTGGCACAGTTATGCTACCCATTTGAGTATAAAACAATTAAGAAAATATCTTTAAGTCCTTCATTGATATTTTAAAATCAAAGTTGCACCTTTTGTAAGTTCATAAGGTTGACATGTTAAATTTGGTTTGCCATTTGAACTTGACTTGAGGGCACTTGGGTTCAATTTATAATTTGGATTGAAGGTTGTTTATAGACTCATTATCATTATACCATTATGAAATTAGGTCATCAAGTGTATCATTCACATTATAAGTTCTAAAAACACATTCTATACTACCATTCCTATTACTATATGGTGATGTTGTGATATCCATTTGGTTCTAGTTTTATAATGTTTCCACATCTTAAGTTTCTTGGTTCACATTGTCTCCTTCCTAATCCAAAGGGATTTCTTCTAGTTTCTAGTAGCAACTAGTCAAAGTTGAACTTGTTTTCATGGTATTGATGCATCTCTACATCTAGGCTTTGGTGTACTAGTTTACACTTTATATACTTAAATTATCATATGCTCTTCCAATTCATATGATTTTAACTTTACCCAAGGTTGAGTAATTTCATGATCACATTATTCTAATTGTGTGTGGTACTACACCACCCTCCTTTTATTATAGTCTATTTGGTATGTTGTCACTTGTTTATAAAAGATCAAAACACATACCTTGTTTCAAACATTTTCATAACATTATCCAAATCTTGTCAAATGTAGAGAATAACCTTTTTGAACATGGTTCAAAGGTACACTCGTACTAGGTTCCCTTATGGCACTAGATATGATGGGGAGAATTATTATGATGGTTAAGATAATTATGTGGTCTTTGAAGACATTCCCACAACTTTCATATCCAATGAAGATTATGTAGAATACCAACCCATAGAAGACAAGGATGAAACCCTCTTAAGGTTGATAGAATTAGGGGCTAGACTACCCTCAAATTTTCTTAGGGAATAGCTACATACTTTGGTTAGAGAAGGAGAATGACATTGAGATAAACCTTCATAAAAATTGCAAAAATAAGCATACCTTCTTTTAACAAAGGGAGAGAAACACTTATAGAGTTAAAGCTTACTGATCAAGATCTTATCACAAAGATTAAACAAATAATTCAATGATATGAAGAACAAATTATCATAGACTTGACAGACTTTTTAAATTCCACTTCAATCCACAATGAGATGTCCAAGTAACAAGGATATGTGGTTGAACCAACTCCAAATATAGTTGAGAACACAAAAATGATAAATGAATAGGTCTCAATTGAATGACCTAAATCCCAAGAATTTACACAACATGCCCCATTAAACATGAAGCATACATTCGTTAATCATAAATAACCTCTTATTCCTTTAAAAAACCAAAGGCCAAAACATTTGGTATAAATTTAAGATATCATACAAAATAATTTGGCTAGTTCATCTCAACCAACACATATATTGGTGAATAAACCATAGACTCCCAAAAATCAATAGAGCACTTATGATTCAGGATGATAGATTCCTACATATTGACCATTTACCTAATTAATTGAAGGAAAAAATCAAAATCAAGTCACATATCATAGGTTGTACATCCCTACCAAATACATACAATAACAGGGGCCCATACCACCCCAACGACATGGGCATACCACCCAAACAACAACAATAAGGGCACATACCACCCCAATAATAATAATAGGGTCACATACCACCCCAACAATAGTAATAGGAGCACATTACACACTAATAAAATTATGTTCCACCCATGAATGTACCAAACATGAAAGAGTGGAACTCTATGAAAGATATTATGACATTGTTAGAGATAAATAATAGAGTTAAGTAATACAAGTTCAATAAGCTATGTCCATATTTGTCTGATATATCTATTCTCCAAGTCCCCTTTCCATCTCACTTTGAGGCATTTAAATTTGATAAATATAAAGGAAAGGGTGACCCACATGAGCACATTCAGGTATCTTTGTGTTATGTCAAGAGGTAACTTACAGTAGAATTTATTTACTTCATTTGTTTCCATGAATTTTAGTGGGACAAGATCTTAATTAGATACTTAGGTTACTTAAGGGATCGATTATAGATTGGAATGAATTATTTAAAAAGTTCATCAACTATTTCTCATACAACATTGAACATGAATTGACCATTTTTGACTTGTACAAAGCCAAACAACGTGATGGAGAAAGCTTTGCCATATATCTATAGATATGGAGAGAATTAGTAGGTCACTTTCAACATAAATTTCTAGATGAATAGTTGGCAGATATTTTTGCACATAACTTACATTTTGAGGTCACATACAATATATGACTTGCTTGTGCTCACTCATTAGAAGAGATAATAAAAAAAGGGGTATAGATTGAGAAGGATCTTATTACTAAAGGCCTTGCCAATAATTTCATGCAAGGTCAAACATAAAATCAAACCCAATCATCAGTCTAATTGGTTATGCAAGAAAAACCTAAGGGTTTCAACAAGAACAAGAACATGGTAGGAAATTGTGTGACTGAAGCAAGATATGTAAACACAATATAGGCCCTGTCAGCTCCATATGTATAATTAGTTCCACCTAATCCACCACCCAAATTTCAAAGATAATCTTCTTGAAGGACATTTCACAATCAATTCAGAGTCTTCAAAAAATTGGGAGAACCCTTTGAGATAGTCTTTTAGAAGCTTGTAGCATCTAACCTGATTTCATGGCTAGTACCAAGGCCATTTCCTCAAGATCAACCAAATATATATTGGTACAAGCAAAATGAATGGTGCAATTTCCTTCATATTAATGGTCATGATGCTTATCATTGTATCCAATTTTGGTACCTTATTGAAGATCTGATCGAGAGTGGTGAAGTTGAGATCAAATTAGCCCCATAAGGCACTAAATAGGATATGAGAATCTACCAAGATCTATTTTCTTAGCATAATCGACCACCACCAAATAATAATTAACAAAACCAAGGATAGAACTAGTGGTAGAATTAGAACTAAAATTAGGGTCAATATCATAATCAACATGATCATATTCAAGATCATAATACCCATATTAACAACTTGGATTACAATTATATGCCTTATGACTATAAAAACACCATGGGATGTATTTATGTGCACCACATAACCACTATTACTATCAAAACTTATGAACCATCTCATGTTCCTCATAGTATGAGACCCTATTTTATAGGGCCCACACCCTCTCCCTCTAGTAATACCACATCAAGTTCTCAAAATTATGTTGAGACTCCATTTACCTGGGTTATTATTTATGGATCCCATCCTTCTTTTCATTACAATGGCTCCTTGTCAACTCAAAATTATATAAATACAACTAGACGCTTGTGAGTCACCCTCTAAGGCCCTTCACCTTCATCTTCTAATTATACTAGCTCCTTACCACCTCTATGTTGTGAAGTTATAACTAGACGCTCATGAGTTACTCTCCATGGCCCTTTGCCCTCTTCTTCCATAAAACCCAATGTAAATATTATGCCTTCAGATCCAAAGCCTAATATTATAACTACTAAAAAAATAAATCTCCTCCTAATGTGGAAAATCCTTATAGTCTATCAGACTAACTAAGAAAAAACCCTACACATATTTCCATTTTGGATCTCTTACGTACGTCAAAATTCCATAGAACTATTCTATACAACCTTTTACAAGAATTAACTATTCCCAAAGATATCAATCTTGAATAGTTCTAAACACTATTAGGACATTTATCTTCATCTCAATAGCTCATATTTGATCAAAAAGACATGTCCACCCTAGGTCTACCCACTGTATATTAAGGTAATAATTGAAAACAATAAAATCAAATGGGCTTATTATAGATAATAGTTTAGGGTTGAACATAATATCCATTCAACTGGTAAAGAGATTTGGCTACACTATGAAGGACATCTAGCCAAATATGATCACTATAAAGGCTTACAACAATGCTAAAAGGGAATCTTCTAGTACCATTCATTTACTGATCATTATTGGGTTTGTTTCCCTCCACACATTGTTTCATATTATGGACATTGAGTTGCCTTATAACATGATTCTTGGTCATCCTTGTATAAATTAAGTATAGGTTGTTTCATCCACCCTTTACTAGTGCCTTAAGTTCTCCATGATGGGATTGAGGTTACTATTTCTGCTGATCAATAGCCTTATCAATATTATAAACATCTTGGGGATAAGTTTTACAATTATAACTATTATCCAGGTTCTAAATTTCTCATAAAGAAGAAGAAGAACATAGTTTCACATCCACCTCCATCCAATTATGAAAACCCAATTGAATTAGCTTCTACTTTGACTGATCCATTTCCTATAGCTCTTGTAAAATAGTTTATGATAGAAGACATGGGTATTTCCACATACCGTATTAAAGATGAATTTCATGTTTCAAAATTTCTAATGTCTCCTAAAACATTTGGTAAACCCAAACCTTCACAAAGCTTGAATAGGCCCAACTTGATCTAGTAACAAAAGAAGAAACAACAAAAAACACCTATGGTATTTATACAAGCTATTTTACTAGAGTAAGATTAAGAGGCTTTCATCAAAGGAGACTATTTATATTCTGATGGTATTGTTGATTGATTTTAGAATCCAAAGTATCATATCCCTAATTTGATTATGAATAATCTTGATTTTATAAAAATTGGCCTTGGCCCATGAGTGCAAGGAATCCTATAACCTTTATCAATTGTAGTTCCTAATCTGAAACATGGTATCAAATTTATACCACTTGGGGGTGACCTCATGACTTTCTATAGTGATTCTTCTAAATCAACTAGTAAAAATACTATTGGAAGTGACATAATATCCCATTATAGTTTTTGATGAGCTTGTTGACTCATATTTATTTGACCAAAATGGCATTATGACCATAATACCCCATTATACCATTGGAGTTTCCTGTCCTGAAGTTGAAACCCATTATATTGGAGCTTCCCTTACTGAAGTATAATATCATTGTTCCCTATGAATTTGACATCTTGAACTCATTGATTGGGACCAACAAAACTCTATTATATTCTTGATGAGTTTCAAAATGAATAATCAATTGCAAAATACATGGGACTAAGAGATGGATTGCCCATTGGCAATCACAAGCAAGGCTTTGATTTTTCATTGGAACCTTGTGCCTACTTTGGAGATCAGGTAAACATTTTTTTTCATAACAAAGATAAAAAATCAAGATTCTCAGGTGAAAACCTCTATGAGGCACTCGTTGATCAAGGAAAAATTAAAGAAAAAGACAAGCCCTTGAGTATTTGTATGGTGATTTAGAAAGATTGGAAAGTGAGAATAAGATAGAATAGGTGCCAAGGAATATGGTAAATTGAATTATATTATTTTAAAAAATAAAACTTATAATCTTAAAAGTACCAATACATTTAATTGCATTCATATTTGGAAGAGTGATATATCAATTATATGAATAAGTATTTACTAAACTAAATAATAATAAACACACCATTAACTTCGAATAACATTATAGTCCCTTTTTTCTTTTTATAAAATTAAAAAATTACTAAAATAAATTAAATAATTTGTAAAGACTCATATCTTTTTTCCCCTAGTTATACTAACACATGCTTAATAATTGAACAATTACTATTTTTGTTAGTAAATTCAAATTTAATTCTTATATATTTTTTCCCCAGTTACACTGGTATGTGCTTAGTAATATAACATTTACAGTTAATATTATATACATAAAAATTACACCCCTTTAATTTTTAGGGGTTACAATAACACCAAGTATGTCTATGATTTTTTCAAATTTATATCTTACAAACACTTTCATCATAATATTTTATGGTTGATCTGCAATAGGAAAATATAATAATTTTAGATTATTATCTTCTACTTATGTAAAATCAAATAAATTTGGTGTTGATTTGCTTTTTTGGGTCATGAAATACTAAATTTACGACCATTTGAATTGTTGAAGTGTTATCAACCATGAGTGGTGTTGATAAACTTGTGTTACATGTAAATATACAAGAATCCTTCTAAACCATATTATTTCTTTAGTTATTTTGAAGTTGCCATATATTTTGCTTCTATTGAATAAACTATTATAACTAATTATTTCTTTGGATTTCATGAGATGTTTGTTATTTCAAAATTTATTAGGAAACCTAAGGTATATTTCCTATCTTCAAAGTCACCTACATAGTCAGAATCTAATATTCAACTAGTTTCAAGTTTGCTACCCAAGAATATTTGAGTTCAATTTTTTTTTATTCTTTTAGATACTAAATAACTCTCTTTGCTACTACCTAGTGACTTTCTCTAGGTTATTACACGAATATTTAAATGACATCAATGACAAAATAAATGTTTAGTCTAGTTGTGGTTACATATATCATACTCACAACACATTGTCTATATTTAGTTGTATTTGTAAATTTTATGGTATCATTGATGTCAAATTAAAATTTTGTTTCATAGGCATACTGAGTGGTTTACAATTGATAAAGATAGGATGCACCATTCCTTCCATCTCATTATTTGAAGCAAAGACATTTTGGTAGCCATTAAGCATTTGCATGTTTATTTAGAAAGAGTGGAAAGTGAGAATAAGATAGTATAGGTGCCAAGGAATATGGTAAGAAGAATTATATTATGTTAAAAAATAAAACTTATATTTTTAAAAGTACCAATATATTTAATTTCATTCATACTTGAAAGAGTGGTATATCAATTATATGAGCAAGTATTTGTTAAACTAAAAAAATAATAAACACACCAATAACTTTGAATAGGGTTAAAGTCTCTTTATTATTTTTACAAGATTAAAAAATCACTAAAATAAATTAAATAATTTTTAAATACTTATATCTTTTTTCCTTAGTTATACTAACATGCGCTTAATAATTGAACAATTACTATTTTTGTTGGTAAAATCAAATTTAATTCTTATATATTTTTTCCCTAGTTACACTGGCAGGTGCTTTGTAATAGAACATTTACACTTCAGGTAAAACTGATATTATATATAATATAATCCCTTTAATTTTTAGGGGTTACAATAAGATCAAGTATGTCTATGATTTTCTCAAATTTATCTCTTATAAACATTTTTGTCATGATATTTGTTGGTTGATTTGTAATAGGAAAATATATTATCATCTTTCACTTAATGTCAAATCAAATAAATTTGGTGTTGGTGTGCTTGGTTGAGTCGTAAAATACTAAATTTATTACCATTTGAATTTTTGAAGTGTTATCAACCATGAGTGGTGTTGATAAAATCTATGTTACTTTTAAATATAAAAGAATCCTTCTAAACCATATTATTTCTTTAGTTGTTTTGAAGTTACCATATATTTTTCTTTTTTTGAAGAAATTATTAAAACTAACTGCTTCTTTGGCTTCCACGACATGAATATTATTTCAAAATTTATTAGGAAACTTGAGGTATATATTCCATCTTCAAAGTCACCTACATAGTTAGCATATAATATCCAACTAGTTTCAAGTTTATTACCCAGGAATATTTGAGCTCAAAATTTTATGCTTCTTTTAGATATTGAAGAACTCTCTTTGATGCTAACCAATGACTTTCTCTAGGTTATTACATGAATATTGAAAGAACATAAATAACAAAATAAATGTTTAGTCTAGTTGTAGTTACATAGATCATACTTATAACACATTGTCTATATTTTGTTACATCTATAAATTTGATGGTATCATTGATGTCAACTTCAAATTTTGTTTCATAGCCATACTGAATGGTTTATAATTTGTCATTCTAAATTTGCTTAGAATTTCAACAATGCAATTATGTTTTATAATGAAAATGTATGTACAATTTTTAATCACTTCAATATCCAAATAGTAATGAAGGTAACTTAAATCTATCATTTCAAAACCTTTCATCCATTTTGATTTTATTTTTTCAATGTGCCTTTTATTATTCCTTGTGAGAAGTAGATCATACACATATACAACAAGAATACAACCATTTTGTCAATTATTTTGGAAAAAAAAAATACATCTTCAAATTTAAAATGCTTAAAAATCATGTTCAAGATTGCTAAATGAACTTTGTATATCATGCTCTTGTGGCTTGTTTCAATCCATACAACTATCTTACTAACTTGTACACTTTGTATTCTTGGTTTTTAATTGTAAAACCTTCTAACTGATTCATGTAATTTTTTTCTTTGCGATCAACATTTATAAATGTAGTTTGTACATCCATAAAATGAACTTTTCATATATTTCATGTTGTTAAAGATAACAAAGTCTGAATATGGTGAAAATGTCTCATTGTAGTGAGGCCTTGTTTTTTGTTTGTGAAGTGAGCCATATGCTTTGTATTTGTTCTGAAAGTTCCAATTTCAATCAATGGGTTTACAGTGGATTGGAGGATCAACTAACTTCTAAATTCCATTTTTGACAAAAGAAACATATTCAGTTTTCATTATATTTCTCCATACATCAAGATTTTTAGCTTATTTTATGGAAGTAGGTTTTGAGTCAAAAGAAATTTGGACTTATTATTCTCAATGGTCATCCAAAGTAATCTTTTCTATCTTAACTTGAATTTATTCTAAAAACTTTTATAATTTCTATGTGTCTGTATGTGCATTTTAAGTGCTTATTTTTCTAACTTCGTCAAGTCTAACATCTTTCAATATCTATATGGACCATTTTAGCATATATATTTTAGTTTATTGTGAAATCATTGGTACCTCATTTATTGGTATGAAATTCATTCATTTTTTGGCATATATTCAACATCTAATGAATTTTAATTTTCTTCCATAAGGGGAGTGCCATTTTAAATTAAATGAGTCAATAGAGATTCAATTGTCTTCAAATTATTGGTTAGCTTTATATTTTTGGAAATTCCATATCAATATCCTTTAAAACACTAAATTTTACATATTTCTCAAGTTGATTCAATTTTTGACTTATGCTTACTGCATCCTTTCCAGTTTCATAGAAGATAACATCTTGTGATTAGAAATTTATTATTTCTCATCATATTCTCAAATCTTAAAAGGATGAATTTTCAAATATTGTGATCCAAATTATTATTTTTCTCCTTAGGAATCAATGCATAGCAAGTGGATCCAAAAACCTGAAGTTATCACACCAAAGGAATATGACCAAACTAAACTTCATATGGAGTATTCATTTGAATGAATGCTAATAGTGACATATTATAGAAGTAGATTATTGTTTGAGATACTCCATCACACAAATGAAAATGTAATCCTTTTAAAACCAACATTTCTTGAACCATGCTCATCATGGTTATATTCATCCTCTCTACTACTCCATTTTATTGATGATTATAATAATTGTGAGATGGTTCTTGATCCCATTTTGGATGAGATAGGTTTCAACCACCTTTGTTGTGACTTCACCACTATTATTAGTATGTAGTTTCCTATTACATGATTTTTATTCATTTTTAATCATTGTTTATAACAATTTTTTTGAATGTTTCTAATTTTTGTTATAGAAAGTATATCCACATCATTTTATATAGTGATCAATAAACAACATGAAATAATTATAACACCAATAGAGTGAATTAGTAGATAACACAAATAAAAGTGAATTAAATAAAATTTCATTTCATCTTTATGTTCTTACTTTTGAAATGGTTCCTTTTCATGTTTGGCCAAAATGTAGGTTTCACAATTTTTAATTTTTGCAAGTAGGGTAGGCAAACCTGAAACACTATTCTTTTGACTGTATTATCATGTTTTATTTTGATGATGACTTCTCTATTGTCTAGGAAAATTAAGCGACCTTTTTATTGAATGAGCACTACTTAAAACAAGTTTCATTTCATTTAAGGAAGGTAGAGATAATTTTAGAGAGTTAATTCTTTTAGCCTTATTGACTTGAGTCATAATTCTCCTTTTATTTCAAGGCACAAAATTGTAATGTCTTCTAAGTACAATGAACCACATATTTCTTCATGAAACTCCTCAAATTAAATTATTTTAAAAAAGTCACATATATTATGACACCAATATCTATGACCTAAACATCATCCCATGATGAATTGATAGAAGAATTATTGACTTCATCTAAAATTAAATCACACATTCACTTATGAACTAAGGTGAGTCTAATTTTAAAGTTTTATTATTTTCCTTTTCTTATTTTTATTTATGATATATCTCAATTTTTTCCCAGGATATTTTAAATTCATAAACCTCATGATTCCCTTTTATTCCATAACATTTACAAAGAAAGTTTTGTCTATCATTTTTATTTTCCTATTGTTGACTACTGATTTTCTCTAAGTGTATTACCTCACCAGTTATTTTTTACCTTTCCCTTTATTATTTCCTTCATTTATGGAAGAAAAGGCCTTATTAAAAGAAAAACCTTTGAAGAATTTCCCTTTTTATGAGCATAACATATAATTTCAATTATGGTGTTAGTCTTTCTTATAAAAATATTTTCTCTTTTAATAATATTTTCAACCAACTAATCAAAAGTGACACTTTTTAACTATTTGCTTACTTGAAAATTATCCAAATAGGTTGAATGTATGGAAAGAAACGTATGTATGAATGAAACTCTATACACACACACACCAATATCATAGACATTATGCTTGATATTATGGCTATTTTAGGCCAAACTAATCACATCACCTTTTTTCAACTCAAGATTGAACAATTTAAAGTGAAATTTTATGTGTGTGTGTGTGTTGGGGGGGGGGGGGGGGGGACAGGGGCACCAATGGAATCAAAATTATGCTTGATATCATGGATTTTTAGGATAAACTAATCACATCACAATTTTTAAACTTGAGTTCGAACAATTTAAAGTGAAATTGTATGAACTGCAAAATTTTATATGAAAATCATACAAGTATTTAAAATTGTGTAGTTCTTCCCATGGATTATTATTCCTTGCATGTGATGAAAACATTATTAATCATTTGATACATGTAACAAGGCCAATGATTTTAAATTCTTGTGATTTAAGTATTATGATCGCTTTGATTATTTTGGTTCATTTCATTCGGCATCTTCATAACAAATCTTAAACCATAAATCATTGAATATGAGAATGTTTTCCAATTTTATAGACCATTATAACCATATGTCCTTATCAGTTAGTGTTGTGATAATAATTATTTGTATTGGATGCATTTTTAAAATGCAAAAAGATGGATTGGTTATTTACCACTACAAAATGTTTATTTTTTGTATATGACCAAACTGATATATGATGCCTCTCAACATGCTCACACTTCCTATATACCTAATGACGAGCAAAAATAACTCACCAATTAAAATTGATATAACCAATGCTCATGTATAACCCAAAATATATGATCTAGATGGGTAACCACTTGATTATTATAAATGCTACCTTGATTAATTTTCAACCTAAATACAAATTTTTTTATGGTATCGACACTATATGAGCAACACTATTCACTTATTAACCCTTTGGTACTAAACATTACATATAGAAGACATAGTTTGCTAAAATTGAATTAGCACACTTGCAATAAATTTTAAATGATGTTAATTGAATGCTTGCATAAATGAATTACATGAAAATAACTAATTTATTTTAATATTTGGAAGCTTCCCACACTGGGATGAAAATACTTATGTGATATTGAAACACAAACATGTATATGAAAACATAATACTTATGCTTATAAATTTAAGATGCATAGATGAAATTGAAATGGAAATCCTCACATAATAGAAATAAATGACTTAATTAATTAATTAATGATATTTTCACCAAAAATTATGAGTAGGCCATCCTCAATTGGGCTTGATATCCAATCCCCTCCTTGACTATAAAATTTCTACTTTAAATCACCTTGATTGCATTAACTATACATGTAGTAATGAAATGATTACTACAACATGGTACAAAATAAATCAATTATAAAATTGATATTACTTTATCTCCTTCTCTCCAAATTATACTACCTACAACTCTACTCCTTATATAGGATCAAAAGGCATTATTAACTACCTCTCTAAATATGGAATGTTACAATCATAATGCCTAAAAATTTAGAACAAATAGAGAATAATGAAAGTGGTTAAAATTGAACTATTATTCTAACATAATAAATAACCACTCAATCCAATAGATTGCATATATGGTTACAAAAATGTATCATCATGTTTCATGATTACTTAAATTTGTTATATGGGTTGGAAATGATTTAGAAATGATAGTTAGTGACTTTTGTAGCATTTTGGGAAAATGTTCACCTCCAAAATTTATTATGGGTGGTTACAACAAATGTTATGAGCAATTCTAGATAGTTGTTACAAATGGTTATAAGCTTTTACATGTAGTGTGTCTCTAATGTACATCCAAATAATGGTTATATGTATTTGTGTCCATAATGTCCAATCAGCTAGTGGTTACAGGTGATCTATGTTCTTATTGTC
>JARHVA010007735.1:580000-615218 GCA_037957365.1 Torreya grandis | reverse complement strand
GTGTCCTTATAGATAATAGATCAGGCCTCAACATAGTGTCTCTAAAGCTCATCAAGCTTCTTGGGTACATAATGGTAGATCTCTAGCCAAAAATGATAACTATCAAAGTTTATGATAATTAGGAGAGAGAATCACAAGGCACCATTAGCTTACTAGTTATCATTGGGCCTTTGACCTGTGATACACTTTGTCATGTGCTTGATCTTGAGTTATCATATAATATGCTTCTAAGACGGCCTTGGTTACATGAGATTCATGCAGTCCCATCAATGTTGCACCAATGTATAAATTTCTCCCACTCAAGGATGAAAGTGAATATTCTAAGAGATTTACACCCATATGAACACTGCAAGCATCTTGAGGCCAAGTTTCAAAGCTACAATTACCAATATGGCATGAATATAAGTTCCAAGTAGGATAAAGAAAAGGACATACTTATTGATTCTCTAGAGACAATTGCATAGATGTTAATACCCTAGATTCCCTTTCCCACATGTCACCTCCTGAAGCTTCTAATCATTTCACCATTTCAAATAATGGCCCACGAGAGTATGTGACCCATGATACCTTTCATATTTCCAATCTTCCTCAAAATCTAAAGACCTTTGGATGACCTAAAGTTACCCCACAAATGTATTATAAATAAAATAACAAAGATAAGGGACCTATCATGTTTTTACTTACATCTAGTCTAGAACCAGAACCTCTCGAAGGAGATGAATCATGGTTATAAAATGAAAAGCTAGCTAATTATTATAAGAGTGCAAAGTATCCTATTCCTAATAGGATCATGGAGCATCAAGATTATGAAGGAAGAGGCCTTGGATAAAATCAACAAGGAACCATTGAGATAATTTCCATGACTAAGTGTAAAATACCCTATGGATTTGGATTTAAACCACTTGGGGGTTACCCCACATATCTTATTTGAGTTCCATCACTAATGACTAGTGCTAATGATGTTGACAATGAAGTAGAGTTTTATTAGAGTCTTATCTTCGATAACCTAGTTGAGACAAACCTATTTGATAACAATGCCAAATGTACCCTTACCCCAATCATTCATCACAACACATTGCCATTATAATATCCCTAATTGATAGACTGGGACCAACACAAATCTAATTTATCAGTTGATGAGTTTTAGAATGATGAGGCATTCTATGATTTTCTAGGCCTTAGAGATAACATTCCATTAGGAGATCATAAATCAAGATTCTCAATCATATTTGATCTTGAAGCCTATTTGGAGAGTGGTGTGAACAATCTTAGCGAAAAGCAAATAAATAAAACATTGAGATCCCAAAGTGAAAACCTCTTTGAGGCACTTTTTGACTAGGGAAAAAGTAAGGATAAAGGCCAATCTAGTGGTGAAAACATGTTTTAAGCACCATTAGATGGGGGTATTCATTCTTCTTCAAATTTAGACCAAGAGGCCACCAATAATGAACTTGCCTATGGAACCAAGTTTAGTTTTGAGGAAACAAATGTTTGATTGAGTTCTTTAGGAAAAATTGGCTATTTTTATCACATGGTTAGACCTCCCATTAAGGGACTCAGTTCCATCATGCCTCAGAGAAGTTTAAGAGTAATTCCTAATAAAGGACCCTGATATAGTCCAATAGATAAAGTCTTTGCCTACTACCCTAGAAGATGGTTTGACCCTTCTAGTCAAAGATACAATAGAGGTAAACATAAGGAATCCATCAAACCTAAAATGGATAAAATTAAGCATGTCCCTCAATAAGGATCAATGTGGAGTCATTAGATCTCTATTGAAAGAATTTATAGATATCTTTGCATGGGATTATTCTAGCTTGCCATGTTTGGACCTCACCTTGGTTTTGCACCACCTTGTGGTCAATCCTAATGCCAAACTAGTGAAACAAAAGCTACTTAAGATGCATCCTCACATTGTTATCTTGGTAAAGAAAGATTTGGAAAAAATATTAGAAATAGGATGTATATGATCCATTAACTACTCAGAATGGATATCGAATGTTTTACCTATTAATAAAAAGCTTGAAGGAATTAGAGTCTATACTAATTTTTTAGACATCAAAAATTATTTCCCTAAGGATGACTTTCCATTGCCTAATATTGACATGATCATCGACTCCACATGGGGTTATGAAATGCTTTCACTCATGGATGGCTTTTTAGGATACAACTAGATCAGAATAACACTAAAAGACCAACATAATATAACATTCACCACTCCATGGGGAACATCTTATTATTAGGTAATGTCATTTGGTCTTAATAATGTTGGAGCTACATATCAAAGGGCCATGACTATCATATTCCATGATATGATGTAGGATATTATTAAATACTATGTCAATATTATATTAGGAAAATCTAAGACCAGGGCTGACCATCCATTAGTGATATGTAGGATATTTAAAAGACTATGGGAGTATAAATTTAGACTCAATCCAAATAAATGTGTGTTTGGAATAACCTTAGGAAAAATTACTTGGCTTCATCATGTCTCACAAAGGTATTGAAGTCAATCCAACCAAAGTCCATTATATAACCGATATGCCACCACCAACCAATTCAAAGAAAATATATAGTTTGTAGGGCAAGATCTAGTCAATCCAATGCTTCATCTCTCAAATATCATAAAAGTGTCATCCATCTACTCATATTTTAAAAAATGGAGTTAAATTTCATTAGGAGGATCATTTCCAAACATATTTTCAACAACTCAAGGACTATCTAGCTAATCCACCTATTTGGTTACATCCTATGCCAAGAAAGACATTCTTGTTGTATATATCATCTACCAATAATGCCCAAGGGGCACTTTTGGCTCAATATGATAAACAATGGAAAATAACATGTAGTATACTACTTAAGCCATACCTTGGTCACATATGAACATAACTATGCACCTATTGAAAAATATTTTCTAGCCATGGTCTTCATAGCTTAGAAACTATGCCATTACAATTTGAACAATAAGACCATGGTCATTTGAAAAATAGATCCACTCAATTATCTACTATATAAAACATCTTTACAAGGTAGAATAAAAAAATGGATCATGCTTCTTAGTGAGTTTGACATAGAGTATGTCAATCAAAAAGCAATCAACAGATAGGTCCTTACATATCAACTTGTTGAAGTACCCTTTGCAGACATAAAGCCACTCACATTTCAATTTCTTGATGAATCCATAATGATCGCCATTGACACACCTCTTGAGGAGTAACACTAGAAGCTGTATTTTGATGATTCATTTACTGCACATGAATCAAGGGTAGGCATTTTATTTATTACACCATAAGGTGATCTAATCCCTAAATCATTTATAATCAATATTCCTTGTATAAATAACATGGTTGAGTATGAATCACTTGTCATAGGACTTTAATAGGTAGTACATTGGAACATATCTCATCTCCAAGTTTTATGGTGATTCTCAATTAATCATCAATCAAGTTACAGGCCATTTCCAAACCAAAGATGACAAGCTAGTTCCATATAAGGATATGGTCAATACCTCAAAGTAAAAAATTATAAATATCCAATTTAATCATATACCAAGGCTAGTAATAGAACTAAAAATGCCATGGCTACTATCAAATCTCTGATTTGACAAATGGACAAAGCTAGAGAATATTAGTTCTTTGTTGAGAATCTGTTCACACCAACTCATGAACCTTTAACCATTACAATGATTTGTGATATTATTGGTCTTAATTCTATTTGGTACTTATACCTTTATAAATACTTTAATGACCAATTTCTACCACCTAACCTATCTTGAAAACAAACTAAAGCCTTTATCCATCACTCCACTCATTATACCCTACTTGGATCAACCCTCTACCACCATAGTTTTGATGGAACTGTACTTCTTTGTTTAACTTTATTATAATATACACTAGCATTATGGGAAGTTTAGGAAATGATATGTGGATCCCACAGTAGTAGGGCCATCCTATCTAAAAACCTCTTACATACTAGTTACTATTGGTCCATAATGGATGTAGATGCAACTACATATGTAATTAAATGTAACAAATGTCAATGGCATGCCAATTTTTATTCATGCTCTCTTAAATAATATAAAATTTATGTTGAAACCATGGCCATTTTCTTCATTGGGACTTGACCTCATTGGGAAGATTAACCCTACTTCATTTGATGGACAAAAACATATCCTTAGCACCATCAAGTATTTCACTAAGTGGGTTGAAGTTATACCCATCAGTTACATGACTATAAAGAAAATTTCAAAATTAATCTTCAACCAACTCATTTTATACTATGGTATCCCCTTTGACATTATATCTGATAATGGAGGATCATTCATGAACAAGTATGTAGATAAGCTATGCATTGAATATAACATCATATAACATTTCTTTATGGCATATTATCCTCAAGGTAATGGCTAGGTTGAGGCATCAAATTAAAACCATTTATAACATTATTAAAAATATTTTTAATGATACTAGTCATGATTGATACCTACAAATATTATGTGCCCTTTGGGCATACCATACCAATCATTGTAACCCCCACTAGAGCCACTCTATACTCACTTGTTTATAATACTAAAGCCATATTTCCCATTGAGGTCAAGTTACCTTCACTATGCATATATTTTAATAAATCCCTAGATGATCATGACTATCAAGTATCTCACTTGTAGGAGCTAGATCTTCTTGATGAAAAATGCAGAGCTACACTTAATAATCTTTAGGCATATCAAAACTGACTCAAAGGCCACTATAATAGGCATGTCAAGTGTAGAACATTTAAACTTGGTGATCTTGTTCTTAAATAAAACCAAAAGAATAGCATGGATAAGAATAATAATAAAGCTAAATTCAAACCAAACTAGATAGGGCCTTTCATCACTACTATAGATTATAGATCAGGAACATACAAGCTCACCACACTAGACAGAGATAAACTTCTTAAGGTAATGAATATTTTTCACCTTAAGTAGTATTATGCTTGAGTTCTAAGGTGTATTGTCTATAAGGATAATTTTAGTTGTGTTTTTTTTGTCCTTTTCTTATTTTTATGAATATTGTTATTGCCATTCCTTTTATCCCTTTCCATCTACTTTACCATTCTATTTTATCCACCAAGTATGTTCTAAATCCTATCTACCTAGCCTATTTGACCTTGGTTTTTGACATTCATTACAATTTTTTAGCACTAAAGAATCCAATTATTTTCATTAGTTATTTTGAGTACTTCAGATAGAGATCATGTCTTGTAGTAGTATTATATAAGTTTCGATAGTTGCTTCCTTCATTTATTGTTCCATTCTTATCATCGGTCTTGCTACTAATTATAACCACCTTTGGGAAAATTAATACAATTGATCTATGTCGTTATGTCCTAGTTATAACCACCTATGGGAAAACTAAGGGAAACATTTATTTATTGAGCCTTAACATACCAACTTGCCATTTCTTATGCCATATTATGCCTTTTTACCAACTGTGCCTATCTTGTTTGAATTGATGGCTATGCTAGTTGGGTTCCTTCAATGTAAAGGTGAAACTACAGTGACTTGAGGTCCTATTTTAGGACTATGTAAGTAGTGCTTGATACTTATTGAGGTTAGCTCAGTCATCCCTATGCCATGCTCTCAACATTTTATGAGCCACCTAGTTTGAATGCTCTCACCATTTTGCAAGAACCCTAAGCCTTTCTCTCATCATTTTTTGAGCAACTTAAGCCATGCTCTTGCCATTTTGTGAGCAACCTAAATTTGAATGCTCAAACCATTTTATGAGCAACCTAAGTTTGAATGCTTTCATTGTTTTTTAAGTAACCTATGCCACACTCTCACCATTTTATGAGCAACCTAAGCCATGGTATCACTATTTTATGAGAAACCTAATTTTGAATGCTCTTGCCATTTTGTGAGCAAGCTAAGTTTGAATGGTCTCACTATTTTGCGAGAAATCTATGCCATGCTCTCACTATTTTATGAGAAACCTAAGTTTGAATGCTCTCATCATTTTTTGAGAAACCTAAGTTTGAACACTCTCACCATTTTATGAGCAACCTAAGCCACAATCTCACTATTTTGTGAGCTTGAACCATTTAGTGTCTCATCATTATTGATTGAGTTGAGATATTTCAAAAATTCTAAAAACATTTTTAAAAGTGGTAGAAATGACCAAAAACACTGACCACTTATTTGCCTTAAGGATTTTGGTAACCCTTACTAAGTTTCAAGTAAAAACACTTGTCACTTAGTTTTTCCATCCTTGTTGGCCTTTTCTCCCATGCACTTGCCATTTTGAAAGACCATTCCTTTTCTTATATCACATTCAATATATTTTTTCATCAGTTCTCATTTTTTCCCATTTCCTAAGAGAACTACATTTGGCCTAAAGTTTTTGTTGGATTTTACATTCATGGAACTATGTAGGTAGTGTCCACTTGCATAGTGAATCTAGAGACAACTCGGCTACCCCCTTCCTTTTCTTCTATTATCCCATTTTTTTAATTTGTTAAGTTGTCACATATTTTTTAGGGGAAATGTTCATATGGTTTATATTGCATTGTTTGTTTATTTATTTCTACTTATTTTGTTTGTTTGTCTACCTATTATTTACTTTCAACACTATTACCTTGATTCAATCTATGTGTGTTCATTGGGTGATTCTTTATGCACACATATACTTAAATCTATCCATATTCATCCTATAACATTGACATCATGGTTTTTATCATTAGTGCATTATTTTCTAATGATTATTATATTACGAGAGTCAATCCTTATGCATATTTTAGCCAAGTCCTCATGATGTTATACCATGATTCTTATCAACATGTGCTACAACAAACCTCAGCTTTAAGAATTTTATTTAGCAATGATGACATCGACATATCTTCAACACTAAAATCCCTATTCAATCCTAATCATATCCCAAATAGAGTAATTAACCATGAAATAATTTTAACCTTTGTTAGTTTAGACAAGCATCTCTGTACTATCAGGTTATTTTAATTCATCATTTTCCCTCTATGTTAAGTTATCCTCATCATTAGCCAATCAATCGTGTTTTCCATAATAGAGGTACAATGTTTATAAACACATATGGGAAAATCATTACACACTATGCCACTTGCATTTCTCAATGATTATAACTACCTTTGGGCAAATCATTATGTTGTTCCCCCCTTACTTTTTTTTTCCCATCCAAGGGCATGTTGTTATATTTTTTGTCTATCCTAACTAGGATATCTCCATCTAATCAATGATTATAACCACCTTTTGGAAAATAATTATACACCATCCCACTTGCATTCTCAATGATTTTGAATAATTTTTCAAAATCATTATGTTTCCACCCCATCAACTTTATTTTCTTTGGTCCCCTCATTTCACTTCTTTATTTTCAAGGTACCATTTGCCAACCTACTTATGCCAACTATTACCCTTGAGGTGGTATCACATAGTTAGCTTATCATAATTGTAGTTTTAGGCATGTAGGACCTTTTCATTCTTTAAGAATATGTTACTGTACTTATATCTTTTAATGCCTTCCCAAATACTGGGCAAAATGTAGATAACTAAATATGGCCACCAATGACCTCCAACTAGGATTTTGACCAATTTCCACCTAAAATGCACAATTTGGCCTAAAAACACTAAAGCACATTAAAAAATTTGAATCTGATATAGTCAAGTGCCAATTTTGGCTAGGGTATCCCTAAATGGGATAGTGCAATTTATGGGCCAACTAACTTTGATCAAATCATTTCGAGTCAAAATGCCAATTTTAAACCTAGGTGCTCTAGATTATTATTTTCTATCAAATTTATTGTAAGGGACACATGTCTTTTGTTATTTTGTGTTGAAAACATCTTAAATAGGATAATGGATCAAACACATCTAACATCACATTTTCATTTTAATCCAATCCAATCAAATTTTGGGCCAATAACAAGGCATTCTGATCAATTTGAATAATCTGTGCACAAAGTACTTAATCATGATTAAGAGCTAATTAAACCAAATTAGAGCCTAGTTAAGAATTCTATGGAAACTTGTTGAATACTTATTCTTAGAAATGGAATATTGAAAATCTGCATCATCAGGTGACATCATTTCTCAGGAAGACATCCCTAGGTCATAAATGCATAAAATATCAAGGTTAACCCCTCCCATGCCTCATAAATGCCTCTCATGACTCTTAAATTCTCATCCTATCCCAAATATTGATGATACTATTTATGGATTCTTAATTACATAATTGGATTAATCCTTAGCCACATATCTCAATCTTGAGATAGACAGTTTAGGTTAATTCTAGCCATTTTCCAAAATCTATAAATAGGAGGCCTTGCCACATGAATTTTAAGCTTAACTTATGCAAAGTTACCATGCCAAATTGACTCCAAATATATCTCACATGACAAAGTTATGATTCCAAAATAGTGAATCCAAAGCCAATCAAGGTGTCAAGGAGAGATGGAGGTAGTCAAGCTTTCATTGATACAGACTTCATGAGAATAAACTAAGCAAGCCAATATAATAAAGCATTTGGAGCAGCCAGGATGGTGAAGGATTCTTATTTTTTATTACTTTTTAGTTCTAATTTTCATTTATTTATTTTATTAAGCACACCCTACTAACTAGGCATGAAGGTGTTCGTTTAGTGTGCTTTTGATTTAATTTATCCACTAATACAATACTAACCTCCCCTTCGTCATCAAATTCCTAGTTCACAATCACCATTTGGTCATATTCTTCAAGACTTTTGGATAATTTTTTAATTTATTTTTGTCCAATATTTCTTCTTTATTTAGTTCTCTTTTCTCAGCATGTTAATATCATCTAGAGCACATATGAGTTCACACTCTAGGTCCACTTCTCCTTCCTCTTATTCATCAGAGTCTTCAACTTCCTCTTGATATAGATCTATATAAGTTGATTAAAATTCCATGAATAGGAACTCATTACCCTTAGCCACAAAGGCATAGTTCATATCCATCATCAGAGCTATCACTATAATCTAATGAGTCACTATTTTCTCTTATATATAACCTTTTGTTGTTTTTAAAGAGGTTACTCCTTTTAGAATAGTGGGGCTTCATTCTTTTTCCATCCTCTTCTTGTTTCAAATTTATCATTTTTATCATAAGGTAATTTAGAAGCAAAATTTCTTACTTTACCATAATTAAAACATTTAAAGGGTAACTTACCTTTGTACTTTCCAGATCCTCTTTTTAATCTTCTGACAAAGTTGGTTTCTTCTTCATCAGTCTCCTTAGATCTAGATGTAGATGCTTCTGATTTTGCATGCTTGGATGCTTTGAATGTAACTTATCTCTTAGGAGTATTTGCTTCTCCCATTCTCATCCCATAAGTATTGATGGTTCCATGCAACCCATCTATAATGAGCTTATCTAGATATCTTGCTTCCTTTATTGCAAAGATTTTAAAATCATATCTTCATGGTATAGATCTTAGGACCTTTTTGACAATGATTGATTTTTTTTTTCTTCTACAAATCTTCTGATTGAATTGACTATGTCATATACCTTGATGAGTTAGTTTTCAATCTTCTCTTCTTCATCCATTTTGAGACTTTCAAACTGGCCTCTATATGTTTATAGCTTGACCTGATTTACCTTGTCTTCACCTTCATAGATTCTCTTCAACTTATTCCTGATCTCTTATGCATTTTAAAAATGCATCACTTTGACAAAATCTAATTTGGAAAATCCATAGAGAATAACATTTTCTCCCTTGACATTACTCTCATATGCCTTCTTTGGAGCCTAATTATTGAGATTTGTAGCAAGGGATGTATATCCATTTATAATAAACATCCATACACCAAACCCTAATGAATATAGATATGTTTCCATTCTTATGCTCCAAAATGAATAGTTAGATCCATCAAAGAGAGGTGCTTTGTTTGATGAATATCCTTCTTGAATAGCCATTATGTTCTCTATTCCAAGATCTACCTAAGCTAATTAAGTTTCTTTCATGGAACTCTAAGATCTAATACCAATTGTTGGAACACAATTATCTACTAAGATGGAGGTGAATCAGTAGATCAACTAAGAGCAATCCTTTAATCATTTTAAAGAAAATTCAAAATCATATATAGATTAAAGGATAAATGTATAGATCACATACACACACAAATATACATGACACCAAATTTTTATGTGGAAAATCCAAATTGAAAAACTAGGGTGAGAATAGCTACAAGAATCTACTATTCCAATGCAACATCATAGTCAAAGCCCCATTGGCAAACCTCAATGGTCAAATTTAAGGGCACCAAACCTAAGGAGACACTAATCCCCTAATTTAAGAGTACCAAATCTAAAAAATCACCAAATCCCTAACTAAGCACCAACTCAGCTTGACCTCACTACTTACAATGTTTATGGGCACCAACCCAAAGGAGACACAAATCCCCTAACTGAGGACCAACTTAACTTGTTTAATGGTACCAACCAATCAAATCTGTAGATCTATAACTCTAGTTTACAAAATAGATTAATAAATAAATCAATATCTATGTTCTCTATATTATAAGTTTAATATGTAACATGCTCATATTATGCATATTCTCTTTATGCCTTCTTCCTCTCTACCCCTTTCTATGTTTAGATATATATCTATTTGACACACTTCATCTCTCTCTCTTTGTAGCCTCTTCTTTTTTGTCTTCCCTTTGGTTCTATGTCTATATATTTTATATTTGACATGATTTGCCAACACCAACAACTTTTCCTTTGTCCTAGATATCATATTTATAAACAAATGATCTAGGGTTCCATAACTTCTATGTGTTCACACTCAAACTATAACACATCACACCAATTATAGACTCTAGTTCATGATGAATTATTAATTTCTTGGATCTTGATTTCATGCATCATGCCATAATTGTAGGTCTCTTTATTATCTATAGCATCTATTAGACTCAAGTTCTGATTTACATGATCTTTAATGTAGATTTGATTGGTTGGATTGATCAATCTCATTATCTATGTTGAGATTTATGGATTATATGTAAGTTACTACATGTTCATGCAACTAACCATTTTTATGGACATGAATTTAAATGTTGATCATTTATCTTGTGTTTGGAACCATGATCCAATGGTCTCTATTCAAATTTATCAACTCTAAAATGCATCCATTTGATCATTCTCTAATAGGCTCATGCTCTTTGTTCACTCTCCAAAGATGCATGTTTTTTATCTATATCAAGATGTTAAACATCTATCACTTTGTTCCATATGAGTCTACTCACTCTATTAGATCTCTCTCATCCAAGCTTCCATGTGTCCTTTTTATCTCTAAAGATGCATAACCTTTACCTTGACTTGGGTCATTAGATATTGACATGTTGACCTCATCTCACATCTTCCTATATCTTTGAATCACTTCTACTCTATCAATATTCTTAAAGCTACTCAGTATTTAACTTGTCATTATGTTGATAAACATTAATCACTTTATATCATTTGAGTCCATTCACTCTATTGGATCTCCTTTGTATGATCACCCATACACTGTCAGATCTTTTGACAAACTTGATCTTTATAAATATCTAACCTTTGAGGATATGAAACTTGGTATAAGCACATGACATTTGTACATAGATATCGATTCCCATTATTGAGACACTTGACATCCTATAATTTCTCATTGACCTTATGAATTTATGTTACACCATAGATTAACTATCTAGGCTCTGTGATTATGAAACTTGTCACTTGTGCATTCACTCAGAAGGACATTTGACACTTTAACTTCATTGTGCTTTGTTAGATCTCTAATATATAATTAAGTAAAAATTGTTTATATTCCAACTAGCTCAAAATTTAACTTTTGAATATTTGGCTAAGTATGGAGACCATTTCAATATGCCTGGAAGGATAACTTTGCACCTTCATATCTTCTACTTCACTCAACTACTTGGTCTAAAATTTATAACATATAAACTAGGAATGAAATATAACAAACCCATATGCTCAATTTTTTTTGAATACTTCATGCATAAAAGATATAACTCCATTAATCTATTTACTTAGATTATTTTACCATAGAGCTAGCTATGCCTCAAACATTCTTGGAAGGCTAGCTTTGGCTATGCATAACTCTTATCATGCTTAGTCACATGACCTACAAATTAGTGCATATGATCCTCTTACATAAGGGATTCTATCCATATAACCATTTTCTCTTGAATCCTTCATCTGTGTAAGATATGACATCATAAAAATGCCTTCTTATTTTTTTTCTTACAACCTACAAATTTGACTGAGTTGGAAAACACTATCAAAATGCCTTGGATCCCTACTTTGTTCAGGCATATCTTTTGTCGTGATATATCATGTGACCTATGATTTAGAAAAAATAAACTAGGCACAAAAATTAATAGACCCATGTGAACATTTTTTTCCTAACACCTCCATGTGTGTAATTGATAACCTCATCAATATGCTTACTTGTCTCTATTTATCCCTTTTGAAAATTTGGCTAAGTATAGAAATTTAGTGAATTTTGTCTTAGTAGCCAACTTTGCATCCCCACATCTTCAACTACACTTTATCTCATGGATTCTAATCTGATACATAACAACTAGGGACTAATTTGATCACAACCAAATAGCCAACTCCACTATACTCATCCACATGAGGTAATGGTGATGTAAGAAAAATGTCTACTCAGATTTTTCTCTATAGACCCAAAATGTTTAGATGAATAATATGAGGAACTGGATGAATTACACTTATGGACATAAGCACTCCAATCATCCTTGACCTCTAATAAGATGCCTTTCACATCCTCATATCACCATACTCATCCCTGAGCATCAATGACATGTTCATAATGTCCCTTTTGACATGAATGACAATCATATTTCCAACATCACCAACATTAGTTTAGATTTCCTTTTCAATCATCTTTCTCTCCCTTTTCTCTTAAACATTAGTATCTTTTAGTGTAAATGAGATAAGTGATACATCTAAAGAGCTAGCCTCTTTAAAAATCCTAGAGGTTCGACCCAAGATTAGGTAACCCACAACTTAGGGTCATTTCCATGTTGGACTATATTTGATTGAAGGACCTAAACAATCCTTTACTCACCTAGGGTGTAATATACATCTACAACATTTATAACACACTTGGTAGGACAAGATCCAAAAGAGTGGAAATATTTTTTGCGTGTCTTTCCTATAATCATATTTTGGAAGTAATCAAGTTAGCACCGATGGCAACTCCAAATCAAAGCTTCTAGTTGTAAGAAGCCCGTGTATGTCTTATTGAATATTTTAATCAATTTTTCATCTCATTTGACATATGATGTTGATATGAACAACTATGGTGGATCCCCCTATCATTCACCTCCTTATCAGTAGTTCCAATATGATCTCCATGATCCATATGAGCCTAATTAGCCTTACCAATATCTCTATCAAAGATATGATGAGCCTTATCAAGTTTATCATGATCCTTATTACCAAGGGCATGGATCTTACCTTTCTCATGACCCATATCATCCCTAACATCATCAACCATTCACACTACCTTACCAATAGTATTGTGATCCATACCAATCCTAGAACATCCCTCATGAATCTTGTTATTTTTGTGATCAGCCCATTCAAGTCCCAAATAAATCCATCTCAAGCTTTAATAAAAATATATTTGGCTATGAGAAAGAGATGATAATCATAGACACTAAGAATAGCTATAAAGAAGAGATCTCCAAGAATAAGATTCAAAGCATGAGAGATAATTTGCATCAGGATAAATAGGTATGTGCAACTTTCATAAGGAATGGTCACTCAAAGTTTAGTTATGATATTCTAAACATTAAAAGTCTAATAATAAACATTGAAGAGAGGCTAATAGTTTATGAGGAAACCTAGGGTCATCATAATCATTATAATGTTCCCATAGAGATGATATTTTACCTTCATAAATGCCAAACTAATGTTTACCATATCCCTCAAGAGTCAATTTAGACCTTGCCTAACTTTCCTACCTAGAAGTCTATCCAAGAGAGGCCTTATAAGGCTTAACAAGTATGTGTTAAGGAGACTAATCTCCATGTTTCTAATTAGATCATACAAGAGACTTCATCTTTAGTTTTTTAGGGAGACATATCTAACTAATTGGTCCCTGATTTCAAGGCTAATTTAGTGAAACAAACTGATTTTTCCAATCAACACCTCCAACATTAAATTGTAGCTATAAAAGAAACATAAAAACAAACTCCTTCTTTCTCACCATAACAAAAAAAAGTGTATAAGTAGAGGTTTCTAAACGTAAGGTTGTGACTTGGAACTAGATTTAATAATCAAGAAAGAGGGAAGAACAATTAGGCATAAGCCAAGATGATGAAGTCAAGATAAAGTAAGAGACCATTTAGCCTCCCCTCCTTTCCTCTCAAAATCCCAGAACCATTCCTTCATGGAGAGACATTCAAGAAGTAAAGAGATAAAGAGAGGAGGTGAAGATAATCTAAGAAGAGTAGCTCCATGAGTGAAATTTGGTACTTATGGTAACTTATTTTGACTTTTCTCATTTTTCTAAATATTTTCAAGGATCTACTATGCCACTCTTTGAAAAAGAGCCTCTCCTTTGTGAGGCAAATTAAGAAGATGAAGATAAATAAATATAAAATGAAGGTGACTCAAGTGACCAAGAAGAATAAATAATGACTGGGACACCTCTTGACAAGGATAAAAAAAATTAGTCTTCCATAATGATGTGAAGATGGAACAAGTGCAAGAGAAGGTTGAAGTAGAGGCTGAAATACAAGTGCAATAATAAGTACATGAAGAGGAGGTTGTTGATGTTCAAAAGGAAGACACTCTAATTGTAATATTTTGAGTGTAGCTTGTGACACCCCATCCATAGGTCCTTTTTGCATGCTCTTAGACCCTTATAGACACCTTTTTGCTCATTTTCAGTCATATAAAACCTTATAAATGGTCATTCCACCTCAACTAGATAGTATTTCCCATGCCAATCCTATTCTCCTAGGTCTTGAGCATATAGGATAGGATCACCCCATTTGGACTATAGCACCCCATAGAAAAGTGTCATATTTTTAATGGTACTATCCATTTTCACTTTAATCCCCAATGGTTATTTTCATCTAGTCTTTATCCTTAATTAGGTTGGCTTGACGTAGATACATCTGACCCATGACCAATTATTCCCTATTAAATCCCACTCAAAACTCATTTATAAAAGAGGTGACTAAACTTTTAAAAATATCAAGAATACAAACAAAGAACTAAGACAAACTTCCTTATTCTTTGCACACAGTCACCCAAAATAGTTGTATACCTACTAAAACCCTCATACCAAGCCCTAACCACCTAAAACACTATCAATTTGGCATTTGTATTTGCATCACACTATTACATAAAGCACACTAGGTGGGAGAACTACATATGGCTTGATCCCTCTTCACAAAATTTTTATATATGTAGCATGCCCACACAAGGGATTTGGATTACACATTCAATACATCTTTGAAACTAACCCCCCTCTTTCTTAATCAACTCAAATATCATTTTATCAAGCATGATGGGGGGGGGTTTAGAGTTTGAATACAAAATCAGCTCCATAGTGAGTTTTGTCAATAACCAGTGCTCAATTTTTCACAAGCACACTCACACAGGCACTACACAACTACCCAAAAAGTTTTAGGTCTTTATGATCACTTTAGACAATAGTGGTAGGAATATACAATAGTTTTAGACACCAAATTATGTAATTTTTGGTGCTCCTATCCTTTAACCCAAAAAAATCTAGATTTAGGTTTATGGCACCTTCTCAGTGCTATACATCCATTTTTAACCTCTGTATTAGCCATCTCACTCTATTTTCCAACTAAGTTTTTTTATTCTTATCTATTTCTATTTTTAGAAAGGTGAAAAATATAAATAGCTACACAAATTAGGACTATATTTATTGATATATTCTATATTGGTTTATTAATCTAGACCTTCAACTAAAATATGAATAAAAATCCATTATTCCTAAATAAATTAAATCATTTGGTGAACCTAACTTATTTTGTTTGTAGACAAAAACCCTAACAACCCTAGGGAAAATTACTTACTATTTTTTAGTAATATGTTCAAATTTTTATTTAATTAAATCAGATTTCACATAAAATCAATAATAGATCTCACTTATTTCAAAACATTTATAGCAAATAATGAGTCCATACTCATTCCTATCATGTATATGAATGATGAAGTTTACTATATGTTAATGCAAAACTTCATTATTTTCCTTTCATGCTTACTTTTTATAATATGGGATGATATTAAGAAATTTATTGCTAAACAAGTTAAGATCCCTTTCCTTCAAAGTAATGTTAACCATTTCTTTTACATACTCTATCTTTCTCTTTCATGCAAAATAATTTTCAACTCTATATTGATAAACATGTTAGAAATGTCATGTTACAAGTCAAAGTTTTTTATGAATTAGTGAAAATTTCCATGCTCTCTATCCCTTGTTTGCTATCTCTCATGTGGAATGTTATTTATAATCATATTTCTATACAACTTATAACTCTAATTACATACATTTCATCCTACATACATGGTTTCTACCTAGATGTATATAACTCTTTAGCTACTTTTGAGTATCTCCCTATCACTACTAGATAAAAAGAAAACATTAGTGGTTATATCTATTCCTCCTCCCTTCAAAATTGGCTCACCTAACTCTTATCCTACACCTACTACTAGTTCTATTTCTATAGTATATCATGTGATACATGTTATCATCCAAGTTCCTAAATATAGGTAGGTTGGTTACACCTATGGATATAGCTTTGTCACTTAGTTTATCACCCCTTTTGATATAGTTTTAGTTCTTAAAATCCTTCAATGATTAGATGCTTACAAATATGTGTTGTATGTATTCCATAATAATAGAGTTCCTATTTTCTTTGAACTAGCTTATGTCACCTCTATCCTCAACATAATGCAATGGATTAAAGAGCATATTTCCTTTAAGAAAGAGGATTTACCCCCATTCCACATAATTTAACAAAATCTACCCCTATATATATTCAATTAATAGTTAATTATGTAGGGACAAAAAGAAGGTTAGTTGATAATGGTTTAGGACTCAATATTTGCAACATTTTTTTCTTAAATGTCTTAATATACAACCTACAAATGTAGACCATTTCAACATGGACATTAGACGTTTTGATAACATTCCATGAAAACTCATGGGTCAAATAACACTCAATCTTACTTTGGGACCTAAAACATTGCCAACTACTTTCCAAGTCATGCCAAATAATCTTAATTATAGTTTATCACTTGGTTAGCTTTGGATTCATGATATACATGTAGTCCCTTCCACACTCCATGCTTGTATAAAATTTAGTCACAAAGTTTACATCTACACATGCCCAATTGATAATGAACCTTTTAAATACTAACAAGTTGCCAAATCTCCATAGAATTACATTTTGTACTTTAATATTGATAATATACCTATGATCTAAGAATTTGACTCAAGAGAGGGTGGTTAGTATGGTATTAGTTCCAAAATGAAAACAAAATGAAAGAAACACACTAACTAACATAGAATCTCTAGGCCTAGACACTAGGGAGAGCTTAGTTAACAAACATGAATAAAACACATAACTAAAATGCAAAAGAAACCCTGTTTTACATTCCTTGGATTTTCCAAAATGCTTGTTGTAGTGGCTTGCTCAGCTTGTGCTCATGAAGTCCTTGGCAATGGAAGCTTGGCTACCTCCATCTCTCCTTGGAACCTTTAGCTTGTGGCTTGGCTTGAAATCAATTTTTCATGGTAACACTATTTTATTAAAGCTTTGTAATCAATTATACATTACAAATTTGCATAATCAAGTCTTAAAATTCATGTGGTGAGGCCTCTTATTTATATATTTTTGAGAATGTCTAGAATCAACTTGAACCATCGATCTTGAGATTGAGATGTGTGGTTGAGGATTAATTCAATTTTTGGAATTAATTTTATAATTATCCTCACCATGACATTAGAATAAGGGGAAATTAAGAAGCATGAAGGGAATCATGGAAGGCATTGATGAGGCATGGAAGGCATGAATCTTGATAGTTATGGCATTTATGGCCTAGAGATGTCTTCTCAAGAAATGAGGTCACCTGATGATGCAAATATTCAATATCCATTTCCAAAAATAAGTATTCAACAAGTTTCCATGGAATTATTGAATTGGATCTAATTTTTTTAATTATCTCTTAAGCATGATTAAGCACATTATGCAAAAATTACCCAAATTGATCAAAATGCCTTGTTATTGGTCCAAATTTTGACTAGATTAGAATTGGAAGTCAATGTCAAATGCATTGGAATAATTATCCCATTTAATATGTTATCAACATAAACCAACAAAGGCATGCATCTTGTGTAAAATATTCTTTAAGAAAGAGCAATCTAGAGCACCCAGGTGTAAAATTGGCATTTTGACTCAAAATGATTTGATCAAAGTTAGCTATCCCATAAATTAAATTGCCCCATTTAATGATAATTTAGCCAAAATCAGAACTTGAATATGTCAGTTTCACATCAATTAGCATGTTTTAGTATTTTTAGGCCAAATTCTGCATTTTGGGTAGAAATTGGTTAAAAGCCTAGTTAGAGGTTATTGGTGGCCAGATTTAAGTGTCTATAGTTTGCCCCTATTTGGTAAGATGTTAAAAACCATAGTCAAAGAAATGTATTCTCAAATAATGAGAGATGGCCTATATGACAAAAATAATATGATGGTTGAAGAACAAATCTATAAATACTTTTTGGGAAGCCTATGATGATGCCCCCTCGAGGGAGTGGCCATCACATTTATTGATGGATGATCCCTCAAAAAGAAACAAGAAGAAAGGTGGAATTAACCTATGGTTGAGATTAATCCAAATGAGAAAATGCCTGCATGCATTGATGTAAAAAGTATGTTGATTTGGCCAAAGGTGGTTATAATTAGGAATAAAAGTCAAAATAATGATTTGACCATAGGTGCTTATAATCATTAAGAGGATTTGTATTGGCTAAAGATGATGGTGCCCTAGTTAGTGTTGATTATCAAGCATAACTCAAGGATATAACCTAGCATAAAAATTAAAGATGAGCAGGTGTAAAGTGATGAAAGAGATAGATAGAGGAATAAGATTGATCATTAGAAATGATTTAGTTTTACCTTCCAATGAGGACATGCTCATCCTTATTACCAATTATACAACTAGAATGGTCAATGGGTTGATTTAATCAAGGGTGGGATGGGAGGATTTTCCAAGGTACCAAGGAGAAACTTTTTGTGGCTCCATTGATTTTAGACCTTCATGAAGCTAATTTTTGCTATAGTATGTGATGGTAGGCTTCATGATAGAACACCATGAATATTTAGCCAAAATATGCATAAGGACTTACTACCAATATCCAATAAACACTTGAAAATATTACACCAATGATAAAAACCATAATGATAATATTGACATATGAATATGGATAGACTCAAGAATAATGTGCTCAAGGAATCACCCAATGAACACATATAGACTTAATCAAGGCAACAGTGTTGAAAGAAAACAAACATGTAAGTGAATAAACAAATAAACATAAATCCTAAAAACAAAATCAAAATAAAACATCCTAACAATGAACATGCCCCAGTAAGGTGGATCAAGGATAACTAACTAGGCTTAGATAGGACAAATATTTTTGGATTTTTTGAGATGTTATGAGTGTTTTTTAGATTTTTGAGGTATCTTAACTTGTTAGAGAATGACAAGATACCTACTTAAAAAATGGTGAGAAAATTTAGCTTAGGTGACTCACAAAATGGTGAGAGCATATGGAAATGGGGACGTAGGTGACCTCAAAATGAAGTGATCATAACCCACATAGTCCTAAAATGAAATCAAGTCATATTAGTTCCATCCACACAAAATGTGAGGAAAAAACAACTAGGTCCCAATAAGTTCTCAAATCTAGCAAATGACTAGTCAAATGAAAATAGTGATGCCAAAGTGATGTGGTAATGCATGATAAATAAATGTTTCCCCTAGTTTTCCCATAGTCATTTATAACTAGGATACAATGACATAGGTCAATGATACAATTTTCCCATAGGTAGTTATAATTAGTATCAAGACTATTGAAACACTAATTTGCCCATAGGCATTTATAATCAGGCTCACATAAACAAACTTGATATAGGATATAAAATGAAAGATACATTTCTAGATTAACTATCACACTACTTTCATAGACTATCATTATAAACATGGATTGGATTGATTGTTGAAACTTGATTAGAATCCCCCCACAAAAAGGTGTGGGAAGAACCAAATGAACCAAGATCAAAATACTATTGGGTAGGATGACTAAAAATAGGCTTTGGTCTAGATAGGAATAAAATGATAGGATGTATAAAATGGTAAGAGGGTTTTCCCCCAAGTGATGGGGTGAATGGTAGGATACATGACAATGGAAAAAGGATATGTAACAATGGTAATGGTATGACAATGTGAAATGGTATGGTACATGTTATTAGCCTAGGTCTAGTTTTTGATTCTATTGTTACTGATGATGGGGAGATGCGTGTCCTAATAAAAAAATGATACAAATAGAATACTTGATCATGTTAATTGCTACCCAACACCTCATATAAATAGTTTCTATGTCAAGATTTGGATATAAATTTGGTTTTTGAGAATGCTTTTGTGATCTTCATTGGTCATTGATTTTGATTCCTTCAAGTGTCAAGACAATGTATCCTTGTAGCCTCTGCAAAGGAAATTATGGCCATATATGGTAAACAAGGACAAATAATAGATGGTAGATTTGATTATTAAATGGAATGGTAGATAATAATGGAATGTGAAATGGTTAGGAAATAAATGAAGATTAGGACTTTCAATCACATAATGTTTTTGATGTTAGATTCAACATAGATTTGGTTGTGGTAGGGTCGATGACATTTTTTCTTGATAGGACTACCAAATTTTTCTATTTTTTAATCTTGAGAGTAGATACCATCTAATTAGGCTGTAGATAGGAATCTATTTTGATTTGATCTCTGATTTTGTCTTTATCAAGTTGTGAAAACTTTTATGTTTAGCTATTGGTGCCTCAAAGAGGTTTTCACCAATGAAGTTGTCTTGATTGTCCCATATCACCTCTAAGAAGGTTTCACTAATGAACATTGGATTTTTAATTTTATTTTCTTCTAGTGCTTCTAAAAAAATTCACTAGAAGATGCTAAGTTCTGACTTTGATTGCCCCCTAGTGCCTTTGAAAAGGTTTCACTAGGAGAGTGTTTTTCTTCTACATGAATGTGGTCTTGGCCTCCTTTCTCTTCTTCAACTTCTATGTCACTATGGATGTAGTTCAATAAAGTGTGATTATCTCGATCCCAATCAACACTTATGGGAGATGGAATGTCAATGATATGGATATTTTGGTTGATGATAATTGCCTATGGAATGATAATGGCCTATGGAATGACAATGGAATAGGGAAAGGCCACATAATCCTCATAGAAGATACTAGGATGACTCATGTTAAAGCTAAATTACCCATCCTCAAAAACCATAGAAAGATCACAAATGTATTTGAATTGGTATGCAAGGCATGCATAACCAATGTTGTAACAACCATGAACATATTCTTATTTTGAATCTAATTCTAACTCAATGGACTTTTAATCTAATGTTGAGATTCATGTTGATTTAGATTTTGATGGCAAAATAAATTTTGGTTCAAGAATAAAACCTGACTCTAACTCTAATTATTTATCTGATAGGTACTTTATTGTAATGATGTCTTGTTTAATATTTGGTTTTGTAAAAGTAATGGCCTGTGATGGCATAATGGGCTCCATAAGAACTAGTTTGTCAAAGTGAAACTCCTCTAGGATGGGAAATAGGTCAAGAGACAACTCCTCAAAGATTGGCTTGTCAATAGGAGGCTCTTAAAAAATAGGCACATGGTTGAGGTAATGATTTGCCCAAAGTTAGTTATAATCATTAAAAATTGACTCAACAAAGACTGGCTCATCAGAGTGAGACTCCTTGACAATTGGTATAGGATCAATAGATGATTCATCATAGGTTAACATATCACAAATGGTTAATTTAATAGAAACATCTCAAATTGGTTGGTTTTCTTGACCTTGGTTTCCAATGAGTTGGAAGATACCAGTTTTGAACATAGCTTGGCCTTATAATGACTGGATGGGTTGAGGTTTAGATGGGATGACATGTGGTTAGATAATGGTAGGGCCTTGGGGAGCTTGATTTATTGCATGAGCCAAAGGAAAAAGTCTAGAGATGGTAATGATAGGGAATTTTGGGGTTTGATTTCTCACATAATCCAAAAGACTAAGTCCTATAATTATGAAGGGGAATTGTGGAGCCTATCTTCCTGTACAAGCCAAAGGATGAGGTCTTGGTATAAAAATGGTTGGGCATTATGGAGCTTGGTTGCTCACACAAACCAAAGGATGAGGTCTTTTTATGGGAATGGTATGACATTATGGTCCTAGAATAAAAATGGTACAATGTGGTAGAGCCTGATTACTTGCATAATCCAAATCATCCAAGTCTTCCTCATAAACCATATCATCCTAGTTGTGAGTTGGCTCATGAGCTAGCTCTTGACTGTGTTCCATGTACTGATTATTGAAAACAGGGTATGGATTCCTATATAAAAAACATTATCTATAGTTGGATCTTCAAATTCCTCCCCAAAATCCTCTTCATACCAATCTAGGTCTTGAGTTAGATCGTGTGGATTTTGACTACGTTACCCATATGGAGTATTGTAGGGAGAATAATAAAACTCCTTATAAAATCTTTCTTTATAGGGTTTCTTAGTGGGATTTTGTGTAGCCATTCTATCATAATTTTGATTTTACATGAATCCACCATAAGTTTAGCAAGACATATCTATGTAAATGATGAAAGCTTTGAAACAAAAAGTCTTAGAGTTTTACACACTTTGAAAAACTATGTGCAAAGGACAAATGGTTCAAACTTGGTCTAACTTGGTCAAAAGGTGGATTTGTATCTCCAATGTGGTCTAAAAATGGAGTTGTATATCTAAAATTATTTGTGCTAAGACTTTTCATAAAATATCCTAACATCAAATGTCTAATGTCAAATGTCATACACATAAAAGGTTAAGTGTCTGAATAAAAACTAGCATGTTAAAGGTCTAGATCAAAGTGTTCCAAATAAGGTCTAAAATAGGAAAGAAAAAATTTAAGTGACTAGGTCTTTTGTCTAAATGTGAAGTCAAAATATAGGCTCAAACAAATAAGCATATGCTAGGACTTTTAGCCAAATAACATCAAAATCTAGACTTGAAACAAAGGTTGATGTGATTTGACTTAATCTAACAAGTTTGGAAACAACTTTAAAATAAACCCAATACATATAATCAAACATAAACATGATCAGTTGGAATAAGGCATAAGACAAAAGTCTCTTTGACAGAGGTTGTGTTCTCCCAAATAAAGGCACAAACAATGATGAGGATAGGCATTAAATAAACAAAACCATCAATAATTTTCAAATTTAGGTAATCAATTAACTAAAGTTATGCAACCAAAAAGAGAAATATATATGTATTATCCCCATGAATTAAGGCCTAAATATAAATCAATCAATGTTTGAATCTAAAATTGATAAGGCTAATTGAAAACACAACATTAAAAACTAGGATTTTGACCAAGCAAGCTAGACAAGATCGGACAACATGACAACATAAGACAAAGGTCTAAATGGTATACATGACATGGTTTGAAACAAATGGTTTTTGATACAAGGTAAAACAAGTCTTAAAACAAATTGATCATCCTAATGGTGTAAGCATGCTTGAATGATGTGATCTATGTTATGTTTTAAAAGACTCAAAGGCACAAATGGTTTGACATGATTTGGGTAGCATTACAATACCCTCCTCAACTCAAATACATTGTTTTAACATGGTTTATGAAAAAACAAATAAGTATTAGTCTCAAAACATACCAAGCAAAAATGACCAAAATACACTAAGTATAATCATCCAAATCCTAACAAGGGTATGGCAATCTAGGGTTGCCTAACTATCAAGATTTCAAATGTTTTTAGGGGAATCAATTGCACAATAAATTTCATGTCAAATGATACAAAAGATAGCCATAGAAATTGGGTGACCATGACATTGGCTAGTTGTAAAAAGGTCTAGTCCTTTTTACAACCACAACCTGATATTCAGGTGATGTCCAAATGCATATACATCCCATGTGCAACTCAAAAGGAGTAAGTGAAGTCAATGCTAGGATATGAAACCTCAGGTAAAATCTTCCTTAAAGAACTTGCATGAGGTAATGATGTCCCTCTCACAAGCCAAGATGAAATGAAATGAAAAACATAAAAATAAAGACTTGAGGGTCATTTTCAAGGTTACCCAAACTTTGACAAGTTTTTTGGGAGTGCTTTAGATAAAATTATTTCTAAGCCTTGGACTAGGATTTTTGCAATAGGAATGGTGCTTTTGATTCCAAGGGTTCGCTAAAGGGGATAAATGGAAGAGCATACACGTAACATCCCTCTTTTTGCCAAAAAAAGTCTAACTTAAACAACTAGTTGAATATGAAAATCTTGAAAAGGTGAGTTTATTTTCAATCCCAAATGGAAAATGAGGTGGTGTTCATTTGACCCTTTGGTCTTACTTGCAAACTTTTAAAACATTCAGCATAAACATATAAACTTTTTGCTAAACACCAAAACAAGGTTCCTAATTGATTTTTAAGCATGTAAAAGGTGATCTAAACATGTTTTTAGGAAATGTAAAGCTTGTTCCTACAACAAAAACATTATCATGTCCTTTAGTCTTTAATCTCCTTTAGGTTTGAAATAATGGACTTTAAAAAAATAGCTCTCAGGTTTGTGTTTTATGAAAAAATAGTGACTGACATCAGTTATATAATTGATGACAGTTACAATGGATAATCAATGATGGTTATCTAAATGACATTGGTTATACCAATAGTGACTGATGATAGTTATCCAACTGATGTCAGTTTTACTAAACAATGTCGGTTATTGTGTAAACTTGTGACAAAGGAAAATAGCAAAACAAAGCTAGAAAATTAATTTGTAAGAGTTAAAATGATTCAAATGAAGATTTAAAATCTAAAAAATTATATTATTCATGTGTGGAATGTGTCTAGTCCTATCAGGCATGCCATTATGTGATCTAATAATTAGGCACAAGAGAGGATGGTCAGTATGGTGTTAGTTCCAAAATGAAAACAAAATGAAAGAAACACACTAACTAGCATAAAATCTCTAGGCCTAGACACTAGGAAGAGATTAGTTAACAAACATGAACAAAACGCACAACTAAAATGTAAAATGGACCCTCTTTTACCTTCCTTGGATGCTCTAAAATGCTTGTTGTAGTGGCTTGTTTGGCTTGTGCTCATGAAGTCCTTGGCAATGGGAGCTTGGCTACCTTCATCTCTCCTTGGCACCTTTGGCTTGTTGATTGGGTTGGATTGAAATAAATTTGGCATGGTAACACTAGTTACTTAAAGCTTTTTAATAAATTATACATTATAAATTTACATAATAATGTCTTAAAATTTATGTGGTGAGGCCTCTTATTTATAGATTTTTGAGAATGTCTAGAATCAACCTGAACCATCCATCTTAAGATTGAGATGTGTGGTTAAGGATTAATTTAATCTTTATAATTAAGTTTATAATTATCCTCATCATGACATTGGAAGAAGGGTAAATTAAGAGGCATGGAGGGCATCATAGAAGGCATTGATGAGGCATGGAGGGCATGAATCTTGATATTTGTGGCATTTATGGCCTAGGGATGTCTTCCCAAGAAATGAGGTCACTTGATGATTCAGATATTCAATATCCATTTCCAAAAATAGGTATTCAACAATTTTTCAAGGAATTATTGATTAGGCTCTAATTTGGTTTAATTAGCTCTTAAGTGTGATTAAGCACTTTGTTCACAAATTACCCAAATTGATCAGAATGTCTTGTTATTGGTCCAAAATTTGACTGGATTAGAATTGGAAGTCAATGTTAGATGTATTGGAATCATTATACCATTTAGGATGTTATCAATAGAAAATAACAAAGGCATGCATCTTGTGTAGAAGATTTGTTAGGAAAGAGCAATCCAGAGTACCCAGATACAAAATTAGCTTTTTGACTCGAAATGATATGATGAAAGTTAGTTGGCCCATAAATTGCATTACCCCATTTAATGATACTTTAGCCAAAATCAGCACTTGAATATTTCAATTTCACATCATTTATCATGTTTTAGTATTTTTAGGCCAAATTGTGCATTTTGGGTGGAAATTGGTCAAAATCTTGGTTGGAGGTTATTAGTGGCTAGATTTAGGTGTCTACAATACCTACACAACTTGCTACTCACAATATACCTTCAAACCATATAACACATCATAAGCTTCCATGTTTTGTAATAACACTAGTACCAAATCACTAATTTACCTCTCTTTTTGCACTTAAATGTGTTCATAAGATGGGATATCATGGCAAAGGTCTTAGAAAGCTTGAACAAGGAATCATCAATCTTGTCGAGGCATCCATATAACATGAAAATCAAGGACTAGGATATCAGCTTAACCTTCTTCATGATAAACCTTCTTCTACTATTTCAAAACATATAATGTTTTGTCTACCCATTATACTTACATACCATATAGTTAATCATGCTTCCACATTATCATTGGTCTATCCTGATCTCATTTGGTGATATAGTTTAACCAAATATGTTCACATTAGATCAATTCTATAATGATGAATCCCTCTTATAATTTATCAGAGCATATGAGGACCTCCCATCTTGCTATCATAAAAACAAATTTCCTCATCACACAAATGCCCATGCATACTTTAGAGAAAATTTAGATTCACCCTAGGACATACTAGTTGATTCAAACGATATTATTCCTATAACCCCATACACACTAGATCATTCCACATTACTTAACAAGGAAATATATGATTTCAATTTTGGAATTCATCAGGATCCCCACATTGTCTTGTTAGCCATTACCCTATTAAAGGAAGAGGATATAGATATTCATCAAATTTTTATAGATTTTATAAAACTCTTTACTTGGTCTTACTTAAATATGATAGGAATTGATACATATATAATAGTCTATTGGATTCCATTATACCATGATGCTAAATTGGCTAAGCAATAAATTCAAAAAATGCATCCTAAGGTGGATATCTTAGTCAAAGATGAGATCCAGCACCTCTTATATGTTTGCTTCATTCAATTGGTAGCACACCATGAATGGATTTTTAATATAGTCCCCATGGTTAAACCCAACGGATAAATTTGGTGTTGTTTCAATTCTTGAGATTTAAATAGGGCATACCCAAAAGATGATTCTCCTTACCTAGTATTGACATGATTATAGATTTTGTAGATGGGTATGAAATGTTATCATTCATGGATGGCTTGTAAGATAGAACCAAATCAAAATCACTGAAGAAGATCAAGAGAAAACATCTTTTACAAAACCTTGGGGTACATTTTGTTACATCTCATACCTTTTGGATTAAAAAATGTTAGAGCCACATATCTACATACTACAATGCATATATTTCACAAATTGATTCACCACACCATTGAGGATTATGTCGATGATTTATTAGCTAAATCCAAATAATGAAAACATCATGCCATTGATTTATGATATATTTTTCAATGATTTAGGTAATACAATGTTCTATTAAACCCAAATAAATGTGTGTTTGGAGTTACATCAGGAAAACTTGTAGGTTTCATTAGTTCTTAGTGTGGCATATATGTTGACCCTCAAAAAGGAAAATAAATTGTCAACATACCACCTCCCATGAACTTAAAATAACTTGAATCCTTATAAGGCAAGATCTAAGCAATCTACCATTTTGTAGCTCAATTTTATAATAAGACTCAATCGTTCACTTGATTATTAAAGACAGATACAAAGTTTATCTAGGACCAAACCTGTCAAAGAAGCTTCGAGATAATCAAGCAATATCTTCTTAATCCACTAGTTCTAATACCACATATAACTAATAGGCCTCTCCTACTATATATCTTAGCAATAGATCATGCATTAGGAGCACTCTCAGCAAACATGATGATCAACATATCAAGTTAGTAGTTTATTACATTAGTCACACATTGGTTGATTATTAAAAAAATTATTCCATGATGGAAAAACTATGTATAGCACTAGTTTTAACCACACAAAAAAATTGACATTAAATGATCAACAATGAGACACAAGTTATCACAAAAGCAAATCCCTTAAATTTTCTAATGGAAAAACCACATCTCTTTGGTCACATCATAAAATGGGTCATGTTATTAACAAAATTTGACTTAAAGGGAGTTCTACATAAATTAATAAAGGTCCAAATCATTATAGATCATTTGGAAACCACACCACTCTTGGACACTAATCCTATTAATGACACATTTAGAGATGATTTTATTACTTATTATACACATTTTGACACTTCTCCCATGTTTTTTTGATGGTTCTTGATTCATATATGGTACAAGGATAGGTATTATCTTTATCGTCCCTTCTGGTCACATTGTTCCTATTGTATATAGATTAAGATTCTCCTATACCAACAACACCATAGAATATGAGGCACTTATCTTAGGTCTCTTTGCCACCCAGTCCCTCCAAATTAGATCTATTCAAGTATTTGTTTATTCCCAACTTGTGGTTAATCATATCAATGATGTCTATCAGAGAAAAGAACATCTTATCCCATACCAGAACATGGTACAATGTTTATCATCATAGTTTGACTACTTTTCTATAGAAAGTATATGAATAAAATATAACCAACACATAGATGCAATGGCAAGTACCACATATTTGATTCCTATTGACATCAATGATGATCAAGCTATTTTAACAATTAAATGATTATAATCACCATCAATATCTAATATAGATTTGATTTCCTTTTCCATCTTAGCCACTACATGTAGTTATACAAATCCAAAGTGGTTCTCTAATATCTATAACATTCTAAAAAAATCTATTACATTAGATAACTCATGAAATGGCAAATGCAAGTTACACAAACAAGCACTCCATTTTGTAATCATTGGTAGAGACATTTTTAAGTGATCCTTTGACAGATAATTTCTTTGATGCTTGACTTTAGTAAAAGCTAAAATTACTCTTACATAGATACATGATAGTGAGTATGGCGGTCACTTTAGTGGAAAGGCCATATCACACAAATTTATTTGATAGGGATACTAGTGGCCCACCATGGAAGATGAATGTTCACAATATGCAAATCTATGTGATAAATGTCAATGACATAATAACCTATAGCATACACCATCACAACAATTACATATTATTATCTCTCCATGTCCATTTATGTTATGGGGATATGATATTATTAGAAATATTATCACTAAATCCATCTATGGACTTAAGTTCATCATCACAACTATAGAATACTTTACCAAGTGGGTGGAAGCCATTATACTTCAATCTACCATAGGTGTGGACATTTTTAGCTTCCTCATAACTCATATTATTTCACACTTTAGCTTACCCATAACTATCATTTTTTATAATGGAACATCATTCAAGAACAAAACTACCAATAAATTTTGCACAAAATATAAGATTAAACACATGTTCTCCACTCCATATTATCCACAAATAAATGGTCAAGTAGAGGCGACCAATAAAACCATCAACATTTAAAGAAAATAGTGACCAAATTTGGAGATGATTGCATAATCAACTAGTTTATGTATTCTAGGCTTATTTCACAAGTTTTCATACACCCACAATAACCACTTCTTATTCACTCATTTAAGGCATAGAGGTAGTTTTACCATTGGAATTAGAAATCCTATTTTTGTGTGTCTCCCTTAAAGGTATCCTAATTGATGACCAATATCATGAAAAGCATCTACACCAGCTTCAGTAGTTAGACCATACACACATTCAAGAAACTAAACATCTTAAAATCTATCAAAAATATATACAACAATACTACAACAAATTATTTCACACCAGAGAGTTTGAAGTTGAATATCTCATTCTCAAATACAATCTTTGCAATGTCACTGCCAAAGAAGAAATTAAAGGAAAATTCAAACCAAATTGGCTAGGTCCATACCTCATTATTGAAAATCTTAACAATAAAGTGTATTATCTAGCCTTACTTGAAGGAAATAAAATCAAAAATACAATGAATATTATGCATCTACATAGATTCTATGTATAGTATGTCATTAAACACATTTTATTATACATAGTTTTTGTCTACTTACTTGTACATAATTTCTCATCTTACTTGTACATAGTTTCTTTTCACTTTCTTGTACATTGTTTCCTTATGATTACTTATACACATCTTATTTTAAAATACAAAAAATAATATAACATGGAAAATTCCAAAAAACATTCAAATAACTTAAAACACCAAAAAAAAACATTTCAACTATATGCATTATCCATGCTTTACATTTCTACTACCATGCTAGACTTACATTTTATTGTTTTATGCTATTGTTAGTTGATTTATCTATATTTCTATGCTTCGCTTCATCTTCTTTGAGTGTGTGTAGTGATACCCATATCCTTGATTATTTCACTCTACTCATTGAGGAGGCATCCTACTCTTACATACAAGACATACATCAACATATCTACCCACTAGGGGTATCTTATACATAACTTCACCATCCATGATATGTCATTTGTACACCACACAATATAGTTATCAAGTTAATGTACATTAATTACTAAATTACATAGATTATTCTATTGACACTCACTAGTATATAACAGTTATGTATTTCTTAGCATCTACCTAGTCTTGTACTACATGTTTTGCATACTTTCACTTCTTGTATTTCCAGCATTTACATGTCTTCTTTTCTTGATTTGAGTAGCTTGATATGATTAAATTTCTCAATTCCTATTTTATTACTTGTGTGTTCCTTAGGACATTGACCAATCTCCTTTGATTATACTCTTATATGTGATTGTGGCCCTCACACCAATCTTGCTCGTTTGTAATTGTATGTGTATATGGGCATTTGAACATGACTTGTATGCTTGATTTTCCTAGTTTAAGTGACATGTGCCCATATCCCTTGTTTACTTGGCCCTTTGGCCTCTTTTGTATGTTTCTTTTGTTGTGTGATTTTTTACTTATTTGTTTCTTAGTTGTTTATAGTGTCATGATCCACATCATGCTTTATCTTGCCTTCTGAGATGCCATGATTGACATCATGTTTCATCCCTCATTAAAAACTAACCAAATTTCATATTTTAGTTTAGTATAATGCACATGTTATTACATTGTTTCATCTATCTAGGCATACCCTTATTGATCTAATAATCTCCAATACAAACTGTGTTATATCTTTAGACATCTTTTCGATTATCATTGCTATATCATGTTTTTCATAGCATAACACACTTGCAGGGCTCTTTTTTTGTAGGGAATTTATTGTAGGGTCTTCATTCCTACCCTTAGAAGAGGGACCAATAAATAGGATTTTTTCCATAGAGATCAGAGCCCTTTACTAGTCAAAAAAATCAATTTTTAGAACACTCAACAATAATTAGAATTTAAAACACTCAAAACAATCATCAAAAATAGTAAAGGATAAGATCACCCCATAGGTAATATAGCGCCCTATAAAAAAGTGTCCACTTTTTGGCACTCTTTTCCAAATAGCCAAAAACCCAAAATTTATAGAAATAAACAAAAAGGTAAGGTTAATTATAGTTTTATCAACTACAGTCCAATTTAGATTCAATAGTTTTAGTATAGTTTTACTCAGATTATCTAGATATAGGGGACATCATGCAAGACATGATGGCTCTCACTTCCATTTTAATATTGGGTAGTTGGTACAACTTTTAGATCAAAATATATGTTACAAACACTAGTGATTGGGGGAAATGTGCATTACATATTTGCCTTTTTATCTTTCTAATTCATTGTATTACCTAGGTATTCTCAGTATTTACATTATCTATTCCATCTATAGGTGGTTGGCATCATTTTGGAGTGGATTTCATATAAGCCTAGTTATTATTTTTAGAGTGGCTTTCATACAAGCCTAATCTCCATCCTTTGTCATGGCCAAGATTAGCCTAGTTCTCAACATACATGTTGTTATCCATGCCACATTTTTAGATTACAAACCATTCATGGGATTCATGAGCCATCTCATATGACACACATTCATGCCATTATTAGTTCATAGTTCATACTTAGTGGGTAATGATAGAGCCAAAGGATTAGCTAGTCTTTGTATTTTTAAGCCACCTACTCAGAGGGATTGGATACATAGTCCAAACACTAATTAACACATGCATCATCACATAGATTCAATACATAGTGGGCAATAATAAAGCTAAAGGGCCAGCCTTTGTATTCTTGAGCCACCCTCAAGAAATTGAGTAATCAGTTCTATTTGTGATATTACTCTTAGTACAACACATACCCAACATCACTCAGCATTACTGAACATCACTCAACATCACAATAAGTTTTGTATTGGTTTGTATACTTAGGGAGGTGTATTCATTCCTTTGTATTCCTCTCTCTTTTACCCAACCTTCATACATTCTTATTTTAGACATAGTGTGTCTAGTAAGAACTAATCTACTCCTTGTTTTCTCTTGTAGATTTATGCTTCACATTGTGTTCTCTCTATGCACACTTAGTATCACACATCTTCATGGGATTGACCCTTCCAAGTAAGTAAGTTTAGGTATGCTATATATTTTTCCTTTATCTTAGTATTTTGCTTTGGTACATCACTAGAATAAAGGGGTGTGGGAATGTAGTCATATAAAATGTCCAAATAGTAGTTTGAGTGTGGTTGTTGACACCCCATCCATAGGTCCTTTTTACATGCTCTTGCAACCCTTCTAGACACATTTTTTCTCATTACTAGTCATTTAAAACCTTTTTAATAGTCATTCCACCTTAACCAGATAGTATTCCCCATGCCAATATTATTCCCCCATGTCCTAAGCTTGTAAGACAGGAGCACCACATTTGGAATATAGCACCCCATCAAGAAGTGTCCCATTTTTATCAGTCTTATCCATTTACATGTTGAGACCCAATGGTTATTTTCATCTAGTCCTTATCCTTAATTAGGTCAACCTAGCATGAATACATCTAACTCATGACCAATTATTCCTTATAAAATCCCACTAAATCTCATTTATAAAGGAGGTGGCTAAACCTATAAAGAAATCAAGAATACAAACAAATCACTTAGACAAACTTCCCTATTCTTTACTCATAGTCACCCCCAACACAACTACAAACTTACTCAAATCCTCATACTAGGACCTAGCCACCTAAAACACTATCAATTTGGCATTTTCATTTGCATCACACTATTGTAAAAAGCACACTAGGTGGGAGAACTACATATGGCTTAATCCCTCTTCAAAGTATTGGCATGTAGGCAATGTACCCATACAAGGGGTGTGGATTTCATGTTTGGTAAATATTTTACACTAACCCCCCTCTTTCTTAAGTTACTCAAATATTTTTTTATCAAGCATGATTTAAGCTTAGGGTTTGAAGACAAAATCATCTCCACAGTGAGTTTTGTCAACAACCAATATTTGATTTTTCATAAACATGCTCACACGGGCACAACACAACTACCCAAAAAGTTTTAGGTCTTTATGATTACTTTGGATGATATATGTAGGAATGTATAACAACACTAGACATAAAAGCATCAACTTTTTGATGCTCCTATCATTTCACCCAATAAAAGCTAGATTCAAGTTTATGACACCTTCCCAGTCTTTCACAGTCATTTTCAACCTCTATGTCAACTACCTCAATATATTTTCCAACTAAATAATATTTATTATTATTTATTTATATTTTTATAAAATTTAAAAATACAAATAGTTACACAAATTAGGACTTTATTTATTGCTATATTTTGTATTGATTTATTAATCCAAACCCCTAATTAAAATAGGAATAAAACTCCATTATTCCCAAATATGTTAAATCATTTCTCATGAGTTCTTTGATGACTCAAGATCTCTCATTTATCATGAATGACAAGAGCTTATAGAATTAGTAGAACATAAATACCAATCAACAAAAGAAGATGAAGAGCAAACTATGATTGATGGCATGCTCAATCATCAGCTTGATGTTAAATATGAAGCAATTTTGATCAGGCAATCTGAGATATCAAAAGAAGGATTGTAGCTTGATGATTATGGTTAAGGAAATGATATGTTTACTTCTAAAATTTAGCTTGAATAAACCCCTATTAAATTTTAGCTTCATGACAACAAATATTTATATTTATTTGATATCTTTCATTTAGGTTATTATTTACTTGGATGCCATCCATTTTGGGATAATAGGAGTGTTATCATGAAGCAAGAGGTAGTTGTTTTCTTAGGAGATGACATGTTTAAACATTTCAAACATGGTTATCAATTTTTCTCTTCAACTTCAGACATCTCTCTACTTTTTAAAGCTGATAATGATCTCAAATGGCCTCAAGAAGTCACAAGATCAAATTCATCTCTATTAAAGGCAAACTTTGTAGATATGTCAAAGGAGACACACCAAGATGTCCAAAATGTTCATGATCAGTAGTTCATGAATGAAGAAGAATTGAAGTTGTTCTTGAAAAATCCATAAATTTGGGAGGAGTACAATTGGGTCCTAAACTCATGTCTACAATTTATGCACTTGAAATTAACATTAGAAGAGATAATTCTTCCCTAAGAAGACATGACCATGAGAAGGTAAATGGTTGAACTAGAGAAGAGACTCCATACCCAATGGACTAAACAAGGTAAATGGTTTGGGTTCTCAAGCATAACAAACATGCTTCCCAGTTGAGTCACCATATATGTTGGATAAATTTGGCCCACATACAAAGCTTCTACCTAGATAGATTAATTGATTAGTGTCCTGACTGAAATGAATGATCAACAAATGATTTGAGTAAGCCTAGATGGACTAGACTATCATCAACATGTCTTGCAAGAATCAATGAGTCAATCTAGTTTCACATTTTATAAGTTTACTTGGGAGGTTGACTAGAGCCAAAATAATGTATGGACATGAT